>MKYO02008564.1:345382-363646 GCA_002013955.2 Citrus medica | reverse complement strand
CGGGGTGGGAATAGTAGCATGGCCGACCTTGTATTTTTATTTACTTAACAACATGCACAATTTAAGCATGGCATGTGTATGTAATTCATGGAATAAAGGAAGAACTAGAAGATCGAGTTTGAGTACTGTGAGAATTTTGAATAATGAATTTGTAACTGTTTTTTATTATTTGCAATGTAACAGTACAGCTGACTTATATAGCTGATCTGATTTCTCATACAGCTCAGCAACTTAGATTTACAATTTCTGAAAGCAAGGAATGCGTGTGTTATCTTTTCAATCTCAGCCACTCATCTATAACTAGATTGTTACACATATAATAGTTGAGGAATCTCTGTGTAATTGTTCTGCCAGCTTGGATATCTTTCTTCTTCACGTGTGTGTTGCATCACCTTGCTTGTGTGAGCATCACTCTTGGTAATCAAGTAAACTCCAGCTGGCACTCCCACGTGAGCTGATCCAAGTTTAGCTTCATCCTCAACCTTAACAAGTTTGAGTACTAATGGAAAGACATGAGATCTTCTTCAGTAGAGTTGTAACTCTCTAAGGAATCAAGAACTACCCTGTCATCTTGGTTTAGTGCTTGATAGCTCTCTTTGTTGACGTTGTGGTATATAGAGGGAAATACGTTAGTGCAAAAACTCCTACTGGGATAGAAGAGCAAGCGTACAGCACGATTTTTGCCCAATTTTCCTTGTTCTTAATCATGAGCAGACCCATTGCTGCAAATACTACCATCATAAGGCACACGGAAAAAAAAAAAAAAAAAACAGAAATATGAAGCCAAGGGTCATTGTATTAGGAAGAGAGTGCAAATTCCTCTAATCTAAACGAAGAAGTGAGAACCGAGAGAACTGTAACCACAGCCGCCAAAGGGGACGTGAGAGAAAAGAACATCAGATAAAGTAAAAACTACAAAGAAAGGTTGATGAATGAGGATAGGGTAACCAGTTCTCTCATTTGAACCACCTGGTACAGTGCATGCTGCAGCAAATGGTACGGTAGCAATGAGAACAGCAATGACTGAGCATCCTTCTGCTGTGTGAATCAGCCATTCTTTTGATAAAACACGAAGGTCATAATTTGCAGCATCAAATAACCCTTCTGCCGTAAACCCCACGTTGTTCCGGTGATTCACAAAATAGGGTATGCTCGCTTTCTGTTACTCGCTGCAACACATGAAATTGAACTCAAGCTCTAACACAATGATAAAATAATTAGAAGAGCTAGCAATGTAGTAGTGAACTAGTGATATTAATCTCACATCGTACCAAAGCAACTCCTCCTGCACAACAAGCGCAGGGCCTTCAGTCTTTTCGGGTAAATAATCTTTTCTTTCCTTACCAACCATATGCAATATGGTGTTGCCATGGTGGTCGATTCGAAAAAGCCTCCGAACCAATGCCTCCATTTTGCCTGCATGCCCAAAGATCTCTAACTGGCGGTACTTGTTTGCCACATGTAGTATGTTTCTTCCCTCATGATCAATGTACCCGACTGACTGCGGATATACTTTGAGTATTTGTTTAGCAATCTCCACACATCCTGATTTTGTAGCTAGAAACAATGGAATGTCCACATCTCCTCCTCCTCCGCCACTGCTTCTTCCTTCTTCTCCGTTGTCTCTCTCGCTGCCATATTTTTGTATCTTAAGACTGCTCTTGAAGGACTGGAGTTGTAATTTAATTATGAAGCCACTGGAATCAGTCACCCGCAATGTGAAGAACACTGGTTTTATAATTTAATTAGGTGAAGAAAGGGCTGCCTAGTGGCATGATCATAACCTGAAATTTTTTCCAGCAAGGAAGTTGAATATCTCAATTTTGCCATTGTGTGCAGCGCGAAGTAAAGCAGTCCCTCCATTGTTATTGCGCATGCCTAGCAGTCCGGGCGCCTTCCTAAACAATTTGTCTTGCGACGGGGAGAGCATGGTTGCTGGAGGCAGTCTCATGTAGAATAGTGTTTCCTGCTTTGTTTTGTCGTGTCATTTTGTCGAGAGACTGGTCAGGTAACTCGTCAAGTAGCTTCATCACCAAGTCACTTTTCTTGGTGTAAGCAGCCACATGCAGTACTGTGTCATCATAAATTGTAAACACGCACAATGAGTGATCAGGGACTTTTCTGCAGAGTTCAATCACCTTCTGCTCATCTTGTTTGATCATCAGAGCATTATAAAGCTCTGAGTTGATTTTTTTTTTAGCATCAGTTTCTTCTATGCCTGTGGAAGACATTTGACGCCTCAGAGGTTTAATCAGAAAGAACAAGTTAAAGTGATCGTTTGATTGTTATGGGGCTTTTGCTTATTTAGCTTATATATACGTGTTCGTTTTGAATTGATTGTTAACGGGAAAGGTCTTTAGTACACTAGATACAAATACAGAACTTACGGATTAAAAGTTTGTGTTATGCTAAATATTATAAAACTATATTCTAGTTTTTATTGGCGCGAGTCACATTTCATGTTACAGCTGATGAAATTGATGTCATAATGGATGCCTTAACAGTGAACTCCAAAGAGTTTGCAACATTCCTATCCTAATAACATTGATGATTTAACCCACTTACTTTGATTGAAAGAACACTTTACAGTTCTATATAACTGCTATTAATTGGGAGAAAAATAAATGAAAAAACCTCCAAGAAAGGTGGGGACAAAACAGCCTAAACCCTCAAAGTAGAAGCTAGAAAGCGAAAAATATTAAACATATAATGTGGTACGAGACAATCAAGACCAAAGTCCCTTTCAAAAACCCAAAGCTTGGAATATGAATGGTAAGGCCCCGCACAACAAACTAACTTCAAACTCAACCTTCGCCAAGAGCTATTGCAAATCTAACCGTCAAGTTTCCTGTTACTCATAAGAATTTTTTTGATAGGTACCTCTGAACAACTTAAGATAAAGTTGAGTACCATGCAGGTGACTGATTCCAGTGAATTTAACTCGAAGCTATTGCAAAATTTGCCAACCGCGACATGGAGAGCCTGACTGCTGTTTGCTCTATTTACTGACTTCAAATCCAATGCAGGAATTGAGTGTGATAGAATTCAAATAGGCTGGAATTGGATTAGGGAGTGGAACTTAATAATTTTTCCATTATATGTTTATTTTGTTTAATCTAAATGGATTGATACGAGTTATAAAAATACCCTAAATTAAAGTTATGTATTTTTTACCAACAAAATAAATAAATATATACTTTTAAAGTAAACATATGCATGTTTGTTATACTTATAATATTTGACATAATGCTGTGAGTTTTTTAATAATTAGTTGTTGTTGTTGTTGATGTTAGACATTTAAATGGGTTAAAAAAGTAATTTTTTGTTTTTTTAAAGAAAAAAAAAATCAATTTATTCCTCATTTTCATTTCTACTTACTCTAGTGGAATTAGATTCTTATTTTTCATTCTCATATTTATGAGCCTCAACCAAAGTCAATTCTCATTCCTTTAGTCTTTTAAAGAGTAAACACAATCAATTATTATATTCTCCAATCAGAAAAATAAATACACCTTGTAGTTTTGTTTCAAGAGTGTTAAGGGTTTTAGGTGCCTTCGAATTTTCTATTAAGATAAAATTAGAATATGCTCAATTCAATAACATTTAAGGTTGGTAATTGAATTATTTAATATTTTTTTGTGGATTCAAATGGAGAGGAGCATCTGGAGAAGGAATTTGTAATCAATGATATGCATTCTACAATATGTGATGCCGATGTTCCGGCATCAGAACTGAGCATTATTGTGGACGACAATACATATCATAGTGGCCTATTTCGAATTTGATCCATCGAAATGACATGTTTATAGAATATAAATGGACCATCTACAAACAGTTCGGTCGTGGCCTATGCCCTTTTGGGTTCTCTTAATTTTATGCCACACATTATCAATTTTTTGATTCATTAGCATTATCAACTTTTTGATTCGTTACATACAAATGGAATTGCAGTTTAGAATTCGTTTGAAATTGAATTTGGGCAATTATATTTTAGGAGTTACAACATTAAAATATTTAATAAATAGTAGCTGTTGTAATTTAAAACCTATTTTAATATGATTTTCCACTTATATAATAAAAAATATATTATATATTTAATAATTTTATCAAAATTATTATTTAAAATTTATATTTACTATATATTATTAATTTTTATTTTATAATTATATTTTTTATAATTATTATAATTTAAAAATTACAAGATCTCAATTTCAAATAAGACGTTAGTCGTTTTCGAAAACCACTGAAAATCTCTCTTCAAAATGTGTTGCTAGGACGCTGGCCACTCAAAATCATTCTTGGATCACTCATTTATACCTATGCCTTTGGGCCTTTGCCAAACGTTTCACATTGGTGCCACTTTGTATGCACTGAAGTGGCCGCGGCTCAATTGGCTAATACGCACAGCCCCATCGGTCGGTGTAATAGTAACATTGGTTTATGGATCAAGATCAAGGTTAAGATTTTCTCTTGATCTGATCATGTCCTAAGTAAATAATTTAATTATTGATTGGTTGTTAATAAATAAAAAATTAAATCTTATTTATACGCTATTATTAAAAAACACATGACATAAATTTTTAAAAAACACAATATAACTCAAATCACAAGAGATCTTATTCCATGGTTTATTACTTATTCTATTAAAAATGCTATGTAATTATAACAAACTTATTTTTTGGTCGAACGATAGATATCTCCTTATTTTATTTCTCAAGTCAAGGGTTCTGAGTACTCTCCTATACATGTTATAGCGGCTGATTTCTTTAATTTTTTTTAGAGTAAATTTGATCTATTATAAGTCCAAATATCTCGATTACATACATAATCACATGTACATAATTTATTTAAGAGTTTCAATAGATTATTAACTATAGATATCAGTGTATTATATTGTAATTCAAAAAAAAAAGTCACTACAAACACATGGGTACGTTTGAAAGATAAAGTTGATTGAAGATCTAGATCAATACAAGTCACTGACTACATTTCTCCAAGATTGATGTGTCAAATATATCTCTATAATCATGGTGTATATTCATATTTTAATTGAAAAATAATGGAGGTGGTATATGAGTCAAGCATGGAATATATTTATCGAAAAATGTACTTCTTTGAGTTTGCGCATCTCCAAATTACACCAAATCTATCATATAGTTTTAGTTATGTTATAAAGTTTCTATTCAATCGCCGCGTTCATGGCCTCGACATTTTAAAAGTTGCTGATTGCTTAGCTCATGGTGCAAATGACAGCTATGAGATTTGAAAAATAATGATACCGGTATATGGGATATGCGAGTGGGTATCTTTATATTTTTAAAAATAGATCTTAATATCTCTCTCTATGTATATATAGATATTAAAATTTCTGATATTAAAGACATTTGTGTATTACTTTTAACGCTTATTCACCATACCAGTTGAGCGAACAAATATGTAAACTTATATCCTCACTTTTATTTTTCTAATTTCATCAAATTTTAAATTCAAATCCACAATAATGATTCATTTTCCAATTGTTCGACCTTCAAAGCGTTCAAGAAATTCTCAAGTCGCAAATTGTTCCCCCTCAATGATTTTTTATTCACGCATACATGATGGGAATCACATGTATCTAGGGGTGGGCACAAATCCATGACCCATGAGTTTACCCAAACTCAAACCAAGTAAAATAGTTTGGGTTGGGTAAATCATGAAAATAAGTTAAATTTATACTATCATGTAAGAAATTATGTTATAATGATTTGGGTATGGTTTATCCATGGGTTATGGATAAATTTCTAAAACTCAAGGTAACATGTCAGTAGAAAATAAATTAATTCTATTGTTTCTAATTCCAAAATCTCACATTCAAATTCAATTCCATTGTTTATCATAACAAGTAAAAAAAATTATATATTTGTTTATCACCAATCTTTTTTTTTACTAATTTTTTTTTTAATTTAGAGTTTGGATCAAGTGTAACAACAAAGGTGATAGTTTTGAATTGATATTATTCTTACGATTTTGATATGGATCATGTTCTTTTCTAAATTTACTCATCTTTATAAATATTCAACATTATAATTTTTTTAGGCTATTTATTTGTTGGTAAAGGAGCGGACTTAATTGATCATGGAATCTTTTGATTAAAGTACTGCGAATGAGAATGATTATGATGAATTGCTTTAATCCTTGAGTTGGCATGTCTTATTTTGTTTTGATTTGTATGGACATTGTTAGAATTTGTGTTGTGATATGATTAATACTATTAGTTTTTTATTTTCTTTATTTTAATTGACTTGTTGATGTCATGTTTGTGGAAGTTTATTATTAAAGTTTACATTCTCATTTATTAAGAAATAATGATTTTTGTGATTAAACTTTATTTTAATTTTTTAGTATTCTTAATTTAAGGATGAAGTTATTGTAAAATATATTATTTATAATTTTTATCCACTATATTTTTTCATATTTTAATATTAATTTAATATTTAATAACAATTATTATAACTTTGATATAATTAAATTTGTCGAAATAAAAAAATATTTTGATCATAAAATTCAAACCAAACTCAAATAGATTGGTTTGGGTTGGGTTAAAAATATTTGAATTGATTTTGGGTTAAATCTAAATTTTTTTTATTTGATTTGAATTGACTTAAAACACAACTCAAACCAACCCATTCTCATCCCTACATGTATCTACTAGTTTTTATTTTTTTCATTTGAAATCTGCAGTGAATTAAGTAAGTTCAAATAGCGACGGTTTTGGAATTTTTGTGGATGTGTGGAGTTATTTTTTTTTTAATTCAACAAATTAAATTGTATTTTGAATAAAATGCTGTTTCTAACAATTTTTATGGTGCAAGTAATCTAGAAAAAAATAATTTCTTGCAAGTCACAACTACCCATTTTAGGCGCAGGAGTGCGATGGCCTTTTACAAAGTCATTTTCGGTATATACAACCAAGAAACTAAGTACAATATTCGTTTTGTTTTATTAGTTATCTGCGTGAAGCAAGTGATTTCCTTTTTCCTTTTCAAAAAAAAAAAATCACACAAATAAAAACAAATCGGTCCCAACCCCGAGCCAGGTATTCAAACCCTAATTTTGGCATGTAGCATTTCAAAAGAAATCACATTAGTGCCATCTGATGAAGACAACTGCCAATAATTATCTTATTGGTCGTAAGGGTAGGCTAGCTAGCCATGTAACAGCATTATCATGCATGCAATTATTCTATTTTGGACCGCAGTACCGCAAATTTCATATACCAAACTTTTGGCAAGAAAGGGAGATTTATTGCCCCTAAAAACTTAATTCTATCCCAATTAATTCCAATTACAAGACGTCATCCAATGATGTTACTTAATGATTCAATGAACGAGCATTTGTTTCATTGTCTGAGGGAAGTTTGTAACTTATCTCAAAATAAATTAATTTTTTATATTATTTATTTAAAAAAATGACGTGTTATATCATACTCTTAATTTTATTAATTTTTTAGTTATTTTTAATGATTCTATTTAACTTTTGATTGAATAATAAAAATACTCCTCTATATGAAAAAAAAATTAAATTTTTAGCTTATTTAATTTTTTAAAAATTTTTATTTCAATTGTAACAAAAAAAAAATTTGTTATATGTATATTGTCACCACTATTATTTTTCTTTTAATTTTTTAAAAATTTTTATTTTAATTACAATAAAAAGAATTTTTATTAAAATTAATTTTAAAAATAAAATTTTAATTTTACCCCTTCACTATTAAACTTAATTAAAAAAATAATAAAATTAAAAATACGATACAATAAGTCAAAATTTTTAAGAATACAATATAAAATATCAATTTATTTAAAAATATGTTAAAAATCACCCACTGTTTGAGCAGGGTCCCTCTTACATTATCTAAGTCATTATCTAAGAACACTAGCCACTAGGCTTTTAGCAAATAGCTGGCTAGCTAGCTACCATTAAGTTTTTATGCCATGCCCCACAAGTACTCAAAGGCATTTCATCCTTAATGGCTTGAAAATGATACCATTAATAATAAGGGAACCCAAATCCTTATCCCCACTATTTTTTCCTTTCGTGGGCATTGAAATTTTGAAGTGAATGATTAGGACTTAAGATGGTGGGGTCACTACATGGTCTTATAATAATATGAAACGCAATAATTTTGTTCTAATGTTTATGAAACATATCTGTGTATAGCGGGATTTAATCAAGTAGCTTAATTATTTAATTATATATTCTATGAACTAATAATTTAATCAAGTGGCCAGACATATTAATAATAAATAATGCTTGAACAAATAAAACAATTCCTTCTTCTTAGTATCACATAAGTGAACATCAAATAGAATTCCAGTTTCTTATATCACTGTAAGAGTCATATCAACTTAACTAATTAGACCTATCCATGCTAATTAAAACAATATCTATTTTTCTGTATAAATATTTACAAATTGTACATTTTTAATTAACATGCGTATGGTTATTATATCAAACGTTTATTAAAATATAATTTTAGAGAGAGTACATACCTAACACAACCCATATCTAAACTCCTTTTTTGAGAAAAAAAAAAAAAACTATCTTCGCCACTGCATTATTGAAGGGATTTGAATCGAGATAGGCGAAAGGAATCACTTTAGTAATTGGATGGTTCACAGAGCATGATAAAATATTAGTTATGAGTAGAGTGCTTTGTGCTTTGATTTTGAAAGACCAAAAAGAATGAACGCGTCATGTAAACCATAATTCATATGTTACGTATCATTTACTCGCAAAGCAAAAGTGAGATTAGTCTACCACTTTCTTTAATTTACAACTTGTTTTTGGAAGAAACCCCCAACCAATGTGATTTGATCTAGTTTGTGTACTTAATCGCAACTTTACTTGTGGGTTAGTTTCTTCTTTCTATGAATCGTGGTCCACTAGTTTAAAACAAAAGGAATCATTTTGTTTTGTTTTTATTGATTAAAAAAAAAAGAGATTAAAACAAAAGCTCATCTTTCATAATGGATTAAGTAATCTCAATGAGATAATTTAAGGGTAATTGTATATTGATAGGAACTCTCACACAAATCTTCTGTAATTATTTTATTTTATTATTAATATTTCAATTAAAAAATTAGTGGAACCATTCTTCATTAATTTTATGAAGTATAGCTCAAATTTTATTATTATTATTATTATTATTATTCAAGGAATATCCGCTCTACTTATATTCATGAAAGAGAAAGTTACCTTTACTTAATCACTTTTAATCAAATGAGGAATAAAGAAATATATTTAGCTATATTTACAAGACATTTGCAAAGGTATTATAGTTTCTAGTGAAGAGTATGATTTATTCTTTAAGAAAACAGCTAGGATAGAGAGAGCTTGTAGTGATTCAGCATATATTTAACTATAAGTTGTAAATATATAACTAATAATCCAATATCTCCATTATTGTAGCTCTATATTATTTTATATGATGGCTGGATTTGGAATATTAGTTCATGATTGATTGCTTTTTTTATGATTCCCGTTCTTTATTAAAGTATATGATGGACTTTCATACCATTGTAGGAAAAGAATTTCACAACGTTATCAAAATCACACTTTAATATAATGCAGGAACCCTTACCTAATAATCTTTAATTAGTTTATTATATCCACACTTTGGCTTGGCAAGTTAACCACGGGACTTTTAGTTTACCATTACAATATGGATGTATCAGTTAAGAATTTTAAGTTACTAATTTTTTAAATTTTTATCCACAAACGAATATTTCAGTTGATTCGCGATATGAATTAATATTTACAAATATTTACAAAAAAACTTTTCAATATATTATAATAGTAATCTACTTAATACGAATCGACCTGAAATTATTGAATCTCCCTCTACAAGCTAAAATCCTTATTTTTGCATGATCGAGTCACATATTTTTTGGGAAAAAAATTAATTAATTAGTTAGTTGTAGACTTAATCAATAGTGGGAGGTCGGCTAAAAAGCTAAAATTATTGGAATATGTTTTGTAGCCTTTTTGAATGAACTTTTGAATTTGGAGAGCATTATGACACATAAACACCTTGAGATGTCACTTGTTGAAACAGCATTATCGTAAAGACTTGGGGGGAAAAGTAGACGTCTAATTTTTATTCTTGTGATCGACCGCTAAAAAGCCATTATCTTAGAATCAATTTTTCGTTTTTGAATAAAGCGTAATTTAGAAAAAGGAAATAAAATTGGATTTGATTTCGAATAAAAAAAAAAAAAGGGAATAAACCAATAATATCTCTTTCACAGGTAAAGCATGAACTTCCATAATTTCCATTCAACGTTCAACAACAATTGAACTTCATCATAAATTCCACGCTGTGAATAATGCCAAAAGGGAAAATTTTTTTTCAATTTTCTCACCTTACGATATTTTATATTAGGAGATAATTTGAAGATAAGTTGATATGGTATTATCGAGTGTCGCATTTGATAGGACAGGGGAGGGAGACAGAGTGGGGTAGTGGCCAGAACCAGCTGGCAAGGCAGCTGAGAAGCACTGCAGCCAAAGTGAGGGCCCAACTTCACGTGCCATCACGCTCGATCAGTTAGACTCAGCGGAAGGCTGCCACGTAGCGGCCCACATATAAAAGACACGTGTCTCAAATCCTCGGTCGTCTAAACAGGACCGCTTTGTCCTCTTTTATAGAACCAGGCCAGGTTCAAGACTTCCAAGTCCTCAACCCCCGCTCTTCTTTAGTCTTTACAATCTCGCGTCACGACAAAACACGTTAACGGGCGGTACAAAATTGTTCTCGCAAGAGACAAATTCGTCTTCCCAAATTGCCCCCCACGGTCCCACTCCTGCCACGCTTTGTCCGGTAGCGGATACCATGTCCATACGTTACAAATTTATTGCTTCGCCCACACGTGTAACTCATCCACGCCGGCAAAAATAATGCCGTTTGGTTTAAAACTGCGATTATTAGGGGAGTTTATCTAGTTTACAGTTAATTGGATAAAATTAATTTGGCTCCTATACAATACGTTTTACTTCTCTATTATGCACCATGAATTCTCCCCCATCAATTTTGCAAAAGCAAAGCAATTGTGAGCAATTAAAGATAAATCCAATGCACCAAATTGCAGCTGCGAATGCTTGAAAGTGGATAAACTGAAAATCCTACGTGGGAAAAGGTTAAAAAAATGGAGGAGGGCGTCTCAGTAATTTCAACCTTACCGATGTTTTTTTTTTTTTTAAAGAAAGGCGAAATGGAGACGAAAGAGAGAGCAAGCCTTATCCACTTTGCAAGCGAAACTTTATAAAAGCAGAGCAAAACGCTCAAGTCTCTTTTAAAGAGAAAACCTCCAAAGCCAAGCGGCGAACGCTAGCAATACAACAAAACAAATCGAGGAGGAAGAAGAGGGAATGGCAACCGGCAAGAGTTACTACGCGAGACCGAGCTACAGATTCCTACAAAGCGACACGCCGAGGGAGGTGCCGTCGCCGCCGTTCGAACTCGATGAGTCGGACTTCTACAACAACAACTCGGATAACTCGGCCGAGTTCTCTCGCAAGCCAGGCACTACCGTTTCGGGTTCTCGGCTCGGGAAGAAACAGACGAAGCGAGCCGATTCTGTTGGCGGGACTCCGGCGTCGGTGCCGGTCAACATACCCGACTGGTCGAAGATTTTGAAGGACGAGTATAGGGACAGTCGGAGGAGGGCGGCAGAGGACAGCGACGACGATGACGGGTACGGTGGAGGTGAGGATAGCGTGAGGGTCCCGCCGCACGAGTTTGTGGCGAGGCAGATGGCGAGGACGAGAATCGTTTCCTTTTCGGTTCACGAGGGCGTGGGCAGGACCTTGAAAGGAGGAGATTTGACAAGGGTCAGAAATGCAATTTGGGAAAAAACTGGGTTCCAAGATTGAATTTTTGAAAATTTTGTTGAACGATATCGATCACAACACCTAGAAAAATAACATTGAGTGAAGATTTAATTATAGATTTTACAGTGTTTTAAATTTTGACATTTGTAGTTTTTTTTTTGTTTTTGGGCTCCGGATCATTTTTATGCTTGTAATTCTCTAACTTGGAGATTGTATCCGAGATATTAGACGGAATTTAAATTTTTGTTGATTTATTTTCTCTTTGTTTTCAATTTTGATTTTTTTAAATTTTTTTGGAAGTTCTTGAAAATAGGTGGGGGGCAATTTGGTACAAAAAAGGAAAGGAGGAGGTTTAAGGGTCAGTAACTGGTGGGGTTTGGGTTTGATGTTGGTGGGGTTGTTGAGAAAAGCAGAGGCTATAATCGCTGCTAGCTAAATGATAATGACTCTTGCTAAATAATTAACTTTCAACAATATGTCAAATCTACCCCTATTTTTATATTTTAATTCTTGCCCATGTCTTCTGCCATAGTAGTTTTTCTGTGTTTGAAAGTGCTTTCTGGGTTCATTTTGTTTCAGTTTTTGAGTTCATAAGCTGTCCAGTGTCTTAACTGTAATAACCAATAAAGTAGTATGTATGGATGATTGAGTGGTTGTCTCCTCGTAAATTTGAGGCAATCCGATTGCCGTACCTACGAATAAATGAATTGAAGTTATGAAAATGGACACTCTAATTGAGTTGATTTGATTTGGATTGACACAAATTTTTTGTATGTCGGGTTAAGATTTAATTTTTTGACCTATTTATCTGATGACGGACAGATTATTGATCAAAATTATTTCATATTTGCATAATTAAAACTACACTTACGTTTTCAATTTTAAATGAACTTACAGATTCATATCATCAAAATATAAATAGTTTACATGATACTCCTTTTTTTTTTCTTTTTCTTCTTGAAAGATAAACATTTATATGGTATTTTAATTTTATAAAATTATAAAAAATAGTATAATATGTTAGTCTGTGTGTGTGTATATATATATATAATTTAAAGATATAAAAGAGTAATTTGTAACATATGACTGATATAAATATGTGAAATAAGTATTAAGTAAGTTATTAAGTTGTGTCGATGGGTGACTCGATCACATAATTATTAAATAGATGTGTTGGATTATTCATTTATTTTTATATTGCGTTAAATTTTAATATTTTAATATAATTATTAAATAAATTTATATATATATAATTTAAAGATATAAAAGAGTAATTTGTAACATATGACTGATATAAATATGTGAAATAAGTATTAAGTAAGTTATTAAGTTGTGTCGATGGGTGACTCGATCACATAATTATTAAATAGATGTGTTGGATTATTCATTTATTTTTATATTACGTTAAATTTTAATATTTTAATATAATTATTAAATAAATTATATTTTAATTAATTTAAACTTAACAAAATACAAAAATAATATGACACAAACAAAATCCAGTGACCCATTTTACTAGCTTTATTCTCATCAAAGAATTCGAGCCCCTAACACCATTAAACCTAGTGGCTAAAAAAATTATTTTAAAACAGAATATTATAATTGCTAGATTGGAAGTTTATGGGTACTCTAATTAAGACCGGCTTAAGTAGGAAGGTAGAGACTGGAGAGCTTATCGGTTGTATTAATTAATGCTACTTCTTTTTATTTAAAAATAATAATAATGCCAATGCTTTATACTTTTTTAAGCTTGATCCGACATTTGGATAACAATCTAAACCTCGGATCTGGTAAGAAAAATATTTTATAGGAATATTATAATATTTGTCGTGGATAATTATCTTAATAACTATTACAAACACATGCAAACTCGATTATTGCAAAATTTCATGCGGATTACAGAACACTGCCTCGTGCAGTAGCTGCTTTTTGCTAGTTGCTAGGAAGCAACATCTCAAATTATTCAGCAACCGACATTAGCCAATTGATTGGGAGGAGTGAGAGTCTGTTAATATCAATTAATCAAATAATTTTGTATAATGCTTCCTATCTAACTATATTAGTGTAAAAAAAAAAAACCATGTTATAAAACTAACTTCAGTCTTCTTTTTTACTGTGTTCCGGAGAAATTCACTGAAGTCAAATGATTTAATGGTCAATGCCGCGTTGAGCTAAAAAGATTATTTCACTGGATCTTGCCACCTTACAGTTACCCCCTTTAGCTTGGATGTTTATTGAAAAACAATGAAAGTACATAGGCTTTCAATTTAATTTTCTGTTTATTAAAATGAGAAATCTCTCATTAAAATAAGATACATAATTTATATCTTAATTAATATAATATAATAATTAATTGTGTATCTCACCACGTATAACGTAATTTATAAGGGTCCCCCTATCTCATATGCATGTAAAATATGGATTACCAAATTATAAATCTTATTTGTTAATACTCGAAACCCGTAAATGAAACAATTTATACATTTTTTTTTCAATCTAACACCATATCTAAGTTATAATTAGTTATTAAATGAACATTTTCTATGCACTTCTTATGTTATCCATTGGTTAGATAATCAACCATCTCTTTCATTTATGTTAATAGAGTTCTAAATGTCGTACTCCAAGAAAAAATTTATATTTACACGCTACTTTAATGCTTAAAATCATTCTTAAGTTAAATAATTATATAAATATTTTTTTTCAATTTTATAAAGGCAAATAGATAATAAAAAAAAACTTTTTGTTGGATGTCCCTAAGTTATATTAAAACTTTTTGTTATTTATTTTCATATTAATTTAGATATAAATAATTTAGAAGTGTTCTACTTTAAAATTTTAAAGTACGAAAAAATATAAAAAAATATGTAAACTATATAATTTAAGCGCTTTAAATTTTAAGTCTCATAAATTCTATAATTTTAAAATTTTCTCAAACTTTTTATGCATTTTAAAAATTTGGACAAAAAATCTATTATAAGTGTAATTTCAGAATTTTTTTTATCAAATATTATAGAATTATTATTATTATTATTTTTGGGGTACGAGTAATATGGCGGTTTCTGAAATCTGAAGTCACTTTTTAAAGAAAATGACACTTGCAATTTAATAATAAAATATTATTACTGCCCAAGTAAAAGGACAAAAAAAAGGTTGTTACCATAAAATTAAAAGCAAGGGAGACGTTCATTTACAAATCCGGTAACGCCGGTCTGTCATGGAAGAAGCTAAAGACATGACAGTCTTTTGGTAAGACTGGAATTTTCTGGGCCGTTAGATTTCTTTATCTTGGGCCTATAGATAGTGACGTTTAGTTGACTATTTTTACATCTACCAGCCCGTGGCGTTTTGTTTACGTTCGCCTGTCGTTTTCATCGCTCTGTCGTCTTCGATCTTTATGGCGACATGGGTATATGTGTATGGTAAACTGTGCGAGTGAAGAGTGTCGACATGATGCTGTCACATTGCCTTAATTAATTGCGGTGACGTTATAAAGTAAGCCTCAAAAATTTTAAATCGTGGGTCAAGCCCCGGTATAAAAATCAGAGGCTGCGTGGGCCTGGCCCTTTTTCTTCGTTGTTTGTTTCATGTATTTGGCTCATTAACAATTCAACATGCCTAGGATGGAACCGCAAACCCGTTCAAGCCCACCCAAATCCACCCGCCACAATTTGTCCATTGCAGATAATTTTACGGGTTACAGCAGATTTGATATTATAAATTGAAACTTGCACTCAGATACGGATGAGTTTGGTATTATTTCAAAATCTGATAGATACCTGCATGAATATCTGCTAGACTCGTAATTTTTTTTTAAATATTTTAAATTTAATTCTAATTGAAAAAAATTTAAATCTATAAAATATATAAAGAAAATAATGCAATTATGTAAAGTGCCAAATAACCAAAATATTTTTGTATGGACTATTTTTTTAACTTAATGCATGAATTATTCTCTTATTATAATTTTTTCGGATTAATATTTGAAAAGTATTATTCTTTGAAAATTTTTAATCTTAATCGTTATTGTAGGCATCATGTTGGATGAGTGCTAATGATTGTGAATGAAATGAAGATCTTCTCCTTGTGTAGAATGATAATATGAAATGTAATTATTATTTTTAAATACTATGTGTGTTTTTAATAGTTGTATATAAATAAGATTTAACTTCTTTTATTCTTTTTATTTATTAACAACTAATTAGCAATTGAATTATTTACTGATGATATGATCAGATCAGAATTCTCTCCTGATCCGACTTATAAACTCCACGAAACTAACAACATCAAGTGCTACAGTAACAATGTTGTTATCCAAGTGATGATGAAAAGATAAAGTGCATGCGTTATATCAATTATATGATAAAACTTATATTAAAATTAGGCGAAAAGATTATGAAAGGGATAACTTATAAGATCGTGAAACCACAATGAGTCTAGTTAGGCAGCAATGCAAAGATAATATATGCTCATCCAACTCTTGTGCATTTCTTTTTCTTGGATAATTATTAGTCTACAGATGGCTTTTCACGGATAACTAACTTGTCTGCCATCTTAGGAGTATTTCGTGTAAAATTATATAATGTTTATAATTGAAGAATAAGCTATTATGAAGTTGAAAAACTATTTTTCGGAACTCTAACTTGTAGGTTGACATCTAGTAAATTTCGTTAAGTCTCTATATTTTGATTTAAATATCTGTTTAGTTTTATATTTCAAAAATACCTTAATACACCCGACAATTAAATACATCACATTTTACCTTTATTTTTTCTTTCTTTTTATAGTAATATTCTTACAATAATATTCTTAGCATTAATTATTTTATTTTTAAAAAATTAATTAGCAAACTAACCAATAATTATTTATATACAAATTAACTAAATAAATATTAATGTGAAAGAACTAGTATTTTTGTATATATACGACAATCAAGCTAATAATATTTTATAAATAAATTAAATTCAACCAACTTAAAGTAATGTTTAATATCCTTTCAACAATCTTATCAACAATTATTTTATAAAAAAAATAATCTTAAAGTTAAATAATAATATAAAAATTTGTGTGAATTTTATGTTACTTTTAAGATTAATTTGATAAGTTATTATTTTTTTCTTCTCATTATATCCTCAAAAATATTGTTGGTGGGCTATTATTCTAAAATGAAAGAGAAAGTAAAAGTAGAAGCATAATAAATTTAACAACAAGAATGTCTTGAGATATTTTTTTTTAAAAATAAGGACTAAATGAGTATTTAGTTCAAAATATAAGGATTAAAACAAGCATTTACCCCATTTGGCAATATATGATGGTACATTAATTTAAATTGCTTAGTGCTAGTTTAGCCAATCTACAACAGCGTTTAACCAATTGTAGATACTTTATAGATAATTAGCTTGCTGCATCAACAAATTTTTCTGATATTTGAAATTAGGCAATGGCTATGGTGGAGTTGTTCCACTGTAGAGCACTGATGATGACCATCAAATTATAATAGTAAGTGTAGATTTACTATTTATCTTTATAATCATACGGTCATAAACAATGTCCACTATAGAGCAGTTTCAACATAACTAAAGCCGTGAAATTAATAGGTTATTATGGACTCTGGTGTACTTATTTTGGAGCTTTTTAATTTAGGGGTCGAAAAACAATGCGTTAATACATATGCGATTATTCCTCCCTAGTTTACTAAGACTAATAAAAATTAATATTTAATAAAAATTATTAATTTAACCAAACTATTTCGTTTAAGTACCGGTCTTGAAAAAACAAAACTCGAAGTTCATCCATTATTTTTTTTTTTGAGAAGATAATTAAACTTTCATTAAAGCAAACAAGAGAATACAGATTCCACATCAATTGGTAACGGTGTTGTCCATACAGCATTTGAAAGACTCCTTAAAGCAAGCTTAGCCAAGGAGTGGGCATGAGCATTACATGATCTGGGGGTGTAGTGGAAACTGATGTGCTGGAAATCCTTCCTTTGATCTTGAATTTCAGAGATCACCCAAACAATCTCTGTCTTGCTTCCCTCTTGGTTGTTAATCAACTTTGCCACATCTTGACAATCTGTCTCCACCATTAAAGAGCTAAGAGCTGCATTTTTTGCCACAACTAATCCCCATTCAACAGCTTCTGCTTCTGCAACCTTAACATCTCCAGAAAATTTTGTGGTCTTGACAGCAGCCACAATGATTCTGCTGTTTGAATCTCGGATTACAGCTCCTAATCCTGCTATTCCTTTTTCATGATTAATAGCGGCATCCACATTAGCCTTGAAAACATGTGCAGGAGGAGGGCACCACTTCTGGCTCTTCATTGGATTGTGCTTTCCCCTTGATCCTTGCCCTTGCTGACTCACCCGTTTATAAGCCTCAACTACAGCCTCAG
>MKYO02008564.1:331507-345072 GCA_002013955.2 Citrus medica | reverse complement strand
AGCCCACTTATCTTTTCTTCGTTGTCATTCTCCTTTTGAGCTTGCAGGGGCTTTTTGGTAATCCATTCCACCAGGTTTCCTCTCTCATGTTCAACCTCAGTTTCCTTCCCGCCACTCGTTCCCTCTTTTTTGCACAGAGTTCTAGTTGAGTCCATGATACCAGCTATGTTAGCTTGCACCTTACTGCTTGTCAGCGTCTGCCTCAATTCATCAGTATTGTGCATTGATTGCCCTTCACCTACTTTTGCCACATGTTGGCCTCTCATTTGTTCTACATTGTTGTTTTGTTCAGCATGGGTTGCCCCTGACCCGCTTCCACCATCCGGGTTGGGTTGCAAGTGTTGCAGTTGCTGTTGTTTCAGATTTGCAGGTGAAAAGTCTGGTTTGTGGTGCTCTTTACTCCATGCCCCTTTATCTCTATTAAGCTTTGCTCTCTCAGCTGCGGTTTTGGCCTTCAACCAGCTCCCATATGGCAATTTATCCTTTGGCTGTCCTCGGTACTTAAGGCATTCTCTGTATTGATGTCCTAGGATGCCACAACAAAAGCAGAAATCTGGCAATCTCTCATACACCACTGCCATTGGAACATTCTTCTTATCTTCTTCTTCAATGAACAAGATTTTTTTAAGGGGATGCGTAACGTTTACTAAAATTCTTAATCGAGCATATAGCCCGATGCACTCCCCATCGTCATCTGTTTCAATGTGATGTTTTTGTTGCATTTCTGGATGTCCGTATATCCCCGTGCATCTCTATTGCTTTCCATTCTCCAGCTGAACTATAGCATCTATGTGGTGATTACTATATGAAGTGATAATTACAAGGACCTCGGCATTCCAACATAACGTTAGCCCTCCTTTTAAGCCCATCCTATTTACAGCAAAACAATTCTCAATACTTAACCTTCTACACTCCTCTCTAGCTTGCACAGCCAGCAACTTAGTTTCACAAAAAAACAAAATCTGAGGTTTGTGCGTTTGGAGAATATTCTTTACTTCTAGGCACGCCCGGGTATTCCCCAACCCCCGGACGTTCCAACTTAAAATTTTCATGGCTCCCGGCGGGGCTGCTTCCCAGCCACTGCCGATACATCTTCTTGCATATCTGCTGCATCTTCACTTACCACAACTTCAGGATTTTCCCAAGTTGATGTAGTTTTAGTTGCAGGGGAATATGACTGAGGTTTGTTAGTTAGAAGCTGACTTGAGCTCGTGAGTTTTGATCGTTTCTTCTCCGGGCTGAGGTCACCACTCTCGGTTCTAGGCCTTTTAGTCACAATTACCTCAGTTGCATTTTTTTCACCACTTGTTACATTTCTAGCTTTAGACTTCCACTTCTTTCTTTTGGGATTCAGAGCAACATCCTTCAGCCCACTTATCTTTTCTTCGTTGTCATTCTCCTTTTGAGCTTGCAGGGGCTTTTTGGTAATCCATTCCACCAGGTTTCCTCTCTCATGTTCAACCTCAGTTTCCTTCCCGCCACTCGTTCCCTCTTTTTTGCACAGAGTTCTAGTTGAGTCCATGATACCAGCTATGTTAGCTTGCACCTTACTGCTTGTCAGCGTCTGCCTCAATTCATCAGTATTGTGCATTGATTGCCCTTCACCTACTTTTGCCACATGTTGGCCTCTCATTTGTTCTACATTGTTGTTTTGTTCAGCATGGGTTGCCCCTAACCCGCTTCCACCATCCGGGTTGGGTTGCAAGTGTTGCAGTTGCTGTTGTTTCAGATTTGCAGGTGAAAAGTCTGGTTTGTGGTGCTCTTTACTCCATGCCCCTTTATCTCTATTAAGCTTTGCTCTCTCAGCTGCGGTTTTGGCCTTCAACCAGCTCCCATATGGCAATTTATCCTTTGGCTGTCCACAGTACTTAAGGCATTCTCTGTATTGATGTCCTAGGATGCCACAACAAAAGCAGAAATCTGGCAATCTCTCATACACCACTGCCATTGGAATCTTCTTCTTATCTTCTTCTTCAATGAACAAGATTTTTTTAAGGGGATGCGTAACGTTTACCGAAATTCTTAATCGAGCATATAGCCCGATGCACTCCCCATCGTCATCTGTTTCAATCTCCTCAACATCTCCAATCTTTTCTCCGAGTTTTTGGATTGCGCCTTTATGCATACACATAAGGGGCACATTGTGGATTTGTACCCAAAAGGACGCATGTGTGAACTGCTGATCATGAACATCTCCTATGCCCTTCGGTTCTGTCATAACAATCAACGCCCCCGCAAAGTGCCAAGGCCCTCCCGTGAATACTCTCTTTTTTTCCTCTTCTGAGTTGAATTTGAAAATAAAAATGTTGTTTCCTACACTCTCCACCTTGAATTCTTTAATGGTTCTCCACACTTGTTGCAGTGCAGCTCTCAATCCTTCCCTGTTAATTCCTTTATTTAGCACAACTTTACCCACCAAACAATTTACAGCGAGCTTCAATCCTGTTTCTCTCATGCTGCCTAACATCGTAATCTTATCTTTCTCCTCTTCCTGCAAAGTTATAGCACTGCACTTTCGGACGAGTTCCTCTGTATCCATTCTACAGACTAACTTCTATTGTTTCGAATGTTATCTTTGGAATACCTGCCCACTCAACAAGTGAGTGACCGATGAGTCATGGCAACTCATTTTCCTCTCATTCTTAGTACCCCTTTCAGATAGAAAGAGAGCACTGTAGAAGAGAGAAAATACTGAATAGGTGACTCTCTTTTTGATCAGTCAAGTTAAGTTCATCCATTACTTTAATATCATGAAAAGTAATCATTTCGTTAGAAAATTGGCCAACGACCTTCATTTAATCTTTAAAATCTAACACAACTGCCCAAGTCATGTGACTCGTCATGCACTTTCTGAACTTATCTATATAAGTGTTGTGCCTTACGGTCCCGTCTTAGCTACGGAGTACGGATTGACACTTTAAATGAACTGAACTAATTTGGGTCTGTTTGGTTTCACAATCAATTCATGTTCAGTCACTAATTATTTTAGCTAATTGGATAACTTTATGTGCAATGAAATATTGGAAGAACTTATCGGATTAATGTAACCTCTTTCAAAAGTATTTTTATTGGCTTAAATAGAGTTTTAGTAGAAAAACCCTAATCTTTTTCCGGGTTCCATTTATGCCAAAAACCAAAAGCTATATTAAATATGGCACAGCTTGAGGGCTTTAAAAGGCAATTTAGTGATGATGTTGAATTTCGAACTAGTTTTTTGTGTGCATGTAGATATTGGTGAAACTAAATTATAGAAAAAAAAGGGAGTTAATTTGGAGGCCCGAAATAATTTTTATGAACTTTTGAAAAAATTTCCAATAAATCAAAAAAATATTGAAAAAAAAAACTTGTTAGGTGGATGAAAACTTTTTGTGAGGCCTTTTTATAGCCCAATTTCCACTTTTTTTTCTCAAGCCCATTTTGACCCAAAACCAAAGCCGCACCTTATTTTTGGCCTTTAAAGGGCAATTTTGCGATAGCGTTGAATTTCGAGATAGCTTTTTCGTGTACACGTAAGTATTGAGAAAATTAGACTATAGGAAAAAAAAAAAAAGAGAGTCAATTTGGTGGCTGAAATAATTTTTAAGAATTTCAAAATTTTCTGAAAAATTAAAAAAATTTCCTGAAAATTTAGGAGAACTTGTCAAATTATTTTAAAATTTTTTGGGAGGCCTTTTTATAGTTCAAATAGAGATTTGGTGGAAAAAAAAAACCCTTTTTTCCCAGTTTGGGCCAAGGGCCAGGCAATTTCGCCATGGTGTTGAATTTTGGGCTCATTTTTTTGTATATATGTATATTGGTGAAACTAGGCCTGAAGGAAAAGGGGAATAGCTTTAGAGTTCCGATATAATTTGTTTTTTCAGAACCTTTTTAAAATACTTCAAAACATTAAGAAAACTTGTTGGATTGAATTGAAACTCTTTAGAGGACTTTTTATAGCCCAAATAAGATTTTGGTGGAAAATCCCAAAATTTTTTTTTATTGAACCTAGTTTGGGCCCAAAACCAAAAGGTAGCACATGGTTTTGAGCCCTCTAAAGGCAATTTTGTGATGGTGTTGAATTTTGAATTAATTTTCTACACGTACGTAGATATCGATAAAGGTATAGGCTATATTCCAGAAAATGATAAGGAAACTAATAAGCCAAACTAATTAAATTTGGTTCAATTTTTAATAAAATCAGACCAAACCAAAGTCGAACTATTATTAGCCGCTATTGGTGTTTTCTTTTATGATCACATCTTGATGATAAACTAGGATAATCAAATGGGTCTTTGACAAGTCCAGTTTCTCGTCCTTTCCCTTTCAAGATAGTTTAGCTCATTTTTGTAGCCGTGGGTTCAAAGTTTTCTTTTTCTGGAGTCATTTTGGGCTTCGCTTCCTCTATAGAAGCCTGTAGCCTGAGGCCCAAAACCAAACGCTAACCCGCCGAAAGATCCAGATAAAAATCAAACCGACCCGACATCGATTTGCTCAGCACCTACTGGTCAGAGGCTCAGAGCCTCTGCCTCGTTGTCTTTCACAACTGACGCCAAATTCCACAGACTAAAGAACCACAACAGCCAAAGCAATGACTGGTAGGAACTCAATTAGCTAAATTTCAATAAACTCCTCAGTCCTCACCACTCTTCGCAAAAAGAAACCCACACTTCTCTTTCAAAGTAGCCTAAAAAAAAAACCCCAAATTGAACCTAAAAAAAAACCCCCCCTTCTCTTTCAAAGTAGCCTAAAAAAAAAAAAAAAACCCTAAATTGAACCCAATTCCAATCCAATGTCCACCGGCTCTTCATCGCCATCCTCCGATGAAGAACTCATTTTTAACCCTAACCCTATCCCTAAGCCGATTGATGACGAATTGATGCTGGCGTCGTTAACATTGACCGAGTCTAACGGTAATGGATCGGCGGGCGAAAGCGATCGTTATGGTGGTGCTGGGGTGGTGTTGGAGGCGGAGCGGGAGGGGGAAAGGGAGGGGCCGTCGAGTCCGAGTAGTAGTGGGTATGCTGGAGAGAGAGGGAGCAGTAGCGAGGGGACGAGTAACTCGAGAATTGGTGATGAGGACGATGATGGGATACAGGAAGTGATAAATGATCATGATGGTTTTGTTGATGGAGTTGGGGATTCTTCACCCTCGGCCTCGTGGGTCCCCGGCAAACGCCACGTCGATGAGGTGAGTTGGTTCGCTAATGTATTTATTTCAACTTACTGGTAGTGAATTTTAAGTTTCATCTGGTTGTGCTTTAAGACATTAACTTCTAAGTGCTTGAATACTAGTACATTCTGGTTAATGATTTTATCAAGCAATAACGATATTTCTTACACTGCCTACACTTGGCACTCGTAAAATTCACCACGTGCTAGCTTGTGGTAATGCCATGTAATGTTGGGATTTCGTGTCCCAACTTTGTCAACATAGACTTGTTGTATAAACATTGTATGGGATTTGCTATGACTGTATTGTACATTGGCATAAAGCATTGTTGTTGTTTAGAGTTCTTGTATGACCGTCTTGATAGAAATTTAATGTAGAAAACTCTACTTTTCTTGACCCACATGGTTGATTACACATATATACACTTTGGAAACATGAGATGTTACTCAGTTGTGCTACTAGTGTACGAATATTTTTCTAGTTGGTTTTTAATCGCAACTGAGGATAAGATATAGCTGCCTTATTTTGACTATTATAAAATGGCTTTTTTTTTACGTATTATCTATTGAGCTTAGGAGGTAACTTTCACCAATATGAAAAGGTTATGATCATGCATACAGAAAGTAAGAAGTTCACTTCATCATTAATGGATATGATCATGAACTTTTAAAAATAAGTTTAGAGGAAAGTAACAATAGAGACAAGAAGGGATGTTTTAAATGTTTTACCGTAAGTTTGAACTAAAGCCTAAGCCTGCCTATGATCCAAAAATGGCAATATGTTATTTGAAGCTTTTTTTCTCTCTTTTTCCTGACTGGCAAGTTAAATCTATAAACATACCTGCAGTGTTATCTCATTTTTTGATATATAATAAAGTGCAGGACGATGCTTCCATATCATGGAGAAAGAGAAAGAAACACTTCTTTATTTTGAGTCATTCTGGAAAACCGATATATTCCAGGTTTGTCCCTTTTGCTTGTGAAAGTCTGTGTCATCTGGTACATGAGCTCAGTTATTTCTTTTTGTGAAGTAGAGAACAACCTTGCACATTCTATTAGCGTCTCATATATTTTCTGCACCACTAATTGACCTGTAGATATGGAGATGAACATAAACTTGCAGGATTTTCTGCAACATTGCAAGCAATTATCTCCTTTGTAGAGAATGGGTATGGTGCTGCATCTGTTACTTGGTTTTATGTCAACAAACTCTATATTGAAGCATATACTGTACTAGTAGTTTTTTTCATTTTTCAGAAAGCCAACCTCAGTAGTTAACTCTGTTAATCACTCCATCATTTTTCAGGAAAGATCGTATCAAATTGGTTAGGGCAGGAAAACATCAGGTCTGTTTTCATTTCACTCCTATTGGCTGATTTTTCTGTTTCTTTTGGGTTTGAGTTCTTAACTTTGTATATCCTTTTATCATGAGACGTGAAAGTCAAGTCTATGTTTCCATTCCCTTGCTGATGAATTGCTTGTTTGAGAATGTATCTTTGATTAGTGTTTAATTTGTTTCATCATATTTAGCTTTATGCATGTTATTAAGAAAGTTTTGTATAATAATAGGTAGATTTTTTATAACAGTAATTGGTTGATATAAATAACTCTTCTTTATGCTTTTTTTTTTAAAGTTTTGCATGACTTCTGGTGATGTTACCTACTGCCGTACGCATATTATTTAGAAAGTTGTACTGTGGCAAATGTTTTACTTGTTGAAAATTTAGTGCATATTTAATGCAAATTGCTTCACTTCCTACAAGCACTGTCTAGGTCTTTTCTTGTAGTTCAAGCATGAAAGGAAAAAGATTGGGTTGACACGTTTATGTTTCTAGGTAGTATTTCTCGTCAAGGGACCAATCTACTTAGTTTGCATCAGCTGCACAGAAGAGCCTTATGAATCATTAAGGGGACAATTGGAGCTTCTTTATGGCCAGGTTTACTTGCTCTCTCCTGAAAAAACTTTTATTTCTGGTTATGTTTTACTGTATGGCTGTAAATTAAGCTTGTGGCCTTTTCTTTTGTTAGTTATCTTCTATATTATCAGCTCAGTATTGTATTCTAATTGTCATTCCGCTACTAATTTGACTGATTGTGATGTGAATGCAGATGATACTTATTTTAACTAAGTCCATAAACAGATGTTTTGAGAAGAACCCGAAGTTCGATATGACACCTTTGCTTGGGGGAACAGATGTTGTCTTCTCATCACTTATCCATTCTTTCAATTGGTTAGTTTTTCTTCCCTCTTTTGGTTTACCTGCTGGTTTGAACTTTTTCCTTTTTCATATCCCTGTGTTACTTGCAGTTTACAATTTCCTTGGTTCCAAGATTCCGACTTTTGTTGAATTCATCTCTTATGTCGCAATTTTGTGTGATCCAAAATAAATGGAACTGCCTATTAACAAAAAAATATAAATGCAGAGGATTTGTGTTAGTTGATAAGAATTTGAGATAGGGATAGTTTTGGTTAAAATGGCATAGGGGCATGGGAACTATGGTTTTCGGGGAGGAACAGGCAGAAATTAGGCAAGTCTGTTTTATGCTGTCTAGGGGTATTGAATGATACTCCTGTACAGTAAAGTGAAAATTTTTGGGTTCTCTTCTTGGCAGGAACCCAGCTACATTCCTTCATGCATACACCTGTCTTCCTCTAGCATATGCAACAAGGCAAGCTGCTGGTGCTGTATTACAAGATGTCGCTGATTCAGGAGTTCTCTTTGCATTATTAATGTGTAAATGCAAGGTAAAAGGTCCCTCATCATTCCTCTCTATCTAAACAGACGAATTCACTAGCTTTACTGCAATGGGCATTATAGTGACTTGAAGCTTGATTTGCCAGGTTGTCAGCCTTGTTGGTGCACAGAAAGCCTCTCTTCATCCTGATGATATGTTGCTACTTTCCAATTTTGTTATGTCATCGGAATCATTTAGGTAATCAGAATAATCTCATCCGATCTTTCATCTTTGACGGTTAAAATAGCCAAGGAGTGTGTGGATAAGCCTCTTGACTGCTCTACATATTGATTAAATTCAATCTATTTGAAGGATCTTAACATATGTTGCTAAGTAATGTAGACTCTTTTGGCTGGGCCAATCAGTGTTCATTAAGTGGTTTCTTTATTTAATTAGGATGTTGCTGAATGAGCTCACTCATTGTTTATAATCATTTACGGTAAGTACACAAATGGATTTGTCCCATACCTCTGGAAGTTCATATTGTCATGAATATATTTAGCTTTTAGTCATCTCTTGTTTTGCTATACTATGACATTGTAGGCTTTTTCTGGGCATATGAAAGAAATTGCTTTTAATTGGTATTGTCCCATAATTCCTTTTTTGTGGATTTGTAATCCTCCTAATCCTTGTACTTATAGTTATATTTAATCTTTGTTTCTTAACAAAAACAATTGGTATTGTCCCATAATTGCTAGTCTTCTTTCTTCCTTGCTGAGCTCTTATGGCAACTTGATCAGTCATTGGCCACTTTTGGGATCGTCCATAAGAATTCCATCCTTCTGCGTTAGTTTCTATTGCATGATCTTTTCTAACTTCACCTATTTAATATAGATGGTTGAGGGAAAAGTTGTGTTTTTTACGTATATTTAGAAGTTAGAATTTTAATATACAAAGTTAAATGGATGTCCTTGCATTTTGGTGGCATAGACATAATGTTTCTGATATCTAAACCCTTTTGTGAGTGTTTAGTCTCACTGAAATTCCTAAATTTTTGCAGGACATCTGAATCTTTTTCACCAATTTGCCTGCCAAGATATAATCCCACGGCATTTTTGTATGCTTATGTCCATTATTTTGATGTGAGTGAAACAAGGATTCACAAAATTTGTTTCTCATGCGAATTCAACTGCATGAATTTTGGTCTATATTGATCGCATAAAGGGCCAAAGTAATTATATAGCCATTCTATGTTTTTATGGCAGGCTGACACATACCTGATGTTGCTTACTACTAGCTCGGATGCCTTTTATCATCTTAAAGATTGCAGGTATATATGTTTTCAAATTTGATGTATGGTATTAGTGGATGTCGTCGTAATTTTATGTTGCAACTTCTTAGTTCTTAGATCAAATGACCTTACATTTTTGGTCTAGTGAAACCTTATGGTTGCAATATTTTTTGTTATCCAACAGAGTATGTTTTATCCTCATACAAAGGAATAATAATCTTGCTTTTGATGTTACAAACAAGGGATCCAGCTGTGTTGCAACTGTGGTAAGGTACCACAGTTGCTTTCAGCCATTGGATCCAGCTAATACAACTGTGCAACTGTGGATCCAATGGCTGGTTGCAACTGTGGTACCCTACCACAGTTGCAACATAGTTTTTCCCTACAAACAAGATATTATGCTTTCTTCTTTAAAAATTGAGAATTTTGATTAAATTTTTGTAGGATTCGTATAGAACAGGTCCTTTTGAGGTCAAATGTTCTTAGTGAAGTTCAGAGATCCATGCTAGAAGGGGGAATGCGTGTTGAGGATTTGCCTGTTGATCCATTGCCTCGTTCATCTATGCCTCATCGTTTGAGCCAGCAGAGGATTTTAACACAGTCTCCTGAAATATTCAGTGAATCAATTGTTGGCATTGGTGGTCCTACCGGACTATGGCATTTCATCTATCGTAGTATATATCTGGATCAATATGTGTCTTCTGATTTCTCACCTCCAATTAGCAGTCCTCAACAGCAGAAAAGGTCATTCCTGAATCTTTCACCTGCTATTTGGAATATATATTTTTTTTACCTGTCAGATATTTTGAGATTATCGCTTAAGTTGGATAACGGGTTTGTTTTGTTGCAGATTGTATAGAGCATACCAGAAACTTTACTGTTCCATGCATGATAAAGGAATTGGTCCCCACAAGACTCAATTCAGAAGAGATGAAAATTATGGTAAATTTTTCTTTCTTATGTATTTCTGAAGTCATAATGCATTTTAAAAATCCAGGACAGGTCTATTTATCTGCATGAGCAGTATTATCTTGTGGAGACCATTCATTATATAAACAACTGTCTTGAAAGGACAATAATGCAATCTCAAACCAAAGGATTTGTTTTTTGTTTGATGTTTTGTAGAAACTGAATTTAATGGAATAAATAGAAAATATTGCTAAGCTTCAAGACCTGATCCATTTGAAAATGTGTGCTCTTATTCCACTACTAAAGGCCTTCCAAAGGGTTGGAGTGTTTCTTCCTCTCTCTCTCCCTCTCCCTCCCTCCCTCTCTCCCCCCTTTTTTTAAGATCTCTGAACCTAGCTATTTTCTTTGATTACTTAAAACTTGGAGGTCTGGCTGATTTTGTTTAGCCATGCTTCATGTTTTCAGGAATGCACAACTATTAATTTCGTCTAGTTTTCTTGACTATCAATATTGGACTTTTGTCAATTGGTCTCCTTTTGCAATATTTTGACTGTGTTTCTTCTATGAATTGCAGGAAGTTACTTATTCGTATTTATAATTATATGTTTGACCTAAATGCTTTCCTGTCATATTCACGTGATCACCTTCATGTGGCAGTTCTACTCTGCTGGGTCACACAGGATTTTGAACTTTATGCAGCATTTGATCCGCTTGCAGATAAGGTTTGATTTTAATCTTTCTTTATTATTAACTTGTGGAAACCATGTAAAACTTGTTTGACCCTAATCTCGTCCAATTAAGTTCCAATATGAAGAGCTTAAATATTCAAGTAATTAGGATAATTATTGACCTGGGCCATGTTAATTGTAAAAAAAAATGTTGTGGGATAGGGAATTAAAATGTTGACATCCATGAGCTCTCAGGAATTGTTTTATCTTTATACATGATAAGTATGCTTAAGTTGAACTGATTTAACATGAAGCAACAATTGTTTTCACATTTTGTTTCGTTGAATGTATTACGAGTTTTGGTCGATTTCGCTGTGCAGGCTGTGGCAATAAAGACTTGCAACCGGGTTTGTCAGTGGGTTAAAGATGTGGAAAATGAAATTTTTTTGCAGGGTGCAAGCCCCTTTTCATGGTGATTTCACAATTTATTCTGGTACTCAGCTTGTAGCCTGGCTTTGTTTATTTAATAAAAGCCCTCCTAATTATTTTTTTTTCCCACTTGTTTCTTTTATACCCCAAATCATTTTTTTTTAATACCTAGTTTTACGGCTCACTTTCTAAAAGTTGCATCCTCTTAGTGTCATCACAACTTGTAATACTAGTCCTAGAATTATTAATCAAATAGCTAGAGGCCTTTTTTTTTTTTTTTAAATGATACAGTATTACATGCAAGTATGCCATTTGACATCCTTCCGTATGCAACGGGCATATGAAGTCAAGGTGAAAGTAACAGACCATTGAACAGTGTGTTTCTTTTATTTTTATGATGTATTTGACATCCTTCCGACTTGGTTATGCTTATTGAATTGAAATGGAATATAAGTGTTATCTTTGTGTCCGTTTGGGTGAAATTCCTGTGAATAATTTTAACAGTTCTCTTAATGCTGTGTTGGGGTTTACTTAGCAAGTTCTTCCTATTCGAATTGACTGGTAATTGTAAGTGTGAGATTTTCAATGAGAGAGTCTAAGGTGGTGTTCAGGCTATACTTCCCTTTTAAGACTTGATCAACATTTTGCTTCAGCATCCTTAAAAAATTCTTTTGACACTCTTTTTGATTTTTATAGATTTCTTTTAAGTTTTTACTTATGGAGTACTTACAAGTTTTAAAATCTTAAATTGTTTTTTCTTACTATATAATATCTATTATTTCTAAATTCTTTAAAATTCATGAAAAATTAAAAAATAATATATAAATATAAAAATTTGGACGTCAAAAAATTGATAAAAGAAAATTTTATTTAAGTATTTAATTAAATTTTCTCATTCAAAATATTAAAAAAAGAAAAAAGAACTAGGTTATGTTTAGTTAATTGGGTGATTTCAATTAGAAATATAGAGGCTTGGTCGAAGCGAAAAAGATAAAATGCCATTGGGCTTAGATTGCATCGTAACAAAGTTGTGTATGCAGGCCCACAAGTGTGCCAACGGCAAACTGCAACCACCCTCCTCTGCAATGAATAAATAAGGTGCCCAGTAAGGAGGATCACATCACACAAATCATTCAATTCCGTGGAGTTTTTGTTTTGTTGCTGCACAAATTTTTAACCTTTCATTTGCCGCATTCACTTCCTCTCATATGCCATTTCCCCTTTCTCTTTCAGTTCAGTGCCTCATAGACCTTTAGAATTAATGACTCTTTTGTCAGGCAGGGGGGGGGAAGGGAACTGTCATAGGTTCAGTGAGTGAACAATGTTCGTGTTAATTTGTTTCTTTCTTTTTCATTATTTATTTGGTTCATTGTTTTTGTCTCCCAAGGAACGATGATAAAGTCTGTGAATTGAAATTAATGAACCTCAGCAACAGTCACTCTTTGCTTTTGCTAAGGCCCATTGATGTCATTTGAATTTCTATTTCTCCTTTTGTTTTCCTCCTAATAAAAAGATTCTATTCTTATTCTTATTTTTAAGTCAGTAACTTGCTGTTATATATATATATATATATAGCATGCAAATATTTATAAGCAAGTCACCTAGTCAAGCTTAAAACATTGAACCTTTTCATAAAAAGTGTCGGTAATAGTAATATGAAAAGCTTTTCCTCCCTTTCGGCTTTTCACAGAACAAAAGAAAAATCAACACTCAACTTCTTTACCTAGCACTAATGGATTTTTGGTTCAGTGAGCGAGTACTTATATTTATAATATTAATATAAAAATTTAAATTTTTATAAAAATATTTATAAAAATTATTTATAATTTTTTTAATTATTAAATAATTAAATAAAATCAGTCAATCACGATAAAAATTTTAATTATAAAATTTATTTATAAATATTAATTATAATATTTAATATAATATTAATATTAATTTTATATAATAATATTAAAAAAAAATTCTTTACCCAGTAGCCTCAAGTCGAAAAGGGAATGGATTTATGGGGGAGAGAGAGGGAGAGAGGGAGCGAGAGAGAGAGAAAAGTAATGAAACTATGGAGGGCCGTCCCCATGTGATTGTGAATTTATGTTGTCATTGAACTTTCACAGTTTGTAATTTGAATAAGGAAGAGAAAACGCATAGCTTTCTTTGGCTAATTTAATTAGCATTCAAACAACGTCATTAATGTTCCTCGATCTAATCAACACGTCTTTTCACTACATATCACATCACATCACCTCCACCACCACTCCTCACAATTTCTTCTTCTTTTTTTTTTAAATGCTAATCTACCCCCTCCCCCACCCCCACCCCAAAAAAGAAAAAAAAAACCCTCAAAATTATTTAATCTTTTATAGTTTCTTACTTCTTGGATTAAAAGTGAAGTGAAGAGCATGAATTTTTTTATAAATTTTAAGAGAGGAGTGAGAATTTTATTA
>MKYO02008564.1:313442-331414 GCA_002013955.2 Citrus medica | reverse complement strand
ATAAAATAAATATTTTATTTTTTAAATATATTTTTTAATAAATTTTGTAATTAAAATTTCAATTCTTTAAATAAAGATAAAATTATAATTTAAAACTATCTACTTTCAATCTAAGATAAAATAAACACATAAATTTGAGTTTAATTTCAATTCTATACTCTCATTTCATTATAAGAAACAAAACATACTCCCACTTCCAATCTTAAAATTTCTACTCCAATATAAAATATAAACAGTATCTCATAAATTTATCATTATAATAATAATAATAATAATATATAATATCAGTGAAATTGTAATGCAATTTAAAAAAGAAAAAAGAAAAAAAGTGTGCACAATCACATAAATCAGAATGTCAAACTTTTGAAGCTCTCCACCACCACCACCACCACCACAACCACCCAAACCCCCAGGCCCCAACCTCCTCCGTATTCGTATTCGTATTCATTAATGGGATGTCGTCTCAACTCAAGCGAGCCAAGCATCACTAACTTCCAACTTGTGGAGCTCGAATTTATCGTCGTATTGTTTTAAGTGGGGGCACCACCATTAAGAGTAATGGCATTTCTGTAATTTCGTTAGTCAAACTTCACCAATTTCGGAGATTTAAAAAAAAAAAAGGCTTTGTTCCCCACTCAGTACTCACCTTGCCCGTCCATGACCGTTGATAATGAAACACTAGCCTTCTAATGGACCATAATACCCCTCATCGGTTGCTTAACACTCGAGGGTAGTTATGTAATTCCACGTCCTCGACGCGGGAGATTCCGTGGTCCTCTCTGACTTGCGCATTACATATATATATATATATATATACACACACGAAAGAACGAATCAATCATCATCGTCGTCGTTTCATAAAGAGAGTGCCACCAATTTTGGGGTGGAGGCCACCCAGTCACCCACCCCCATTTTCGTTCGCACTTCAAAAAGAACCCGATAATATTATTTAATCAATTGATAATAACAATGATATTTGCAAAATTGGTCACGTGACCTCCGTCCGCTATCACGTGACCGCCCATGAGTTTGACGACCGTCCCATCATTAATTTCGTATTTTGCACCATCATCATGGATTTAAAGCCTAATTTACGACTTTATTGATCATCTGCTTCCATTAGTTTTGATTAGTCGTACAAATGATACTTTTGTTTGGCATTTTAAAGCCACAACATGGTTTGGTAATTGAGTTGTTTTTCACTCATATAAAGCCGATTTTGACTTTACTTATTAGTATAGTTTTTTTAAAAAAAAAATTAAATTTATTTAAATAAAAGTCTTTATTATTAAAATCTTTATAAGTAGAGCTTTTATTATTACTGAAAAAGGCATTTAAATTCCAATACTTTTAATTTTATAAGTTATAAATATTTTAAATAATACAAACACTTAATTTGCTAACAATAGTTCTTCTACTACTATCTATATAGTTTATCAAAAAAATTTCTTCTAATTTAAACTTAGATAATCACATGCCATGAATTTTAACTTAAGGTGTGCAATTAGGCATATCGAGCTTTTTATGAGATTGTGGATGCTTTGGCTCAAGTAAGGCTACCACCGCACTGGATATATATATATATATATATATATAGAGAGAGAGAGAGAGAGAGAGAGAGAGAGAGAGAGAGAGAAATCATGTACAACTTCATCAGGACATAATGGATATGATCAGCTTGGAGTATATCTACAAATGTACACATTTTTGGAATCTTCCAGAAGAAGGTTATAGAAGAATCAAGTCTCCATGCCGCCAGTCCTCAATTGGCGGGGCGGCTCGTAATGTGCTCTTCGATCAATTGCCCCGTAAACGAGCAACCCGCGGGTACAAAAATGCATTCACGAGTAATTGAGTTACACATCTAAGAGGCATTTATTTTATCGAATATCTAACAAAATTTTATAAAATAAAAATTAATTATTTTCCATCAAACTACCTGCTACAAACAAATACTTTTGTTTGTTTATGACCAAGACGACGACATTAAGTTGTTTGATGCTATTCGCATGCTTACCTAAATATTTCATATTGATTTTTATGAAATATTTTTTTATGCACTTTCCTTCTTTATTTATTTCTCGATCAAATTGCTGATTTGACTGTTGTAAAGCTCGATCAACAATAAATAATAGAAGGGAAAGAGATTCATTAAAATGGAAAGTTTTTCGTCGCAATCCTTAGGAGATGGAAGGACTAGACTCATTCACTTGGTTTATCAACATATAATTGGTGGTGGATATAAACCTAAGTCGTGCCATCTTATCATTTTTTTTCCACGAACTACAAAATTATGATCATTACTAATAGGGTCATCATCATAACTCCCATCACTATTGTCCTAGTAACTAGTTTAATTATCTTTGAAAAAGATGACAATAATAATTTAATAATATGACTCTTATTTCTCTCTTCTTCTTCTTTTTTTAAAAATAAAAAAAAAATCGAATTTGAAAGCAGGATTGTTGAATTATATCAGACACCATATATCTAGGTCTAATTGTGTCATTTATCAACGTCGTTTATTTTAATTATCTTTTTTTCTTTTCATTATTCTATTAATCTTATGTGTACTCATTGCTTAAACAAGAATTTACATTATTGGACTATACATGTGTTATTATTTAAAATGATTAAATTGAATGATTATTTCAAGAATCAAAAGTTACAGATTTGGTACATGTGCCTAACACTTTCGTATATGCCTCTTCAGTCTTAACACTAGAGCAGTCATCTTATGGCGTCCATTATTTGTATCAATAATAATAATAATCGGCTGTCTATTTAATAAATAAATAAATTGGTTGTTTAAGCAAACACTGGATATCTACCAAAAAATAAAAATAAATCGTAATTTTCTTAAAAGAAATGAAACCTAATTTGTATATAACTATAAATATTCAATAATAACATAGAGTAAAAATTACAAGATGCAACGAGTGTTTGCTTTTAGTTATCAAATTTCAATTGTTCATTTTGTAAACCATGTGGTAGTAAAAAATATGAATCATGAAATATTAGAAGAGTTCATCGTTTTTTTTTTTTCATTATAAGTATTTGGAATTTTGGAGAACAATGATAATTTTTATTCTAACCAAATTCAATGGAATTTGACTTTTTTTTATTGATTTAAATTATAATGAATTTCAATTAGTGATTGAATCGGAGTGGACCCAGTATAACAAATTCAATATACGATGGATTTAAATTACGAATTTGAATAATTAAACACCTACCTCTTTACTCAAATAAAATTAAAATTGTAAACCCCGTAATATAAACGTTGCTATGAAAGCAAAAGATCATGGATCAATTCCCCTCCACAGAGGGATCAATTCCCCTTCACACCAACCTCTATCTTGGATGGGTTGAATAGAACAAAAGGGGGGAAAATCTCAATACCCTTTTTGAATTACTAATATTTGACAAATATTTACGCAAACTTAACCCAAATTAGTCATGTTATAGCAAAATTTGAGTGAAATCTACAGATATTCAGAGGAGACGTGTATGTGAAGCCAACTCTATGACAACCAATATTTCGCTTTCTACGTAAATAAGAAGGCTAAAACATAGCATATAAATTGAAAAATTAAATTCATGCTTAATTATGTTCATTAAATTATCCAGTTCATACTTAACTATCCTAATTAAATCATCCACGTGGCTAAGAAAACAAAAGAACCCATATAATAATATAAAATACACACATTCACGTACAATTAAAATACAAAATCGCTCTTCTTCAAATCTCCGCCAAAACCCAAAAAAAAAAAAAGAAAAAAAACACCAAACAAACAAACAAAAAAGTAGACAAAATCTAGAAAAGAAAAATAAATAAATAAATAAATGTCATCCATCCATGCAGCAACACAGCAACAGCAGCAAAGCCTAACGTTAAGTTGACCAAAATCTTTCCGATAAACTCATTATTTTAATAATTAAAAAAAAACTCCTCCATTAAATTTGAAAATATTAATCACACCCCCGCCCCATCACCACTTCCTTTTTCATTTTGTCACCACCTCCTCTTTCTCTCACTTTCTGCCCCCCCCCCCCAACTCGCACCAAAACCCTAAGGAAAGAAAAGATAAACTTCCAATCCTGTGACCCGACCCGATTGATCTCCGGATCTGATCCATACCAAAACATAGCACAGGTTGAAAAGAGTGAGCTTTTTTTTTTTTAATATTTTTATAAGGGGAAAAAAAAATTCATTGTTGTGTAGTGTGGTGGTGTTGTGGTACTTGGGGGAGAGTGGAGGAGGTGGAAATAGTGGTTGTTAGAAATGTACAAGAACCAGCTGCAGGAGCTGGCGCAGAGGAGCTGCTTTAATCTCCCCTCCTACACGTGCATTCGGGAAGGTCCTGACCACGCGCCCAGATTCAAGGCCACCGTTAACTTCAACGGCGAGATCTTCGAGAGCCCTCACTACTGTTCTACTCTCCGTCAGGCCGAACACTCCGCCGCCGAAGTCGCTCTCAGCTCCCTCTCCCACCGTGGTCCCTCCCCTTCCCTCGCCGCCAGGATTCTGGTCTGTTGATGTTCTCTCTCTCTCTCTCTCTACCCTTCTTCTTCATTTCTCTTCTTAGCTGATCACTAAAATTGACCAATAGAATTCAGCTAAATCTTGCTGACGATCAATCACATCAGTTGGTTAACTTTTGATCGCCGGTGAGTGGGTTCGCTGGGAAACGACGAAAATGCCCCTGGATGGATTTGTGTGTGCTTGCGGTTGCATATTTGAGTGGGATTTTCTCTTGACTTGGGTGACGACAATAATGTGATTCGTTTTTATTTAATCATTTATTTCGAATATATAATAAACAATGGGAAAATGGGAAGTTTCTGGGCGAGAGAAGTAAGAGTAGGATTAAGTGTTTGCTAAAAGCTAAAGCACTAATCTTTGATTTGTTTGTCGTTTTATCTGGAAACCAGCTGTACTTGCGTTTCTGATGACTCTCTGCTTGTTTACTAACTTTAACTTCATCTGCTAGGGGTATTTGGGTCATAAAATATTCTTGAGCCACCCTACGATTGCTTCTGCGGTCATCTAGTTTTGTTGACGTGATGTCAATTGGTTTTTGTGTGTTCAGGATGAGACGGGGGTGTACAAGAACCTGTTACAGGAAATTGCACAAAGAGTTGGAGCTCCATTGCCGCAATATACAACAATCAGGTCGGGCCTCGGACACCTGCCCGTTTTTACTGGGATCGTAGAGTTGGCTGGGATAGCATTTACAGGGGAACCTGCCAAGAACAAGAAGCAAGCTGAGAAGAATGCAGCTATGGCAGCGTGGACATCTCTAAAACAATGTAAGTTTCAGTCTTAAGCTTTCTTGTTGATGAACCGTCTGTGTGATGGAATATAATAATTGAACTGAAGTAAGCCTCAGTCCCAAACTACATGAACCCTCTTCCTCCAATGTCCTCTGTGTAGAATCATATCGTTTTTAAATGTTCACAAACTAAGACTTCAAATTTATGGAGTGCATAACTAGTATATATGTTATACAGCTGTGTTTCACAAGGCTAGCGGCTGGCCTAACCATTATATTCTCCACATTCTCTGTAAACAATTTCCAGAATATTTGTTTAAATTTTTCATTGAGCAGTGTCTGAAATATCTGCCCGGGAACTCCTATCCTGAAGGTCAATTACTTTTCTCTTTTGGTCTTTCCCAGTGGCAAAAGAAACTGCAAGTTCTTCATCTGAGCCAGAGAATAATGATGAGTTAGAACAGATTACAATAGCGCGAGCCTTATTGAATTATCGCCTAAAGGAAAAGATGGCCATGGCGAGCACTCTTGATTCCCCAATCCCATTTGCAAGAAAGTTCCCAGTTCAGAACACTAGACCAACAAGTCCACAGCCTCCCCTTGCTACTACATCAAAAATTCTTCCCTTATTCTGCCCTAAGACAGCGTCTCGACACAGACCAACGTCGAATGGAGCAAATGAAAAACCTGCACAGCCACAACCGTATGGCTCAGAAGGACGTGTTGTTCGACCTCAGAAATTCCCTGCTGTGGGAGCTGCTCCCTATGTTCCTATCCGACAATATAGGACCTCTTGTCGTGGCATTGCACCACCAGTGACGGTAAGAACTACAGTGCCTTGTTTCTCAGCACCTCCACACCCACCACCATCTGCTCTTGCACCTCAGATGATGCGGGCTCCAGCTGTACGAATAGCTCCTTCTGTCACTGTTAGACAGGCTGTGCCTGTATATGCTGCTCCCCCAGTTCATAGAGATGATTCTCTGACTGTTTGCAAAGAAGATCCTCCGACCACTCCTGCTCCTGCTCAAAAAGTAGATTCTCGGACTGTTTTTCCTCCTGCCATTCTAAAAGATCTTCCAACTTTTACCGCAGCTGCCATTCAGAAAGAAGATACTCCAACTGTTACTCCGGCCATTCAGAAACAAGATTGTCTAACCGTTGCTAGTCCTGTTGTTCAGAAAGAAAATCCCCTAATTGTTGTTGCTTCTGCTGTCCAGAAAGGATATCCTCCAAATTCTACTGCTCCTTCCCCACAGGAAAAACTGTCACAAGTAGAGAAAAGAGAGAACACAATCCTGAACATAGAAGAAACTGAGGCAGCATGCAGCTTGGGACAACTTAAAATATAAGTAGTTTAGGGGTGTGAACAGGAGAAAAAAAAATCAAGGTTTTTGTGCTGGGATTATGTTCATTTTGTGATCACCTCTCATCTTATGATATGAGTGTTTGTATTTTGCCCTCGTTTGCCAATTTTTTTTTTTTTTTTCAGTTTTCTTAGAAGAAACAGTTGCTGCAGGCTATATATTAGAGTATCCGAAGATCCATATATATCCTAGCAATTCTGGAGCAGCAGTGTTTGACTCATTTGGCCAGATTCTCCCCCCTTGCACTTGTTCATATTCTGTTTTAAGTTGTGTCGCAGTTGGCAGGATTGGTTATTAGCTTTCTCTTTTAATGTTCCCGGTACAATTTTCGGGTTTGGTAAACACGGGGACTAGACATCTGCTCATGCGGAGTGATTAGAAATTTAATTTGGTACTAAATTTGATCCTTCTGGGATTAGAAAAAATATGCAGAAGGCTCTGAATATGCCACTCGATCCAAGAATTTGTCCTCAAATTTCTTACTGTTGGTGAGAGGAAATCTTGAGATGAGTTGGGTCTTATCTTACTTGAAGCAAATGAAGCTATAAACAAAACAAGAAATTTGTGAGAGAATTCTCTTTCACGGAAAGTAATTGTAACACCCAATCGGCCATGACCCCGCCCACGTGTTTCCCAAGAAAATGGATTGTGCTCTCTCTCTCAAATCTCAATCTATGAGAAATTGGAGCACTCAGCCTCTGAAAATTGACCACTACCAGAGTGAGAGGTGCTCGAGTTAATTCTATGTATTTTCAGTTTTCTTAGAAGAAACAGTTGCTGCAGGCTATATATTAGAGTATCCGAAGATCCATATATATCCTAGCAATTCTGGAGCAGCAGTGTTTGACTCATTTGGCCAGATTCTCCCCCCTTGCACTTGTTCATATTCTGTTTTAAGTTGTGTCGCAGTTGGCAGGATTGGTTATTAGCTTTCTCTTTTAATGTTCCCGGTACAATTTTCGGGTTTGGTAAACACGCGGACTAGACATCTGCTCATGCGGAGTGATTAGAAATTTAATTTGGTACTAAATTTGATCCTTCTGGGATTAGAAAAAATATGCAGAAGGCTCTGAATATGCCACTCGATCCAAGAATTTGTCCTCAAATTTCTTACTGTTGGTGAGAGGAAATCTTGAGATGAGTTGGGTCTTATCTTACTTGAAGCAAATGAAGCTATAAACAAAACAAGAAATTTGTGAGAGAATTCTCTTTCACGGAAAGTAATTGTAACACCCAATCGGCCATGACCCCGCCCACGTGTTTCCCAAGAAAATGGATTGTGCTCTCTCTCTCAAATCTCAATCTATGAGAAATTGGAGCACTCAGCCTCTGAAAATTGACCACTACCAGAGTGAGAGGTGCTCGAGTTAATTCTATGTATTGCGTGAGATAATGCTGAGTTCATCATTATGTTATAAATAAAATTTTTGATTAATCGATACGCAGACTTTGAGAAAATTAGTAGGTGATTAATCAAATCCTAGCACATCATAAGTGGGGTTACCTTATTTCCCGCACCACATACATCTTCATCCATTCAGTCTTTGTTTTAGCTTGATAGCACATTGGATTTATGGGCCACAGGGCCAGAGCTTTCACTATCAGCAAAGCTAAAACCTTCAAAACAGGCCAGTGTTTAGGCCCCATCTTCAACAGCCGCACTTCCAAACACATTCACTTGATTGCTACACTCTGGAAAGAACAATCCTTTTCAATCCGATAAATGAACATGAATCTCCATTAAGTTTTCAAGCTTCGTGCTCTTCAACTTCTTCTCTTAATCAAAATTATTAGTCCAAATGGACGCTTTGATTTTAATATCTTTCTGCAGTTGTGATGAAGGAAAATTAATGGCTGTCGTGTAATTTTGGAACTACTGAACTTGGTCAGAAACATTCCTAATTTAGAGTGTCACAAAATATTGATCATAGACCAAACAGTCCTTTTCATGTTGGTTTAAAGGATTAGTTTAACAACCAATTCTATGCATCTTTTCGGAGTTTGAAACCCTGAGATAGATTTTTAAGTTCCATTATTTATTAGGTAGGTAGAAAGAACGCATCTACCGCTGGACATTATTTATGATTTCAGAACTTTTCTTGTTCTTGCATTATCTTTCTGTTAACTTTCTTGCAAAATCCATTTATTACAACATGAATATAATTATATATATTTTTTAAAAATTTTACTGTTTTCTATTATGTTTTTTTTTAAATTCAAATTGTTGTGATTTTATTGGGGACGGGCAATAATGCTGTGTGTATGCTACAATCGATTTTATAAATTTTTTGTTATTCGTCTCTCAATTTTTCACTTCGGATTCTCAACTTATGATATATTATTATTCAACCACTTAAATTAAAATAAAATTGAGAGTATCAATACTAAAAAATTTTCAAAATTTCAAAATTTTCAACGTAAAATAAAGGTACAATGTTGTTACCGACAACGCTGTATTATTGACATTTTCTGAGATTAGTCCTAAGAAAAAAAAAAGATCTAATCACGAGGTTTAAAAGTTAATGATGATACAAAAGTCCTGATTTCTACAAATAGGAGGAACAAAAATTGAAGTGTGAGGAGGAATTATGGAGCCTTATCAGCACTTAACTAGTGTGTGGTCATTTCCATTCATTAATTGCCTTTGAAACTACATCTTGTCCTCCATCTCTTACACCTTTTTGTCCATTGATGAACATGCAATAGATCAGATCCAGGCAAAGGTTGTTGAAATTTATCTAATTCAGAACTTCATAATTCATGTTAGGTTAAGCCGCTAAGGTTATGTTGGAGCTGATTTATGGTGAAACATGAGTCTCGGTTACATACGTAAAGTAAAAAATTATAAAAAAAAAACTCATTATAATTTTAATCGTATGGTTATAAAGAAACGCTCTACCTGAGAGCGGTTTATAGATAGTTGAACCCTCGATGTTATGATTCTTTTCAATGGGTAAAATTTAATTTATCCCCTATTTAAAATGATAATTCCTTTTTCTACTTTTAAAAGTGTGAATATATTAATTTCATCACATTTACTGTTAAGAAGATTAAAAACAAATTATCAAAGTCCCCCTTATTTGCTATCTCATCTTCTAAACGAAAATAGAAGATAAAGTAAAATTTTCACACTTACTAAAAAATAAATTAGACCATTGCCACTCCAGTTGAGGATGAATTAAAATTTATCCCCTCTTCGTGTAGGATGTGGTTAAATTTCTCTTCATTTTTACCATAATGTTACATCAACTGCCAATAGTACTCATGGTCAAATTTCTGTTTGATTCTGCTTCAGAGCCATAACCATCCCGTACAGCAGACTTTGGGTCATAAATTTCTTCATAAGAAACAAGAATTTATTGCCGAACAGAGATGAAGAGGCAAACAAGGACAAGAAGTCCACCAAAATCATTTAATACAACATCCATCGCCCCAAGATAACGAAGAAACAGTAACCTATTTGAAATAAAAACTTCAAGAGAAGTGTAAAGTAAAAAAAAAAAATTTGAAGAAAGAAAAACATTTGTAACATGTTAAATCTAGTGTTTAATATTTACTAGTATGGCATTCCGTGTTACTTTATAGTAGCGCCAGTGCTGCATTTTTTAGTTCATGTCTTGTACAAGGAAGGAACTGATTTCAATTTTTTGACTCACTCTTATTTTATTTATTTCACGCGAGGGGAGAGGCCAGCAAGAGCTTAAGCTTAAGAATGCTGCAAAAATACCAGCAGAAGTGCATGCTAAGCTTAACCCACCAAATGGCACAAATGGTAGATTGTCATATACAAGTGGTAGTTAATAAGTTAATGATGGCTACTGAGTTTGAAAAACTATTGTGCATTGATAGGTAATAGGGGGATATGGTATGGGGGTGACCCAACTCTCTTCCAATTGACTGGTTTTGCTTGAGCAACACCCCTAACCACCGAGAAAGCGCCGGGTCATCTTTATCCATTTGTGAGTAAAAGCTTTATGGTGAAAACAACAGAGCATGGAGAGTGAAATGATGTAAAAAGGAGACACCCCCTTCAATATAGTAATAAGTGTGCCCAACAAGCAAAGCTCATGGACGAGAGGCAAACACTTCAAGATCTAGAAAGAGTCAAAGAGAGAGAGAAGCAATTTTCAAAAATCATCTTTTTATCATTTAACTTCAAACTATTAAATAAGGTGAACGTAACTTCTTTCCATTCCTGTTAGAAGGGGTTCAGGTCCGGAATGCATTTACAAGTGTACTCAACGTATTCTGATTCCTAAATATATGTAATTGAAAAAAAAAAAACTAATACTATGAATATGTTTTATAAATAAATTATTATATTATCAAACAGTTGTGGCTCAGTTGGCGACGCAAACTGAATAAGTAGAAAGAACTCTCGATTTGATCTCCACAAAACACATTATTTAAAAAGAATAAGAAATTTTAACTGTGATTATACCCTGAATTTAAATTAATCAAACCTAATTAAGTAGTCGAAAATTAGATGATTTAAACAAAAAAAAATATTATATTGGTTAAAAGACAAAATAAGGGGCCAAATGGTCACATTGTTGATGTTGCATGACTTGGGGGGTGGGGTCGAGTCTCCACTTCAACGACACCAACCCTCAAAGCAAAGCCACGCCAGCATTCTATTGATTTACGCAACGATGCAATTGTGTTTTTATGTTTTTTGTTTTCTTAATTATTTAAAAAAGAAAATTACTTTGGGGATATGTATGGAGAAGGCCCAGACAAGAAGGGCCCACATGATTGGACCTCAATGGGGCCCAAAGGGATTAAGGAAGCACTGGCATTATTCCTTTCCTATGACAAAAGCAATGGCTCATGGCTAAAGCAAGATAGTAACCCTCCACCACCCATATAAGCATTAGCCATTAGCAAATCAGCATTACCAATTTTCAATAACAAGAAGCCAAAAGAATATATCAAAAGTGAAAATAAATACAAGAGGGGGACAAAGTGGAAGAATGTTAATCCCATCACCTAAAGTTTTGTAAAGAAAAGCAAAAAAAAAAAAAATTTACCCATTTGACTTTGTTATGGCTCATCATATATCCTTGATTGTCCTACATTTATTTTATATATATTGATTAGGAAAATATGTAAGATCTATGTCATGCATAGACAATCTTTTTGTGTATGATGTTTCTTTCTCCATCATGTTGGAAATTTGTGCTTTGGGTGAAGATCCATGAATATGTTGTTGCAGTTAAACTTGTCGTATTAAGAATAGCAAATTAATGTTAAGTTATACCTTCATCTTTATATAATAGCATAAATGATACTATTAGGCCTTAGCTTAGCGAGAGAATATTTGCTTGTATTTGAGCCCAATAAAAATAATTATGAGATTTAATTTCATTACTTAATTATAACATAATTGAGTGAAAAAAGTCTTCTTCCTTATGAAATATGAGTGGAATATGTGTTCTTTGAATATTAGTGAGGGTTAAAATGTGGACTGTTTCATAAGATTAGTATAAATTAATCCCTTACGAAATATAAGTGGAGTATGCGTCTCTCGAATATTAGTGCGGGTTTTAGTAACAGTAAAAATATGGATTGCTTCACAAGATTAATGTAAACTAACCCAAGTTTGTAGTGTGATGTAATATCAGTGCTAGTCGTTTAAATATATATATATAATAAAAAAATAACATAAATGATTCCTCATTTGAAATTCTAAATTACATTATTATTAGGATCAAATAGTAAAATAAAACTAAAAATTGTCGGCGTATATGAAGCTGAATTATATTTTTCTTATAGCATTGTATAGTAGTATCCTGAATAAAATCTTGATAAATTTCTAACTCTTAATATATGTTAGTAGTAAAAATTGATAAATAGAAACAAACAACCCAATTCTTTTTAATCACTTCAAACAGACAAAATTCGCTCAAACAAACAGTAAAGTTAATGAGTTAAAAAAAAAAAGAAAAAGAGAGAGACAAATTGGTGTTAGAAAAGCTTGAAGGTTATGTTTCCATATGAGACAAATCAAAGGGAGTGAGTGGATACAGGCCATTTGTCACAAAAGCAGATGATGGACTCAAAATGAAAATTAGGTACACATCAAGAATATACTCTCTCCTCCTTTCTTTTCATGTCTGTAATGTGACAGAGAGAGAGAGAAGAGAGAGAGAGAGAGAGGGGGGGGGGNGGGGGGGGGGGGGGGGGATTTGTGTCTGAACTGATAAATACACAATAATGCCGACAGCACCAAATATGGAGCATGAAAATGCTTCTCCCTTTCAATTGTTGAAAGTCAATTTCATTGCTTTTGTTTTCTGCAATATTTATCTTTTTTATTTTTTATTTTAAGTTTGTTGCCACATACTTTTTAAGTCATTGGCATGCTTAAGAAAGAAAAGTCATTGTTTCAAGATTGTAAAAATCTTTTTCTGTTGAAAATGGATTAATATCATGCTTTCCATTATCAAATCCAAACAAAGATTTGTTCCAATCATATATACCAATGTACACAACATTAATAACATACCCACTTACCTACTTCCACTACTTAAGATCAAAAATACCAAATTAATCACATATTTGATTACTTTCATCACTGGGAAAAAAAAAAAACACTCATTGACATAACAAGATAACTAATTTGTGCACTTCAATTTTTTGTTTTAGGTAAATGAACTTTGTCTTCTATTAAAGAAGTGGTTCGGTTACTTGATTGAATTATTTTTCAAAGTGATCTTTGTTTATTATGGCAAATGGCTCGAATGATTATGCATGGTTTTATTTTACGATATGAACCTTAACCTTACTTAAAATCTTTCTCGTCAAATAATACAGTTAGTTTACTAACTTTAGAACAATATTACATAATTGTTTGATTACTTATGGGTTGTGGCCCGTTTCTTCTAATATCTTTTTGTATTTTAATAACAGTGTATAATCTTTTTTATTCAATTGGTGAACCTCAGAGATGTAGTGACCCTTGATCATAATATTATAATATTAAAAAAATTGATTATTTGCACTAACGTTTTCTACATAACTATGATTATTTTTCCTCTAATATAAGGTGAAAGCGACAATGCAGGTTATTATTATTATTATTCGAAAATTATTGTATGATTTGAAGTTTTTGAATATAATATCATATATTAGTGAAAATAAACAGATATTATTTGCATAGTATACAACATTTTTTTTCTTTGATGAATTGGTTAAAGTTGCTAAAGCAATTCTTGATATACACTCATCTTGACAAGACATCTCTTTCTTTACTGCCTATTGGATTCGGAGTGACATTCTTCACCTTTTTTTTTTAACTGATTAAGGATCAGTATTACATTGACATATATATAACTATTATGACAGTATGTCATTACATTGATATTTATAATAAAATATATACATGAGACTTATATTATTATATTTTTATTTTATGAAGTACATACCTATTTAAATATCTCTCACGAAAGAGGGATGTCTCTATATACATGAGATTTATATTATTACATTTTTATTCTATGAAGTATATGCACATCCAAATACCTCTCACGAATGAGGGATGTCTCTACTCCACTTGCATTTTGCAAAGGAGAAAAACTTTATAAGAAGTCTACACATAATTATATTTAATTGAGGAAAATTGAATTCGTGAAGACTCAAACCATTACTTTCATAATCATGCTTAACCTTGAGGGCAATGATTGATCACTGGGCTACCCAAGTGGCTACATTCTTCACCTCAAATAAACTACTTTAAGAACATTGGAGAGCTCATACCTTCGTAAGTGGACTCAATTTCACACAATCATTACAATATTTTTCTTTTTCTTTTTTTATTGAATCGTATTATATAATACACAATCATTGTAGCAAAAAGATTAATTTCAACCCGGTGCGCCCAACAATAATTCTTTAATCTTTGTTACTTTTTTTATTTTTGCTTGCTTGTTAATTTATGTGATTTAGCATCCTGATTGTTGCATCTCAGACGATTTAATTATATATAAAAAAGAAAAAAGAAAATTTGGTGCCCATAAGTTGTCCAATGTGAGAAAAGCTTCAATTTAAGTCAAATAGATATTATTTTATCTTAAACTAAGCATTAAGAATAATATTAAGATATTTGTGCAGCTTGAGCATTTGTGGTCAGCACGTGATGTTGCTTTTTGCGCATGCCAAAAGCCGCTGAAAATGTCACTCACATCTGAACCACATTGGAGTTCAAATGTTTTTCCAAAGATTTTAAAAAATTAAAATAAGATTCTTTTTGTCTATTCATTTTAATTCATGATATTGTAATGTAAGATGATTCGTATTAAAGTGAGTATATGGTGTATGTATTTTGGAGTATTCAGAAGTACTTTCTTTTTAAAAGTTTTTTTTTCTTTTTTTAGTACTTAGAGGAATTGGATTTTATTTTTTCAATAAAAAAAACCTCAAATGAGTCACCCAAGTAATTGGTGGTAAATAATAACAGACCAGAGAGGAATGAGTCATGTACCCAATTATGCTATAATTCTAATGATTCAAAGTCTCTCTTAGGTCTTTGACTCTTTGTAATATCAATAAGATAAAATTATGAATATAAAAAAAAAAAAGAAAGCATGTAACATTGGAATTGAGGTTAAATCAGGGTTGTTATAGCATGGCTCGAGTGTCTTAGGGTTTGTTTGGGGCAGTTGCGCTGCCACAGTACAGCTGCTTTCCATGCTTTATTCCAGGGGAATATCCCCTAAAATAAAGCATGGGGAGTAGCTGCGCTGCCCAAACGCTCTCTTAACTTGCTTTAGGCCATGTATGCATACTAAAATAAAAGAGATTGAGTACTTGTTTTGCTTCAGTGGAGAGAAGCGTTTAGGTAAGAAGTTCGAGCTTTAACAAATGTATGAGCTATTAATCAAACAATAATATTATACTTATTCAGTTGAGATAGTTAATTTACATACCAACTGATATGATAAATGACGTGTCATTGTTTAATTAACTTTAAAATGATAGTTAATTGTTAAATCTTATCATTTAATATCCAAGTGGTAATGACACATCAGGTTGTATATAAACTAAGTCTCCGAACTAAGTATGGAAATAAAATGAATACACTTCATAATATTTTATTTATTTATTTGTGGTAGAAGTGGGTAAATTTGAAATAAAATTTAATGTTTTAACTTTTTAAAATTCAAATATAAGTAATCAATCAAATGAAGTTGTTCTAAAATCACTTGTTGGAACCTTTTGGACAATACGACATGACATTTTTTTATGTGAGTGATGTTTTTTTTTCCATCTCTCAAAAATTCTTAATAAACTCATTTACTAGTTAATTATAAAAAATATCCCTAAAAATTTTATTTTTCAAAAACCCAACATATCATCGTTTCATTTTTTCTCTCTCTCAATGATCTTCATCAAAATAAGGATTTATAGAATATTAGTTTCCATTACATCCCTATATCATGTAATGCTCGAGTTCAATCCTTAACTAAGTTAGCTTCAAAGAGTAATAATGAAAATGTTGTATGGTTGGATCCTTTGCCAGTTGAAGTCAAAACTATATTTACAAATTTGATCTAATGAAATCATCACTTTCCTTCTCAAAAAAAAAAAACTTAAATAATTTTCTTCTCTATAAAATTTTAATCCAATTCATCTCATAATATGAATTCATTTGAGAAACTTTCATGTTATTAATAACCTTTTTAGATCATTTCGCTTCATTTCATTTTTTTTTTTAAATCTCATATGATCTTGACATTTTCTCCCTTTTGACAAAATTTTCAAGTTCATTACACTTTCATAAGTGAATTGCTAAAATTTATATTTCAGTTTAGATCATTTCTCACAATCTAAAATTATTTAAGCATCTTGCATGCAAGTTCAAATACTTTTTCTACAATTAATTAAATTATAAATGAAATCCCTTAATATTTAACGGCAATGAAGAATGAAGATGGGGTTTGGAATTGTAAAAAAAAAAAAATAATAAGGGGTTTAGAAAGATATTTAATGGGGGCAGTCGGAGCTCAACTCATGTTATTTTATATATATATATATATTTTAATTACATGAGACTAATGCTCATATTATAACTTATATTATATGAGATTTATAACTGATATTTACAATTAGATAATTATTGGGCTTAATTTATATTAATTTTTATATAACACTGCCCATATTTTACCTTCGAATAATTTATATTAATTCTTATATAGCACAGCCCAAATTTTACTCTTTTTAATATTCGAAGGGTGTTTACTCCACTCATATTTCGAAAGAAAAAAAAATACCTTCACTTAATAATTAAGAAATAAAATAAACCCCTATATACGTCATGAAAATTCGAATCGCGATCACAGTTATAAGTATAGAGTCCTGATCACTGGGTCAAGGCCGAGTTGGTTGGAGCTCCACTCATATTATATTTCAATATAAATACGCCCTTAGAGCCTTTATCACCGACCAGTGGCGGCGAGCGCCGCACCCGCAGGAATTTCCAATTAATAAATAAAAATAACAATTAAAGAAATAAACAAAAAATATAAAAAGCAATTTGAGGATAGAGATCGCATTTTGGCTTTTTTTTTGTTAATTACTGTATGTGCACGATTAATATAAAGTAAATAAATAAAATAATGGTAATTAGTTGGTCCGGAATTAAGAAACCGCCTTGATACTATTATTTTATTATTCAAAGAAAGCATTAAGCAAAGGACTGGTGGCCCCCTCTATTTAGGCTTTAGAATTGTCCCTGTTCCGCTAGAAGAATCTCGAGACTGCCACTCTTTTACTTCTTTCTTTATATATATTTTTTAAAACTTTTTGATCGAAGAATATTCTTTTATCTTTTGGTCTAATGAAACCCCAATTTAGAAATTAATACAACTCCATGTACTATTTGATAAACATAAAAAAGAAAAAAGAAATTGTTAGCTCTTCAAAAAGCATCATGTTGGTTGTCGTATGTTGTCTCTGTAGTTCTCAATAGATAAATTATTGGGATATTATTATTTTTTATCTTCTCCTATCTTGATAATTATTTTATTACTTAAAATTATCTGATAATTATTTTTCTCACTTTATATTTTAGTGTTTATCATTTTACAATCAAACCATTAAAGTTAAATTTTTTTACAAAATTTATAATTTAAGTTTATTTTATCTCTAAATTGTATAAGTCTAATTTAACCCTCTAAATAAAAAAAAACGAAATCACATATATACAAAGGAGTAATTCTTTTATCAATTGGTTATATTACATACCTAAAATACTTAATTGATAAAATTATAAATATTATACCTTGTAAAATTCTTAAATCATTGAATATATTGGAATTCTTAAAAT
>MKYO02008564.1:300942-308442 GCA_002013955.2 Citrus medica | reverse complement strand
TTCTTATGTCCTTTTCTTTTTTGTCCCCCCTTTTCCCCTTGTAGAGGCTTCAATGATGCTGTCAATGGGTTTAATGATGATGGTTGGTCGTTGATGACCTGTGATGGTGCTGAAGATGTGATAATTGCAGTTAATTCAACTAAGAGTTTGAGCACTGCCTCTAATCCTACTAATTCCCTTGCATTCCTTGGAGGTATTCTCTGCGCAAAGGCCTCGATGCTTCTCCAAGTAAGTTTTAAATCTTCATTACAAGTTCAAAACAATCTTCTAATTCTTATTTTTTATTTTTTCTCTAGTGCATTCTTATTCTCTACTTCAGGAACATTTCAGCATGATGGAAATGTTATAGTGCCTGAAAATTTTAATGTAGGTGGGGTTCCCTTCACTTAATTTTTTAATGCATTGGATCTACTCAATCCAATGATAGATGGATGTGGACTTAAATGCTAATATTTTACTTTAAATCCACACCATTGGATTGGGTAGTTTCAATGGATGGAAAATTACGTCATCATTTAAACTAAAAAATTGAAGTCAAGGGCAGTAGATATAGGCTTAGAAATTAACCTGAGCATTCTATAATTTTTTCACCTCCCTGCTAGTGGATGATTAACATTGAAAATAATATGGTTGTGTATTAGTTAATGGAAAAGTGTACTCTGTTTTATTTCATGCTGATGAGCTGAATGGAACACATGATTCTCCAATCACATTCGGATATTTGATGAACTGTTAATTGTGAATCTGGTTTCCATCAGGCTTGTTTGTTCAAGATAATGTTCTTTTCTATCTTGTCTTGGGGTGTAAAAATGACAGAATTATGTGTATTTCCTTTCTCCTGCCAGAATGTTCCTCCTGCATTGCTTGTCCGCTTCCTGCGGGAGCATCGGTCTGAGTGGGCTGATTTCAATGTTGATGCCTATTCTGCCGCATCGTTGAAAGCTGGTTCCTATGCTTATCCTGGAATGAGGCCTACGAGGTTTACTGGGAGCCAAATAATTATGCCACTTGGCCACACAATTGAGCATGAAGAGGTCTGTCATTGAATGGTCTTCTGCCCTTCCTTCTTAAGGATTATAATAACAAGGAGAATTTGACAGTTGTGTGTGCTGTTCATATCAAATGTATGTTTTACAGTATAATTATTCTTAGCTGTTCGACACTAATAATTTCTATTTCTGATTTTTTCAGTTGCTTGAAGTTATTCGACTGGAGGGGCATTCTCTTGCACAAGAAGACGCTTTCGTATCACGGGACATTCATCTACTTCAGGTGAATTTGTCTCTTGTTATATAATTTTCTGTCAAATTTTCAGAGTGTGTGTGTGTGTGTGTAATTTTGAGTTAAAAGGGCCCTAATTTCATTTACTATTCTGTAATTGCTTTTTATTTTGGTCAGATATGCAGCGGGGTTGATGAAAATGCCGTGGGAGCATGTTCTGAACTTGTCTTTGCTCCTATTGATGAGATGTTTCCAGATGATGGTCCATTGTTGCCCTCTGGTTTCCGCATTATCCCATTGGATTCAAAAACAGTTGGGTTTAACTTCACTGCACTTGATTTGATCCTTTCATATCTTTTTTGCAGTATTGGTGCTTGTGTTAATAAATAATAGGCTTCGCATATTCCTGAAGAATAAAACATATCTGCTTTAGTTGAAACTTTTGGCTTCCTTTGTTTAACTAAGTGAAATTAATTTTGTTAAAATTGCTACTGTGCATTTACATCAGTTTGAGGAGTTGTGGCAGAAAGAGTTTTGCTCATTTGACTCAAACATTAGCTTAATATTTGAAATTGGTTAACATGTGGGTACAAAATTTGTAGTTGTAGACTCTTGCTTGATTTCATACTATTGTCATCTACCTCAACATGCTAATGCTGTGTTATACAGCCTGATACACCGGATACGTTGACCGCACATAGAACCCTAGATCTGACATCCAGTCTTGAAGTTGGCCCGGCAACGAACCCCGCTGCAGGAGATTCTTCATCGTGCCATCACACCCGATCAGTATTGACTATTGCTTTCCAGTTCCCTTTTGAGAGCAATCTACAAGATAATGTAGCAACCATGGCACGCCAGTATGTCCGTAGTGTAATTTCATCTGTTCAGAGGGTGGCCATGGCCATATGTCCGTCAGGATTGAGCCCAACTTTGGGACCAAAGCTTTCGCCGGGCTCTCCAGAAGCGCTTACACTAGCTCACTGGATCTGCCAGAGCTATAGGTAAGTTCTGAATCAATCCCCCCACCCCAATTTCATGATAAATATTCAATGAATTAGATGCATGTAGTTGACTTCCATAGTCTGGACAAGGTCAATTTCAGTCGCAGAAGAGAGTTGAAAATGTAATATTGAGTTCATAATCTTGATTAGACATGGTCAAGCTATCTTCTGTTACACCATAACAAGAAACTTTCAAGTGAAATATCATATAACAGTTCTTACTGATTTGTTTTCAATTGGACTATTTTCTATCAAATCCAAACTGATAAGCTGTCAGTTGAAACGTGTTCTTGTTGATTTAATGAACCAGCTCGATTAGCATTTTTGTGTGAGTTGCTAATATTTCCTTTTTCATCTTTTGCAGTTATCATTTGGGGGCAGAATTGTTGAGATCTGATTCTGTTGGTGGTGACTCAGTGTTGAAAAATCTTTGGCAGCATTCAGATGCTATATTGTGTTGTTCATTAAAGGTACCTTTACAGTTTCATCAAAGATAACGATATATCACGTATTAAAAATGTTTCTGAAAATTCTCCTCTAATATTCAGATACCATTGACACTGTCTGATACCAAGAGGTGTGTGTATATATTTTTTCTAATGCATCTTCGTTGGTGCTGCAGTCGATGCCAGTTTTCATCTTTGCTAACCAAGCTGGCCTTGACATGCTGGAGACAACTCTAGTGGCTCTACAAGATATCACACTGGATAAGATCTTCGATGAATCTGGGCGCAAGGCATTGTGTGCTGATTTTGCCAAGTTGATGCAACAGGTAACTTACATATTACTAGTGTGTATTCTTCTTAAAACTTCTTTGTTTAAAGAGAGGAAAACCACAAAAAGATGTGAAGGTTGATTGTGAATTTCAAGCAGCTGAAATTTCTGACATTTTTATCAGGGATTTACCTACTTGCCGGCTGGCATCTGTATGTCGACAATGGGCCGACACGTCTCATACGAACAAGCCGTTGCATGGAAAGTTCTTGCTCCCGAAGATAACACTGTCCACTGTCTTGCTTTCTCTTTCATAAACTGGTCTTTTGTGTGAACATTTTAATTTATTTATCCAACGCCTTTTGCCCCAGTATAAATATGAAAATGCAAAAAATGTCTAGGAAAAAAATTTTGTGCTATTTAAATCCCAGCCTAAGGTTTGCATTATATTAATTTAATTGAATCGTTGTTTAGTTCGGCCATACTTTCTTTTTGTAGCTCGGTCTTTTTCTACTTTGGAACTTGGGAACTGATATGCTTTAACTGGTCTTTGTAATCACTTCCAGAGAAGCTTTAGGGTTACGGGCTCGCTATTATCTTGATTCTTTGCAAATCCCACTTTCCGTACATATCAAGCAAGTATGTCAAAGTATTTGATATTTAAGTTTGGCCACAGTAACTTGCTCATGGTCGTGGACCTTTATTTTTTATGGTACGTGTGAATTTTGAAATTAATGAGGCCTTTGAAATTTCGCCTTGTTAACACTTACATCACCGATGCATTGAAATTAATGAGGAGACTATTTTTATGGAAGGAGTTTGTTATCTTATATGATTGGTGTCAGAAGTAAGAAATATGATTCTTCCTGAGTCGTTTGATTGTGAAAATATATATAAAGGTAATAAAATTATATTATCTCTATAATTATTGAATTTTTATATTGTAAAAGAGTTATGTTTTTTACATTATCAAGATAATTAGAGCTCCTCTGGTATTAGAGAAATTTTAAAATATATTTGTTGTATATAATTAATTGATGCATGCATGATATGAATAATTGAGTTCAATATAATTACTGTTTGTATGATGGTTTATAAAATAAATGCACACATGTTTTTGATATTATTTATTTATTATAAGAAAAATGATATTTAACTCCCCAACGTTTAGGAATCTCAATGTTTTAAAAAAGATTTATAACTCTATTTTTGTTAATAAACATTGTTTGTTTTAATAGTAATTTTTTTAATTATTATTATATNCAATAGTCTTTTATTGGGAAGAGTATGTTGATAATTTAGAGTGGATAACTTGGACAAAAGGTAATTATATCTTAATTTTAAGTTTTAAATAAAAAGTTATTAATTTCATTATACACGTTATCGACGACATATGTTAGGTGAATATATTGATTTATTTATTATAGAGACATGAAAGTAATTAAAAATTAAAAATAAATTTATTATTAAAATAAATAGTGTCTGTTAAAAAAAGAGATTATAAATTATTTTTAAAATATTAAAAAAATTATCTTTTTTTCTAAACGTTAAAAGATTAAATATCTTTTGTCCTTTATTACATGAGTGACATGGTATAAAAAATATATGTATTTTAAAATTTCTTCTGACGTTGTTACATTGATGTTTCACGTATGATTTTTTCTTTTTTTTTTGGAGTTTGAGCGGCAGCAGTTAAGTTGTTAAAACATTAAACGGTTAATTAATTGTTTACCAGTACATTGTTTTTAAGAGTTTGAAAGTTTTGCGTCGAGGGTTCTGAATTTTGATGAGATGCATTCATTGTTCAGTGTGCATTTGAGCAGACATCTTTAATGGTTGTAGCTGTGCATTTTCCAATGAAAGTTTTGATTATTTTATTGATGACATGGATTCTGTTTTCTTTCATCCTTCAAAATCAAAGCTGAGATGCTGTTTTTATTTTTCAGTTTTTATGTTCTTTTGGCTTTTCATGAAGCATTAATTACGTGTTTGAAGGGAAAAGGTGATATCCTTCTTTGGCCTCTTAACAGTCACGAGCTTTCTTAGCTGGTAAGCATATTTAAAGGTGATGAGTAATAATGATTAAGATTTTTTTTTATGATCTAATTTAATTTGAATAAAATTTATGTGGGTGATTGATAGTTAATAATTTAAAAAATAAAAGTAATTGAATTTTAGTCATAAATCAATATTAAAAGGTATGGGACAAAAGATTTTGAAAAGTTAAAAAATTCAGTAAAGATTAAGAGAGTATTATAATTCTAATTTTTTTAGCTATAACTCGTTAGTTCATTCATAGATAACAATAAAACTAATAACAAATTGATCTTAATGAATTCAGCATTAACAGAAGCAATTGCAGCCTATAATATATATAATTCTTTTGGCAAATGAATCAATAAACATTCGAACCGTGCTAGCAGAAGCAATTAACAGCCTAATGCCTCTCTATTAGCAAGTTTCGAATGTGCATCCATTCTTTTCGGCTAAGAGAAGAAAATAATTTTTATCGTTGTACTCTTCTATAGTAAGACCGATATTAAATGAAAGTATTGGTTAACTGGAAACACAAAAAGGAAAAAAAAAAAAAAAGAAAGAGAAATGATATTTGGACACCACTTGAACAAAATGGAAACTAATACGGCAACATCGCATCATTTTATGTAGAAAATTATGTGTTTTTTTAGAAATAGAGATATCCATTCTGTCTCTATTTGTGATCGCCGTGGTTAGTGACCAACTATCATTTTCTTTAATAAAGACAAATAACATTAACCATGCCCATATGACAATTGTATAATGATGCAGCATCAGTTTGTAGACTTATAAGAGTTTGCATGAACAATAATATAATAATACATATTAAGCTATGAAAATAATATCAGAGAATCAAAGAATAGCATTTGGAGAATGCCTTAACAGAGTTTCTCAAGATTCTTAGTTTTACTTCTTCAAGGGAGAATCTCATTTTATCTTGTGAAGTATTCAGTTGAGTTGACAAATCATCCCAAAAATCTTTTTCCTTAGCATATGATCTGAGAGAAGAAAATATAATTGAGATTCCATCAATTGCGTTGTATATATCTCAAAATTGCTTTCTCCCTGCAGGTGTAACTATCCACTCCATTTCCATGGGTGCTAAAATTTTTGTCTCCCATTTGACTCAGAAAATAGAAAATCTGGCCCCTGGCGATGCAACAAGCAGCACCCCAAGTTTGAAAAACAAGTCCGAAAAGCTCTTAGCACTGTCGATGATATAAACACAAAACGTTTACAATGAGAAATCAAATGGAAGAGGAAAGATAAAATAGTGAGAAACCAATAAACTCTCACAGACAAACTCAAGTTGCAGTAAAAATATCTTAATCTAACTATATCTAAAACTAAGCAATTAACTAATCACAATTCCCACAAATAATAACTCACACTAAACCTCAAAGAGCTAACCCATTACATGATAATATTTCATAGCAGCAAAATAACTAATAAATAAAATAATTAAACAAAGTAACGATTATATTACTCCAATTGTTGAATGAATCTCTAAAAGATTCAGATCAAGGCGATTTTGGCTTAGGCTTATCAGCTTCTGCCCTCCTCCTGCGGGCAGTTTACTCAGTAGGGGATTTTACAGACACTCTGCGTATCCTAAAAGAATTTCCGGTTATCAAAAGGAGAGAAAATGTGTCTAGAGAAATTTCGCAGCCCTTTAATGCGCTTCACGTCTTCTTCAAGTAACCAGATTGATTATTCCTAGAGGTAAACAGCCACTAGCAAAGATGAAAGATCAGCTATCTCATTGTAGTAGAGGATGTCGAGACATAACAAGTTTGATGAGTTCTCCGAGATGCTCATCTATCCTTTTACTTGTCCGAGGATATATGTCAAAATAATTTTAACTACTAGCAATGCAGATAATATACCACCGGAGGCTGCGGCTGCTGGTTGAACTCTACATGTACGCCGACCCAATGAAGAGGACGGCTGGAAACTGTTGTTAAAAAAGATGCCAAGACTAGTAGTTGAATCTGATGATGTCTAAAATAATTCGACATTCAAGGAGCGAATCCTGAAAATATGTGGCTGTTTACCTTTAGGAATAGTCTTGCTTGGATGTTTGCTATCTACCAAAGAAACTAACTACCAAGAGTGGTCAAGAGTGATTGACCGTGTAGAAGATAACTACGGGAGCGGGATAGGGATAAGTCTTTTAGCTTTAAGGTATCAAGAGCAACCTTCACAGTTAAAGCCATTTTCCTCTATGTGGGGCTTTTTCCTAGAAGGTTTGAGATCCCTGCGTGTGAGAAAATGTAAAAGATTGTGTTTGTTAAGTAAGAAAATAACAAGAAAATGAGAGAAAGGTTTGAAGAAGAATCTGAATCTTTATTATTGTTACACACGTGAAATGAATGTACATTGCAGTTTATATATCAGCTGAAATAACTAACTGAAGCTACAACAGAACATTGCCAGCTCAGCATAAGAAAGAATCTATTGTGCGTGCATTAAGTTGCTTCCAGTATGTCCATGCTATAGCTCTGTTTCAGCACATATGCTAACA
>MKYO02008564.1:265436-299230 GCA_002013955.2 Citrus medica | reverse complement strand
TGTGTTTGTTAAGTAAGAAAATAACAAGAAAATGAGAGAAAGGTTTGAAGAAGAATCTGAATCTTTATTATTGTTACACACGTGAAATGAATGTACATTGCAGTTTATATATCAGCTGAAATAACTAACTGAAGCTACAACAGAACATTGCCAGCTCAGTATAAGAAAGAATCTATTGTGCGTGCATTAAGTTGCTTCCAGTATGTCCATGCTATAACTCTATTTCTGCACATATGCTAACTTTATTTTGATTAAATCCTCTACCATATTGATTAAACACAGGTCTAAAATTTCCCTTTCCAGGACCTCTTTGAGGAACAAAAGCAGAATTATACCTGTTTTTGCACTTGGTTGCACCATGACCTGGAATAAAGCAGATCTGACATACTATATTTGGCTTAAACGGCATATTATTTCCTCCATTACTTCCATTTCCAAAATTATTTTGTGTATTACCACCAAAACCTCCTATGCCTCTCTGATAACCAAAATTACCTTTATAAAAACCCTGATTCTTTTGTGCAACATTAGCAGTCAGATTATGCATAACATCATCACTTAATTTTCCTTTCTTCTGATCAATTCTCATTTCATGACTCAACAATACAGCATATAATTCATCCAGACTCATATTCTCTCCCTTTGCAAGCAATGTAGTAACTAGTGATTCATAATCTTGTGAATCCAGACCAGTTAAAATGTAGGTTATCAGATCATTATGTTCAACAGGCTTTCCAACAATAGCAAGACTATCAGCTGAACGTTTCATTTTAGAAAAATATGCAGTCATCGGCATAGAACATTTTTTTGCAGTCTGAAGTTGCATTTTGAGTGGCATTATTCTTGCCTGAGTCTGAGAAACAAACATTCGAGTAAGTGAATCCCACAGTTCTTTGGAAGAAACACAGTGAATAACTGATGTCAGCAAATTCTCCTGAATCGATGAAAACATCCAGCTGAGGAGCAATTGATCTGTTCTGATCCAGATGGCAAATGCAAGATTCTCAGTTCTGGAATTGGATCCAGTATTTGTAGAGCTTGATACTTCATTGATTTGATTGCAATACTGATCCGGACATTGATTTGCTCCAGTTATAAAGCCTTCCAGTCCATTCCCTTTGATTGAAGCTAAAACTTGATTTCTCCAAACCAGAAAATTGTTTTGATCAAGTTTGATAGGTGTAATGAAGTTATAGGATTGTGTGTTTTGATTTGTGTTAGCCATTGGCTCTGATACCATGTGAGAAAATGTAAAAGAATGTGTTTGTTAAGTAAGAAAATAACAAGAAAATGAGAGAAAGGTTTGAAGAAGAATCTGAATCTTTATTATTGTTACACACGTGAAATGAATGTACATTGCAGTTTATATATCAGCTGAAATAACTAACTGAAGCTACAACAGAACATTGCCAGCTCAGCATAAGAAAGAATCTATTGTGCGTGCATTAAGTTGCTTCCAGTATGTCCATGCTATAGCTCTGTTTCAGCACATATGCTAACACTGCGGGAGACTGATTCATCGGGTGGTGCGCAGAGGGATTTGTGGCACCCATTAACACTGATCTTGCTGAAATGTACTTTGAAGAATTAGTCATCAGAAACCTGATCCAAGTAGCAAAATGGAGGCTAGATGGAACCCCGAAAATGTGTCTTATGCCTTTGTTGTTGAAGTTTCAAAAAACCTTCAATAATCCGGATATACTTAGATAAAAACATTAAATAAGAAATTATACTAGTTCGTTCTACCAGATTTAAACTTCTCTTCTTTATTCTTGGAAAATCTTCACAAATCAGATTGGAGCATGTATCTATAAAGGCATCCTGTTTTATTTTGGTGACATTTATTTCTTCTCCATTACATGAGACTTCTGACTATGAAAGAGTGTTGTTATAAGAGTCTAATATGATCTTTTTATTTGTGCTTTATGGACATTCATACCAGACCATAATATTATATTTCCAAACACTAAAGTCAGAAGAAGATTTATATTTGTTAATAAAATTAGGTTACTTGCAAATCAAGTTAGCTTTGTTGGTATGAGTTAATAATTATTAGCCATGATCCTTAGATATTTGAAATTTTGAAGGAAGTGTATCTTATCAACATTCATTTAGTTACTTTTGCATAATGAACGTCACCTCAAAATGACAAAAAAAATAATAATTCAAGACTCAATAGAATATTCTCTCAATATGAGTTTTTATCTACACTATCACGTTAATTAATAGACATGTGTAAAACTTAAGGTTATGATCAATTGCTCCATTATTCACATGAGTCAACGCTTTCTCTTATTCATAAAATGTGAAATTTAATATTACCATTATTTATTTCTGTTTCAGAAAGCTGGAACATCAACGGCTTCATGAAGATCGTGTTAGCTCATAACCTTTACAAGTCATCTCTAGTTTCTTCATATTGTGATCTTAACGTGACCTTCGTGCAAACCACCAAAAATAATAAAAAATTTGTTTTTCTCATTTTTTAATATTAATTAGAGAATTAAGTTTTGCAAGTGTGCATTTAAGCAGACCTAAAACCTTCTTTAATGGAAGTTCCTGGGAATTGGATTCGGCATTAGTGGGTACCATTTAAAGCTGAGATAATACCTAATTTTTAAATTTTCCTTCTCATCAAGCAATATATTATGAGTTGAAAAAGAGGGGGTGGTGGGGGAGGGGGGAAGGTTGTTGTTTATCAATTATCACCCATTGTACTTGCTGTTGGCCTCTGATAAGCATATTTAAAGATGATTGAGTAATTTTACAATTTCTAAGTAATCTTACAGTAGGTTTTAAGCGATCTAGTATTTATGGATATAACTAATGACTCCCTTGGCTTTCGTTCACTCATGTTTCCTAATTAATTAAACGTGAGCCTAGTTATTTCTAGTTTTGTTATCTAAAGTGATTGGCTAAACCAAATTAGCGACATTACTGTGCATAAATAAGCGCATTTGATGCCTAATTAACCAAATAACAAATCGATTTTAGGTCAGAATTAAGTAATTAACCCCGCTAAATGTAAAATCTCTCTAGAATAATAGCGACCACTGGCAATAATGGATTTTTTTAATTTTATTTTATTATCCTTTTTTTTCTCCAAATTTCAGCCAAAAGGATTAAAGGATCAGTGTACATTCCAAACTTGCTAGTAAAAGCAAGCATAGCCTAAGTAATTAAGATGCCGGAATGTTAAGTAAGAATGTTGAATTACTAACTTAATTATGTATTATTTCTTATACAGTAATTATCAAACACAATATCATAAAACATTAAAAAGATCATCCCAAAGTTCCATTTACCACTGAATCCAATAATCATTAACATGGATTTTGCTGAATCTTTAATTTTGTTTTAGAATTTAAAATGCGTTCATAAAAATGTTAAGATTACAAAAAAATACTCGAAGCGACCTCGAATTAAAAGAAACAAACATGAATATTTCTTTTTGTCAAAAAACAAAAGAAAATGTTGTTGTAAATAAAAGGAAAGGAATCTAAGAAAGTTCCTAAAGATGACTTGCAAAGCTAAGAATCTTGAGAAAACCCATCAAGGACATTCTCCAAATGTGTAAATTATTCTTTGATTCTCTGATATTATTTTCGTAGCTCGATATCATGATACAAACAATCACATTACTCGTGCTAAGTAAAGTATTTTCCAATTCCTTGAAAAAAAGGGGGAAAAGTAAAGTATTTTCAGTTGAGTTGATGATCATCCAATATCTTTTACCTAGTCCTGTGGACAAATACACATACATGGGATGAGATTACACCCTCAGCATATGATCTGAGAGAAGGAAATCTGAGTTGCTTGATGTCTTTAACTGTAACTATCCAATTCCATGGATGCTAAAATATTCCCGTTTGAATCACCAGTTAGTAAATCTGTCAACAGCTAGTGATCCCTGGTTTAAAAAACAAGTCCAGGAAGCTCTGAGATATCTCCTATTGTTGGAAGAATCTCTAAAAGACGATGTAGGCTTAGCATCTGGCGGCCCCCTGCAACTGGAAGCAGTTTACTCAGCAGAGGATGTTACAGACACTCTGCTTGCCCTCAAAGAAATTTTGGAAATCAAAAGGAGAGACAATAATGTTTTCAAGAAATTCCTGTGGCGGCGGTCTTCTTCGAGTTGGCAGATTCAATTAACCAGTGAGATGAAGAAACTGGCGAATCAGATCAAGGCCTTGTCCTCTGACAATCACCTCCACTTAATAAACAAGAAAGAAGCGGCGGAGACGACTACTTTGGAGATTGATGATGCTAACCCTCCCATTACCGACATGCGCCCCCTTTTCCGTATATATGATGAGCCCTACGCCTGGCACAGAATTTCCAGCTATTGTTTTGAGCAGGAAATTAACCTTGTTGGTCTTGAAGAACAAATAAACAAGCTGGTATCTCTACTAATCCTGGAACACAATCACAATAGTCAAGTCATTGCAATTGTTGGTGAAGCAGGCTCCGGAAAAACAACTCTAACGAGAAGTGTATACGATAGAGTTGATGTGAAGCGGCATTTTGCAAAACGTGCCTGGGTTCGTGTTCGTAGTGAGGCCAAAGTTAGAGATGTTTTGATTGACATTTTACAACAGATTAACGACGAAATGTTGGTGGAAGCATCGAGTCCGGAAGAAGAATTGGCTTCCAGTCTCGCCACACTGGTAAAAGAGACCAGCTATCTCATTGTTGTGGAGGATGTGGAGACACCGCAAGTTTGGCAAGTTCTACGGAAAGCGCTGGATTATTCCTCATCCAAATCCAAGGATGGCAAAATAATTTTAACCACTAGCAATGAGAATAATATACCACCGGAGGCGAAGGCTGCTGGCTCAACTCTTCATGTACGCCGATTAAATGAAGAGGAGAGCTGGGAACTATTGCTAAGAACATTAACAAGAGCATCTGAACTTGATGGTGTCCTCAACAATTCTGAGTTGGTCACGCTCAAGGAGAGAATCCTGAAAATATGTGGTGGTTTACCTATGCGAATAGTCTTACTTGGAGGTTTGTTATCTGCTACCGTAGCAAACTACCAAGAGTGGCCAAGCGTGATTGATCGTGCAGCTGTGGATAAAAGCGACGGCGGGGTAAGTGGTCTTTTAGCTTTAAGCTATCAAAAGCTACCTTCAGGGTTGAAGCCATTTTTCCTCTACATGGGGTTTTTCCCTAGAGCGTTTGAGATCCCCGTGAGGAGGTTGATTCATCTATGGTGTACTGAGCCATTTGTGTTACCCATTGACACTGATCTGGCTGAAACCTACTTTGAAGAATTAGTCATTAGAAATCTAATTCACGTAACAAAATGGAGGTTAGATGGAACCCCGAAAATGTGTCGTTTGCCGACTGTTCTATATGACGTCTTCTCTCCAGAGGCAGCAAAAGCAGGATTTTTTCACCATCAATTAGAGTCATCATCCGCGGAAGAACAACAACCGCAGTTTGCAGTTCGTCGCCTGGCAACGTATTTGGGCGTCAGGACCAATTTTATTCCCTCTGAATGGAGCAGGAGCTGGCACCTGCGCAGTTATGTAGCTTTCGACACCCGGATACAAGGCTCACCTGCTACTGAAATATATGTGTTTCTTGACAAGATGATTACCGCTAAAAGTAACAGAGGGGGGTTTGTGTTGCTTACGGTGCTTGATCTTGAGGGCGTATATAAACCAAAGTTGTCCGATGATGTAATCGGAAAATTGTTAAATTTGAGATATCTAGGCTTGAGGTCAACTTTCATAGATTCTCTTCCAAAATCTGTGGGCATTTTGCCACGTTTAGAGACTTTGGATGTGAAACACACTAAACTTCGTTTTTTGCCTGATTCCATATGGAAAGCAAAGAAGCTGCAGCATCTCTATTTGAACTGGATTCATTCTCCCATAGACGGTCGAAGCCTCTCTTCACTAAACAATCTGCAAACTCTATGGGGTCTCTCCATCGAGTCTGACAATATACTCCTCCTCGACCATCTGACCCTAAAGAATTTCCTGGTCTCAGAAAGCTGGGTGTGAAATGTAATTCTGCGATTGCAATAAATTCGATAAGAAATTTGGTTTTCCGATTGCCCAATCTTCGATCCTTAAAGCTGGTATATGCATTAAACTACTATTTTATTGAAACTGAATACGGCGAAGCAGGAGTCGCCACGTTGCAGGAACTATATTTGCGAGGATCTATAGATTTTTTCTTCCATTATGGCATAGTGTGGAATTGTCCTAATTTAAAAATCCTAACTCTGTCAATGTCAGGACTAGTATATGATCCAATGCCATCGCTAGAGGGATTAGCTCACCTGAACATCCTCAGGCTATACGGGGACGCCTACTTCGGAAGAAAAATGACATGCAATTCTGGAGGATTTCCACAGCTGCGTGTCTTGAAACTGTGGAATTTATTTAGTTTGGAAGAGTGGACAGTGGAGAAAGGAGCAATGCCTCGCCTCAGAGAATTAGAAATCAGAAGCTGCAACAATCTAAAGCCGCCTCAACCTCAAGGATTGCAAAACCTGACCAATACTTTGAAAGAATTTGTATTAACAAATATGCCATCAACTTTTGGAGAAGCTGTTGAACCAATCCTGCAGGGTACAAACATGCACATTCAAAAGAATCAATGGCGTTCTTTTCTATAGCCAAGCTGGTGAGTCCTCATCTCCTTTGCATTTGTCCATTTAAAATTTCCTTTCATGACACTATTATTGTGCTCTTATAATTATCTTCTTTTTCTGAAAATAATGTTCAAACCAGGAATAAGCACTTCTATTTATAGAAGCACGAGATTCGTACAAAGATGCAGCGTTCTAGAGCAAAGACTACCAATCGCCAGATTAAAATTGTCATGTAAATTCATTCTTCTACGGTTCTACCTTTGGCAGTAGCATTTGTTTGCTTGTTTGTTGCTGCCTTTTCTTCTTCTTCTTCTTCATTCTCCTAATAGAATGTCTAGTACTCTGAATATGTATAGCGTTGTATAAATTGTATTTGTGAATATGTATGGTATAAACAATGGACACTCTGGGAGCTAAAATGTCAAGTGTTAAAGCTGCAGACGTCGAACTCTTTAAAAATAAATGTATAGAAATTAAGGGCGGAAACGTCAAAAGTCAAAACTGTAAGTTTTACATGTTTGAGTTGTGGATTATATAATTCACTGCTGAATTGGACTTTTAAGTGTTGAATCAATAGTCATAATTTGTTCTTTAATTTGATTCCTTCTCTTACTTATAACCATCATTGATTCAGTGAGTAGCAAAAATTCAAATTAACATACAAATAATAAATATACAATTGTAAGGCCAACCGATGGCGGACAGGTTGAAATTAATAATTAAAACCATTCTGCTTATTTATTTGTAGTACTTAAAATTAACGGCTAATAGCTAATGTCTTAATTATGATTGACAGGGTCTAGCTGAGAAATGGAATAAACTGGGTTGCACTTGGTTGAAAATTCTGGCATTTGCAGCAAGCAAGAGTAAAGGAAGCCAACATGGTCGGCAGCTGAGGCGTGGTGGTGAATTCCTCACTCATGTTTGGCTTCTCATGGCTCATTTTGGTATGACCGACCACTTCCAAATTTCAGAACTACAACTAACTAGGCTTTATTTTTATTAATTGGAAATACTACAAGCAGTCCATTGTCATATACTCTATCTATAATGGAGTGTCATCGATCCTAATCTTATAATTTGTTTGTTTTAATGTTTCAGTAATTTCTTTCACAAAATAATTTCTATCTGTTGTCTCAATATCATAAACACACACATGTTGTTCAAGTTTTCATGCCGGCTGAAAACAGAGCTCAATTTTCCAATTGCCCCAAGTATTTTTTAGGGCGATTGCGATGAGTTTTATCAACCCAATATTTGATTCAAGATTAAACTTTCTCGGTACAAGATATGAATCCAAGGATCCTTAAAATATAATCTTAAGGTACTTAGACATCATTAAAATATTTTAAGATGTCACACGAAAACTAGAACAGTACTAATTGCGGTTACTTCATATAATTATAAGTATTAATATGAATGCTAAAGCCATAGTTGCATATTCTCTTGTGAGCTTCGTCGATCATGGATTATTGGATGGCTTGCGATCATTAATGTCAGTACCGTTGTCTTTTTCATTCAATTCATTGAGAAATTTGGTTATGGTCTCCACCAGAAGCCGGTTCGAGTTTTCTTGATTATCAGCCACGCCAGTACTGCTACAACTGCCCTGCCCTTCAGAGTTCTACAAACAAATTAAATTTTATTTACTCAATAATAAGCATAATCTAATATTAATTTATTATGGGAATATTGATAAGGAAAATTAAATAAAAATAAATACCCTTTTCTTTTTGGTCGAACTAGACCTGACAGCGTCCATTATTACAGCAATCTCGTCAAACCGCCTCATCTGTAAGCATTAAATTAATTATTTGATCAGCTTCGAATAGCGGATTAATTTTATTTTATCTAACTTAGAAACATTTTGTTGAAACAAAGAAAGTCAATTGTGTTTTTGTAGATATGTAATAATAATCAAACCCATGACTAGCAATGATGTTGATTGCTGTACCTGCTTTACCATCTTTTCATACTTCCTAAAGGAGCGATAAAATCTAGCCTCATCATCATCTTCCTTGGACATTATTTTCTCTCTTTGCAAGTTTTAAATAGTTAACACCTTTAATTTCACGCAGATAGTTAAGGCTTTATTTATAGTGTATTTGGTCTCGTGAAATTAGCTAGCTAGGAATGTACGTAGTTAAGCTTCATTGAGATCGTGATCAGTTTATAACGATTATCTGCCTTCTTTTCATAAAAAGTATGAAGACAAAACAACGTTATTTTGGCGATTGTTCATTTCTTCACGTTACAAAAGTATGCTAACGAGACTCTTGTGATCGTGAGAGCATACTGTTATAAGAGTCAAATGCAATCTTTTTATCTATGCTTTATGTAGCTTCATACCATACCATGGTAGTATATTTGTAAAACTAAAATTAGAAGAACATTCATTTTTGTTAATAATACTAGGTTGCTTGCAAATCAAGTTAGCTTTGCTCTATGGGCTGATGCTATAATCATTTGCCACAGTCGATAGATATTTGAAATTTGAAGAAAATGTACTTATTGACGCTCATTTTAATATCTTTCGTATAATTATTATTCTTAACATCACCTCAAGATGACAAAAAACAATAAATTAAGTGACACTACTGCCAAACCGAAAAGGATACTTCCAAGCATTTTGAGCACCTTAGTTATGGAAAAATTACTAATGAAAACCTCTGGTCAATTACCTGAGTGGCACAAACACACAATCGAACAATGAATTAAAATATTGTGTCAATATTCCATACGGTTGTCTTCAATTACACTAGGAAACTCAATCAATTGTATATCCCAGTCAAAATAATATTCACCCATTCATAATCACCACACCAAGTATTCATTGTGCGGACTGTTTTCAAATCTATACACACAACAACAAAATCAAGTTTCAATTTTTGGGCATCTCGGAACAGAAAAGGCAAGAGAAAGATGGCACAGCATCAATATAAGCTTTTCCTTATAGTCCAATAATGCAGCGGGAGTTTTCTTCCTCTTTCTGAAATTTTACATGCTATAACCTTCATTTAATATAAAAGATGGTAAAGCAGTAAACCAGCTAATGAAGGCCACGGCTGTACTGTAGCAGTTTCAAACTGTCCGCAATGATTCTGGGAACAGCTTTGAAGATCATTGTGAGTGAGAAATGTGATGCCAGCTGAATCATCAGTTAGCCAAAAAGTTGAAACCAAAGTTTTCATGATCAACAAGCTCACAAATCAGAACACATGTCTTCAGCTGGTGTAAAATGCGGGATCGTAAATAAATATGTAACATAGGAGGATAGACAAGCAGTTCAAAATGTCTCCATTTCTTGGGTGACAAATTTAGCTCGGCAAGGTGCTATACAGCATGGTAAATGTTAACTGCTGCAGTCAGATATAAAAAATGCAAGGAAGCAATTCTTTTGAGAATTGGTAGTGATAGTGACATATGCAGATATGCTGCAACAACTTAGTTCAGCTATAACGCCTATATGTCGATATCTTACCCCATCACAAACGGTGAACAAGCTGACAATTCTATTATTCTGCATGCCTCCGCAAACTCTGCAAGCCAGCAGCCGCAACAACGAAGGTGACGAAGCAAATATCAGAAAAGTTTTATCCCATGACATGAATCAGAAATGTTAAGGATTAGCATGATACACAGACCCAAAAATTTGAAAATCCATCAGTTTGTTAATCACATGTTAATTCAAAGTCAGAAAAATGCAATAAAAAAAAGGTCAGAAACATGATTACTTGCAAAAGCTGTTGAAGTTGGAAAATTTTTCCAACAGAGATGGTACACAAGAGAAATCATACACAGAAGAAAGCATAACTGTTTTATTTTTTTCCAGCCTGAGTAGTTTGCTGGCCATTTCGCAAAACAGTTTAAACATTTTAAATGAGGCTGAGTATGTGGGTTTGGTGCGAATTCAGGTCTCAGATTCATCAGTTCCTTAGAGATCCTGGAGAACTGAAAATGCTAATCCTTCAAATTATCCATTTGCACGCCCTACTTGAAACTGGTAATATATATAATACACAGCACATCCACAAGAACTTCAGTTTTATCGTGCAAGACAGCATCTAGGGTTCCTCGAACAATGTGATATATCACACCTGGTAAAGCCTTAACCCTCCTCCCTCTTACTAAGACTACAGAATGTTCTTGTGAATTATGGCTAAACAAGTGCTGTGTCTTCCGCTTAAAGACTTGAAAGATATGTAGCCAATATATTTGGGAACATTTAATTATGAATTTTTTTTTTTGGTTGAGTGAAGTTAAAATATTAAATTACATGTCAAACCTCAAATATATTAAATATGAATATGAGAGGGCGGATAGCAGAAATAAATTTTTAACTGAATGCTTTTCTTTTCTCAAATTTTTGGGGGGCACCTTGCCAAGGGAAGAAATGTATTAAGGTACCTTTCCAATTTATTAACAGTTTTTCTACATTGAATTTTAAATGACAATATACAATTGCATCGTCATTGAATGATGTGAATGGAAGTACTAGGCCTTTTCAAATTTCAGTATACAATGAGACAATAAATAACATTAATTTTGTTCTCTTTCTTCATTACCACATCAATATTCTTCAATTTAGAACATAACAAATAGAGACCAAAAACGAAAAAAAGTTTCCCTTATAAACACGGGAAAGTTATGATAGAATACTTGCAAATCTTAGTGCAATCAGGGCCTTAACTCAGGAGATTTTTTCATTTTTTTGGAATTAACTCTGAAGATTTGTGAAAATTGACTAGCGAAGTTTAATGAGAATCATTTACTGCCCAAAAAATTCCAACCTTATATATTTGGACGCTCATAATTTTTGAAGAATATCCTAGCATTTCCTTTCTAGGATAAAAGAAAAATACAATTCACCGTATTCCACACTAAACAAATTTCCTAGTTCATATTTGAATCTAAACTGTAAAACAAAAGTGTGCTCACAATAAACATGGCAGCCTCAAACGGAAGCGAGTACTACGAGGTCGAAATAGAAGGATTAGCGCCGCCTTCGAATGCCGAGGAAGACGAGGAGGAGCTAATGTGGGCGGCGATCGCAAGACTGCCGTCGCAAAAGCAAAGAAACTACGCGTTGTTGAGGAGAACAACTTCCGGAGACGAAGCGAAGACCGAGACGATTGATGTCAGGAAACTCAGTCGAAGTCACCGTGAACTCGTCGTTAAGACGGCCTTGGCCTCTAACGATCAGGATAATTACAGACTTCTTTCCGCCATCAAAGAACGTCTCGATAGGTGCTCATCTCTCTCTCTCTCTCTCTCTCTCTCTCTCTCTCTCTCTCTCTCTCTCCATACATATGGATGAAAAATTGTGACGAGTTTTCCAGGGTCAATTCCTGAGGCAAAGTGCGTTACTGTTTTATTAAGTTGTCGAGCAGTGATAGTCAACGGACGTCAAACCTCACAAATGTGAAAATATTTATAAAAAAAAAATTATATATTTTTAACTGATAGGAGGAGCCCATTCGGGCCCTTCAATGAGACCATTATTTTTCTAAATTGAGTCGGAGAGAATTTTGGTAGTAAATTTTTTTTCGAACGGACGTCTGTTGTCAAAAATTCAGGTTCTTTTATTATTATTACCATTTATTTATTTATTTATTTTTCGTGAAAAAAAATTATGTATTTGTCTAACTATTTTTTTTATAATCTGATGCGTGTTTGCGTATGGGTTGAATGTTAAAGGGTTGGTCTAGAAGTGCCGAAAGTAGAGGTGAGGTTGAAGAACTTAACAGTTGCGACTGCTGTGAAAGTAGGGTCTAGAGCTTTACCAACTCTGATTAATGCAACTCGAGATGTATTTGAGGTTTGTTTATCTTTTTCCGTATTGAATTATTATTTCATTTGTGTGTATTCCAAGTATTTACAAATTTTGTGTTCAAAAGAAAATTACAATTTTTCTAACAAAATTTATAAAATACTTCTATAATAATTATTTTATTATGATTTCTTGTGGTTCGAGTGCAGAGAGTATTTGCGGGTTTAAGAATATTCAAGCCTAAGAGGCATTCTTTGACCATCTTGAACGATATAAGTGCTGTTGTGAAGCCGGGAAGGTACGCAATAGCCCGTGGAATAATAATACATCATACGTGCATATTTCTGACGTACTTCTGCTGTAAATTTAAGTGCTCACGCCGAAGTTCACAATAGTGACATTTGTGATGTTAAGATTAATCACTTCACAATGAACTAATTCAGTAAGACAGTCTGCTCACCTAGTTCATGATTGTTATTGTTGTGCTTCTACTTATTTTAATTGGCAAATGCTCATAGCTTTTTCATTGTTGCTAATTGATGTTACAAGTTACCCACCTGCTTACACTTGATAAATGACAATTCCTTTTCACAGCAACTATAGATTACATGTCGTGGTGCAGTATGCTTGGTGGATTTTGATGCTTTCTGCTACTTCGTTGGAGAACTTTATTAGTGTCACGTGTTGTTTTATAAGTAGTCAAGTGAAATCAGCATTCCCTGCATATGATGGATACTAACTTTTTGTCATTTGTAGGATGACTTTGCTCTTAGGACCTCCTGGTTCTGGAAAATCCACCTTGCTTTTAGCTCTGGCTGGCAAACTTGACGGCAACTTGAACGTCAGTACTTGCTGCTTATCACATCAACAATATATAATTTCAGAGCTGTTATCCTTATAGTCCAATTTTTTTAATTTTTTTTCTTTTTGTCTGCTTAGAAGAGTAATTATAGTCAAATTCTTTGTGAAATGTGTAATTTCATGGAACCCCTTACTAATAAGATTTAAATTCCTATAAGCTCTTATTAAGGATCTTCCTTGTCATTTGCGCTAAAATGTTGCTTTAGTCCTGCTCAACGGCAGTACTTGTGTTGTATGATGAATTACAAACCCATCTTTGTTTGCAGAAAAGTGGTAGTATCACATACAACGGCTGGGAGCTTGATGAATTTCAGGTTCAAAGGACTTCGGCATACATAAGCCAAACAGATAATCACATTGCTGAGCTCACTGTTCGCGAAACCTTGGATTTTGCTGCTAGATGTCAAGGGGCAAATGATAGTTTTGCAGGTTTGTTCATTCATAACTATTAGATGGTCATTAATTACGTAGAATCTTAGTCCTGATCATACGTGTTTCATTTTTCTTTCCATGTCTGTAGCATATATCAAGGACCTGACTCGCTTAGAAAAGGAAAGGCACATACGTCCAAATCCAGAGATTGATGCTTTCATGAAGGTCGTCATTTTGAAACAGTGCCTTCTTCTTTTATTTTGTGCACTTACATTTACTTACATCTGTCTTGATTTAATTTAACCACTTTACTCAACAGGCATCATCCGTGGGCGGCAAAAAACACAGTGTTTCAACAGATTATGTCTTAAATGTGCTCGGTCTTGATCTGTGTTCGGACACTGTAGTTGGTAGTGAGATGCTCAGAGGTGTCTCAGGTGGTCAAAAGAAAAGAGTTACAACAGGTCCCTCCCTGCTTGCATTTGTACGGATGAGAAAATTTTCTTGAGGAATCTTATCATCATTGTTGGTATACATAATAATAATTGTGCAGCTTATAATAAGCAGGAGAAATGATTGTTGGGCCAAGAAAAACCCTGTTCATGGATGAAATATCAACGGGCCTTGATAGCTCAACTACATATCAAATTGTGAAATGTGTGCGCAACTTTGTTCATCAAATGGATGCCACTGCACTGATGGCTCTTCTTCAGCCTCCACCTGAGACATTTGAGCTGTTCGATGATTTGGTGCTATTATCAGACGGCTATCTGGTGTACCAAGGCCCTCGAGCAGAGGTGTTGGAGTTTTTCGAGTCATTAGGATTTCGGCTGCCTCCTCGTAAAGGGGTTGCAGATTTTCTCCAAGAGGTGATTTGTTAAAATATAATTTACCGGTTATGATGTTTTCTTTGGGCTTCCTAATTTTTTTTTTTTAATTTTGTGTTTTTCTTTAATAGGTTACTTCCAAAAAAGATCAAGCTAAATACTGGGCTGATACTTCAAAACCATATGTATTCCTTCCTGTTTCAGAAATTGCAAATGCTTTTAAAAGTTCCAGATTTGGAAAGTCTCTAGAATCCGCACTCGCCGCCCCATTTGATAAATCTAAAAGTCATCCTTCAGCTTTAGCCACAACAAAATATGCTGTTTCAAAATGGGAGCTTTTTCGAACATGTTTTGCACGAGAAATTTTGCTGATCAGCAGGCATAGATTTTTTTATATGTTTAGGACATGCCAGGTATGCTTTAGCTGTCTACATCTTTGCTTGTTAATATAGCTTTTCGCTCATGGTGTGTTTTGCATGTGTTGAAGGTTGCATTTGTTGGATTTCTCACGTGCACAATGTTCTTAAAAACTAGACAACATCCCACAGATGAGAAAAAAGGCGCCCTGTATCTCAATTGTCATTTTTTCGGAATGGTGCATATGATGTTTAATTGCTTCTCGGAGTTACCTATTTTGATATCTCGACTCCCAGTGTTTTACAAGCAACGTGATAATTACTTTCATCCTGCATGGGCATGGTCCATTGCGAGTTGGATTCTTCGTGTGCCTTTATCCATCGTCGAAGCTGTTGTTTGGTCTTGTATTGTATATTACACTCTTGGTTTTGCCCCTGGTGCTGGGAGGTATGTATTTCCTTGTACACATGATGTTTATGCTTTCCACAATTCGTTTGTAATCATAGGTCCCTTTTCATTTTTCAGATTTTTCCGTTACATGCTGTTGCTGTTCTCCATACACCAAATGGCATTGGGACTCTACCGCATGATGGCCTCAATTGCGCGAGATATGGTCATTGCCAATACATTTGGATCAGCTTCTATGTTGGCCATATTACTGTTGGGTGGATTCATCATTCCAAAGGGTAGGCTTTGTTGTTTTGTATATTTTGACGTTAATTCAGGTCTATTACTCATGTTTGTGTTTCTCATTTCAGAATCAATTAAGTCCTGGTGGGTCTGGATGTACTGGGTGTCACCGTTATCTTATGGGCAGAGTGCAATTTCTGTCAATGAATTTACTGCCACAAGATGGATGAAGAAATCTGCAATTGGAAATAACACAGTAGGTTACAATGTTCTTCATTCACACAGCTTACCTACTGATGATTATTGGTACTGGCTTGGAGTTGGTGTTATGTTACTTTATGCTTGGCTTTTCAACAACATCATGACTTTGGCCCTGGCCTACCTAAATCGTAAGTCACAAGAGGGAGTTTTGCTTTTTATCTTTTATCAGTTGATTATGTTCTGATTATTTTTGTTCATTACAGCTCTTAGAAAATCACAGGTGGTGATACAAAGTGATGATCAAGAAGAAAACTCTGCCAAAAAGGGTGGTCAGTCAAATTCATTTGTTTTCCTTGAGAGTTATTGATTTGTAGCTATACTTTTGTCTAGCCAATACTAAAGAAAATTGGTTTTCAACTGTTTAATACATCTTATTATTCAGTGGCCAGTCAGGAGTGTGAACTAAAAACAACTTCCGCTCGGGAGGATGGCAAAAAGAAGGGCATGATCATGCCATTTCATCCATTGACCATGACTTTTCATAATATCAGTTACTACGTTGATACTCCCCAGGTGTGTCTGTCTTCTATTTTCGATACTTTTGCCTCATGTAATACGTAAAATCGATGTTAATTTCTCTTTTTGGGTGGGCCGTGGGTGGTTATCAGGCAATGAGGTCAAAAGGTATACACGAAAAGAAATTGCAACTCCTGTCGAATGTGAGCGGAATATTCTCACCGGGTGTTCTTACCGCTTTAGTGGGGTCAAGTGGAGCAGGCAAGACCACTTTAATGGATGTTCTTGCCGGTAGGAAAACTGGTGGTTACATAGAAGGGGATATAAAGATATCAGGTTATCCAAAGGAGCAAAGCACGTTTGCCAGAATTTCGGGATACGTTGAACAAGAGGATGTTCATTCTCCTCAGGTGACAATCGAAGAGTCTCTTTGGTTCTCTGCCAATCTTCGTCTACCAAAGGAAATCAGCAAAGATCAAAGACATGTGAGTTGCTTGGCACTTGCGAGTTGCGACCTCATTGTACTTTCGGTTGAATAGTTATCACTGTAGTGATATTCATTTTGATATAACCCATTGCAGGAGTTTGTTGAAGAGGTGATGAGTTTAGTAGAGCTTGACAGTTTACGGCATGCGTTGGTTGGTTCTCCGGGTAGTTTTGGTTTATCAACGGAGCAAAGAAAACGCTTAACAATAGCAGTGGAGCTTGTTGCGAATCCTTCCATTATTTTCATGGATGAACCCACATCTGGACTGGATGCACGAGCAGCAGCCATTGTGATGCGAGCTGTTCGTAATACTGTTGATACTGGACGAACGGTGGTTTGCACCATACATCAACCAAGTATTGAGATCTTTGAAGCATTTGATGAGGTTGGTCTGCCGTGATTTTGTGTGTAATCCCTTCTATTTTCTGGCAAATAATCTTTGGGTCGTAATCCACAGCTACTTCTTATGAAACGAGGGGGGCGGGTCATATATGGAGGGAAGCTAGGTGTCCACTCGCAGATTATGATAGACTATTTCCAGGTGACATTCATTTGCCAGTGGCCACACTTCGGGTATTTGCTGTTTTTAATATATTAATGATCAGGATGGTGACTTGTTTATGTCTAGGGACTTGATGGAATCCCTCTAATTCCTAGTGGTTACAATCCGGCTACATGGGTGCTTGAGGTTACCACAACTGCTGTTGAAGAAAAGCTCGGGGTAGACTTTGCAAACGTATACAAAAATTCCGAGCAATATAGGTGATTGAATTGATGTCATATCATTGTTGCTGCCGTTTCAACACGTGCTTTCGTCAATTATTTGACTTTTATGATGGTTTTATTATATATGATTTATTTAGCATGCATATAATTTCTGCAGGGAAGTGGAGTCGTCAATTAAGAGTTTAAGTGTTCCACCTGATGACTCCGAACCATTGAAGTTTGCCTCAACATACTCACAAAATTGGCTGTCTCAATTTTTTATTTGCCTTTGGAAGCAAAATCTTGTATATTGGAGAAGCCCACAATATAATGCTGTGAGGTTAGCTTTTACGACAGTCGCTGCATTGATACTTGGCTCTGTGTTTTGGGACGTCGGTTCGCAGAGGTAAAATTGTTTCCTCATTTCTTGAATTGGCTATTACATTTTAAATTATTTTTCGTAGTCTGCTTTTACGACAGTCGCTGCATTGATACTTGGCTCTGTGTTTTGGGACGTTGGTTCGCAGAGGTAAAATTGTTTCCTCATTTCTTGAATTGGCTATTACATTTTAAATTATTTTTCGTAGTAATTTTTTATGTTGAGATAGTAAGCCAATCAATACAACAAGCTCTTCAGGGACTCGTCTCAAAGTTTATTTATGGTGATGGGAGCTTTGTATGCTTCGTGCCTCTTTCTTGGGGTCAACAATGCTGCCTCTGTTCAGCCCATAGTTTCAATTGAGAGGACGGTGTTCTATAGAGAGAAAGCAGCCGGGATGTATTCACCAATTCCTTTTGCAGCAGCCCAGGTAACAATAATGCTACTAAAGTATATTCGAGAAGTTATAGTCTCGTCTAGACTCTAAAGGATAAATAAATAATGAAAATCTCAATTGCTCCTTCCACAGGGTCTTGTGGAGATTCCGTATGTCTTTGTGCAAACACTACTATTTGGCGTCATCACTTATTTCATGGTTAATTTTGAAAGAACAATGAGTAAGATTCCCCCTTCTACTCTTATGTACAGAATACAAATGGTGTTTTTTGCAATTGGTTTTCTTTCCTAATGCAAATGCTTTTATGTAATGAACATTTCTTTTATATTGCAGGAAAATTTTTGCTGTATCTTGTCTTCACGTTCCTCACCTTCTCCTACTTTACCTTCTTTGGCATGATGGTTGTTGGTCTCACTCCTAACCAGCACTTGGCAGCTATCATTTCTTCCGCATTTTACTCTTTATCGAATCTCCTTTCAGGTTTTCTTGTTCCACAACCGGTAAGTATTATATATAATCTTGAGCAAATAAATCAAATAGTAATTTAAACTGTGAATCAACTTCTTATGCTTGTGGTATATTAGAGTATTCCGGGATGGTGGATCTGGTTCTATTACATCAGCCCTGTTGCATGGACTCTCCGGGGCATCATAAGCTCTCAGCTTGGTGATGTGGAAACCATGATTGTGGAACCTACGTTTCGAGGCACGGTGAAGGAGTATCTGAAAGAAAGTCTTGGCTACGGCCCTGGGATGGTAGGAGCTTCAGCTGCAGTGCTTGTTGCCTTTTCCGTTTTCTTCTTTGGCATCTTTGCTTTCTCAGTAAAATTCCTCAACTTCCAGAGAAGATGAATGATGGACCCACAGAGAGTTCGTTAGTGCCAGATAGTCCTGCAAATCATCTTTAAATAATTAAACATTTAGACTGTTGGTATTTCTTATAATAATACAGAATGTGAGGAAATGTTAGTTGTATAACTTTTCTTGATGATTAATCCAATTTAGTGCGAGCAAATATATTAAAAATATGTTCAATAAAACTTAGCCAATGTCAATGTACAACTTTAGTGTGTTAGGATGATCAGCTTGTTCTTGTTCATTGGTGTGATCATGTTATTATTTCCAATGTTTAATTGAAGTCTGGAGACGGTTCCATACTTCCATTACGGTTACGCCACTGTCACAAGTGCTCCCTCCATTTTTACAAACAGAACTTTTCAATATATAATCTTTGCCCACATAACAGAAGGTTTGAATTTACAAATGAAAGTTAAATTTCTTAGTGTAAATGTAAATATATTTTTTTACTGTAGTTCCTACTTTTTTTGTAAATGAGTTGAAAAATGATCCTGCTCATTTATTAAATGACTAACAATTTTATTTATTAAAATCATGGTATCATTTATTCATTTAATAAATTATAAACATAAAACAAACAATTTTTTTTTTAATTTAACACTTAAATTAAAAAACCTAACGATGAAAAAACACATTAAAAGATTCAATTTCAATTTATTTATAAATCATAAAATTTTAAGTATAATTGTCATTAAAAATTTTTACTTTTATATACTTTGACCTGTATGCTATTAAATGTCCATGGGTTGTGTGCTAGCACACAAGTGAAGCTTTCTTATTGCACACTTTTTCACGTGCCGTGCTTTTGCCGATCTAGATCGTGTTGAGCTTTTAAGGCCGACATATCTAAAATTCTTAGTTCAGCCCAGCCTATGTACATGTCATGCAATGGCGCATGCCCTCCAAAACGTGTTCATTTTGTGTTGTTCTAGTGCCCGTGCTACTCGGCACATTGGCCATATCTAAACATAACCTATATAAGAGTCTACCTGATTGTGACATATATAACTAATAATCCACCTTGTTCTAAAATTCTTAGTTCAATCCAGCCTATGTGCATGTCATGCAATGGCGCATGCCCACCCAAAACGTGCTCATTTCGTGCTGTTCTCGTGCCCGTGCTGTTCGACACATTGGCCATCTCTAAACATAACCTATATATATGGATGGCAATTTGCGGGCTTGGGCCGGGCTATATACGAGTCTCTCTGATTTTGACATATATAACTAATTATCCACCTTATTCTTATGAAATAAAGGGGGCGGGTCATATATAGAGGTAAGCTAGGTGCCCACTTGTAGATTGTGATAGATTATTTCTAGGTGACATTCATTTTTTATAGTCCACTCTTCAGGTATTTGCTGGTTTTATTATATTAATGATCTGGAACCAATAAAGTGTTGGCTCCACTGTCAATGGAGTCCCCTTAAGTGGTTTGACTGGATTTACTTTCCAGTTCGAGTCGCAGGGAAGTCGCCTTTGTTGGAAGAACCTGTGCCTCCCGGTTCATAGTCCCCTTAAGTGGTTTGACTGGATTTGCTTTCCAGTTCGAGTCGCAGGAAAGTCGCCTTTGTTGGAAGAACCTGTGCCTCCCGGTTCAAGCGGGGACTTCTAGTCTGAATTGTGGTATGGGCTTAAAGGTGCCTCCCACAGTTGGGGCCCTCCCCAGGATACCTCGTGATTAATATAAAAAAAAATATTAATGATCCGGATGTTGACTGGTTTATTTCTAGGGACTAGTTGGAATCCCTTTAATTCCTAGTGGTTACAATTCAACTACTTGGATGCTTGAGGTTATCACAGCTAACTGTTGAAGAAAGGCTCGGGATAGACTTTGTAAAATGTATACAAAAATTTCAAGCAATACAAGTCATTGAATTGATTTCATATTATTGTTACTATTGTTTCAGCATGTGCTTTCGTCAATTATTTTACTTTTATGTTATTTTATTATATATGATTTATTTAGCATGCATATAATTTCTGTAGGAAAGTTGATTCTTCAATTAAGAGTTCAAGTGTTCCATCTGTTGGCTTAAAGCTAATGAAGTTTGCCTCAACATACTCACAAAATTGGCTGTCTCAATTTTTTATTTTCCTTTGGAAGCATAATTTTGTATATTGGAGGAGTCCACAATATAATGCCGTGAGGTTAGCTTTTACGACAGTTGCTGCATTGATACTTGGCTCTGTGTTTTGGGATGTTGGTTTGCAGAGATAAAATTCTTTCCTCATTTCTTGAATTGGTTGTTACATTTTAAAATATTTTTTGTAGTAACTCTTTTTGTTAAAACGATAAGCCAATCACTATAATAAACTCTTCAGGGACTCATCTCAAGGTTTATTCATGGTGATGGGAGCATCGTATGCTTCATGCCTATTTCTTGGGGTCAACAATGATGCCTCTGTTCAGCCCATAGTTTCTATTGAGAGAACGACTTTCTATAGAGAAAGCAGTCGGGATGTATGCACCAACTCCTTTTACAGCAGCTCAGGTAACAGTAATGCTACTAAAGTATATTCGACACGTTCTAATCTTGTCTGAACTCTGAAGGATAAATAAATGATGAAAATCTCAATTGCTTCTTCCACAGGGTCTTATGAAGATTCTATATGTCTTTGTGCAAAAACTTCTATTTGGTGTCATCACGTATTTCATGGTTAATTTTGAAAGAACCACCAATAAGATTCCCCCTTTTGCTCTTACATACAGAATACAAAAGGTGTTTTTTGTACTTGATTTTCTTTCCTAATGCATATGCTTATATGTAATGAATATTTCTTTCATATTGCAGGAAACTTTTTGCTTTATCTTATTGTCATGTTCCTCACCTTCTCCTATTTTACTTTATTTGGGATGATGGCCGTTGGTCTCACTCCTAACTAGTACTTGGCAGCTATCATTTCTTCCGCATTTTACTCTTTATTGAATCTCCTTTCAAGTTTTCTTATTCCACAACCGGTAAGTATTTTATATCCAGAGATTATCTATGCATCATCTTTGTTTTGTCATATGTACATACATCTAATCACCTTAAATTTTTTACTTGTTCTCTGCACCACTTTTATTTTTAAACTTATATCAATCAATCACTTTGACATTAATAAATGACCATTTTACCTTAAGATGAATTAAAATATCATTTTATTCTACAAAATTGTTTTCTCATTTCTTGAATTGATTGTTACTTTTTAAAATATTTTTTGCAGTAATTTTTTATGTTGAGATAGTAAGTTATTCAATATAATAAACTCTTCAGGTACTCATCTCAAGGTTTATTTATAGTAAGCATTGTACGCTTCATGCCTATTTCAATTTCAAATTATTTATAAAATCATACAATTTAAGTTTGCTTGTCATTAAAAGAAATTTACTTTGATGTACTTTGGCCTGCATGATATTGATGGCCCAAGGGTTCGGTGCTAGTTCACCAATGAAACGTGCTTATTACGTGTTTTTTCACATGTTGTGCTTTTAAGGCCTACTTACCTAAAATTTTCAATCCAACCTAACTTGTGTGCATGCTAAGCAGTGTCGCGGTCTCCTACCAAAATGTGCTCGTATTATGCCATACCCATGCCCATGCTACTCAGTCGTTGGCCATCTCTAATCATAACCCATATACTAGTCTACCTAATTTTAACATAGATAAGGTAAGGTATTTTTAAATAATGAGTATTATTAGAGCTAATGTTATAATTCAGAAGCACATATAACACTTGCAAAATAAGGAAATTTAAAGTTTAAAATTCAACCTGGATTCATTTCCTCATATTTATATTCACAGTCATTTGCAAATTCATCAATTCATCTCTCTAATGGCACCAAAGGTAATATGAAGAAGTGATGGGAAATAATATATTCAAAATATTATTTTAGTTCAAATTTTTGTACAACATTTCTACATTTATCTCAGGCAAAATACATTGATAAATTTCCATGCTTTTTTCTTAGATCTGTATGTCTAATTGCATGGAATACGATTCTTACAATAATGGAATTACTCTATAGTATTGTTTCAGGTAAATTAGTTTAACTAGAACGGTTTTTTTTTTCCAATGTGGTTGAATTGTACAGAATGTTATAATAGGCTCTTTTGTTATTACCCACCATTTATTTTTAATTTCTTTTTCATGATACAAATAATTATATTTCAGAAATTAATATCATGTCGTTATCTAGTTAGAGATTGTTTGTTAAATGTCTTAATTCTGAAATTTTACTAATTTCAGATATTTTTTAAAATTTACTTGTTTGTTTTTTTGTAATTTATGTCTGATTTTCAAACATTTACATATGAATAGAAACAGTAAGCTTTGTCACTTTTATCTGAATGGAAAAATGTCTTAATGATAAGTAAATATTATATTATAGAAATATCTCTATAAAATAGCTTATTTCCTAAACTATAAAATAGAATCCTCCTTTTTTATTATGATATACAAGGATATAAATGTCAAATAACCAAGTTTAAGATGTTTTTTATTATAAAAATAAATAAGATTCCACTTATATTTAGATATTAAAAAAAACATGTAATTTAAATTTTCGTATTCAGACACATTCATACTTTAGGAAAAATTAGATTAATTTAGATTTCAAAGTAGAAAAACAAATGCTACCTTAGTCTTTTTTTTTTTGGTTTAACTGGGGCTCTAAAAGGAGATAAAGAAAAACAGAACGGGGGTAAGAAACCCCGTAAAAGTCATGAGACAAAAGAGATCGAACACCCAAAGGGGGGGTAGGGTACACAATAAAGCCAAGAGGAAGAGAAAGAGCGAGGTTCGCCATATAATCTGCAGCAAAATTAGCTTCTCTGTAGATATGGGCGATGGAGACATGCCAATCCAATTTGAGATAGTCCTTAATAGCCTGGACCAAGGGAGCATACTCATTAGATATCACCGATGATCTAGCCACCAATTGAGTAACGCACAGGCTATCTGTTTCAACTTTCAATCTACGGATGCCTGAGTCCCAAGCAAGCTGAAGCCCTTTATACATGCCCCAAAGTTCTACCACCGTAATAGAGCAAGAGCCAATCATCATCCCAAAGCCAGATATCCAACGCCCTAAGTGATCCCGAATCAGACCGCCTGCAGTAGAAATCCCATCAAACTTGTGAGCACCATCCGTGTTCAAAGTACACCATGGCCACTCTGGAGGATGCCAAGAAATCCACGTATTTATTCTAATGCTCCTTGTGACCAACGGGCTGTTATGAAGCTTATGCGTCTCCTCTGCTCTTGAATGGACATCCACTAACAAAGCCGCACAGTTCATCTTGGTTTGGTTAAAAAGAAACTGGTTTCTCCAATACCAAATCCTCCATAAAGCAAAACCAAAGAAAACAGCCCAACTTGAAACATCTCCCATTCTACTATCATCAACCAAATTCGAGCGCAGCCAATGGTGGAATCGAGCGTTAAAAAAACTTTGTCTCTGACTTATGGGGATGATGTTGAGCCAAAACTGCTTAACCAAAGGACAGTCACGTAGAGCATGCATGGCATCCTCACACAAAGCCCCACAGCGGTCACAACAAGTCAAAGTGAGAAGATGTCGTCTAGCCAGCTCCGCCTTAGTCTTCAACCCCGCATGAAAGGCCTGCCACAAGAAGACGCGCACGCTCTGAGGGCCTTTCCACGTCCAGATCAACCTCCAAGTTCGATCCTCAGCAGCTGAGTTGTAACCAGAGAGAGCCAAATAAGCAGAGCTTGTAGTAAACTCATCATGTTTCGAATGGGCCCAAAAAATGGTATCCCTGCCCTTCACATGAGAAGGGGAATGAAGAGCCGCTATTTGAAGGATAATATTGTTAGGAAGATACTGCTCAAAGCTGGACCAGCACCAACTCCCATTTCCATCAACGAAATCAGCCACCTTGCAATCCAGAATTTCCACAGGGACGGAATCAGTTGCGTAGGCTATTAAGGGAATATTATTCGTAACCCAAAGATCCCACCAAAAGCGAACAGATAGACCATCTCCCAAACACCAACGCCTGCTCGCAAGGACCTCGCTCCAAACATGTCCAAGAGATTTCCACAAGTGAGAGCCATAACGGGTAGGAAGCTCCTGAGGCAAATTGAGGGGGTCAATTCTGTATTTGGTAGTGAGGACCCTGACCCATAAGCTAGTTGGAGAAGAAATTATACCCCATGCGAGCTTCATGTGTAAGGCTCGATTCATCATTGTCAAGGACTTAAAGCCAAGGCCGCCAATAGCTTTAGGTTTACACACATTATGCCAACTAACCATGCTAAGCTTCTGCTGAGAAGAAACCCCGCTCCAAATAAACTTCCTGCAAGCCCTATCGATACGCCCACAAACAGCACTAGGGAGTGAAACAGTTTGCATAATATAAATAGGGATTGCCTGGAGGACTGACTGAGCTAAAGTGATACGGCCAGCCAAAGACAAGTGTGAAGCATTCCAACCCGATAGCCGCTTTTCCACCTTGTCAATAATCTCTTGAAACATTTTAGTAGAGACTCTAGAATGATGCAGATGGACCCCAAGATATTTTCCGAGATCGGATGTAACCGAGAAGCCAAGAAGGTTCGAAATGGAGGATATATCTCTAGCACCCATATTCTTGGAAAAATAAAGTAAGGTTTTGCTTGTATTTACTTTAGCATCAGAGCAAAAACAAAAATCTGTTAACACTGCCGAAATAACTTTAGCTTGCTCAACAGTAGCCTCTGCAAGCAAAAGAAGGTCATCAGCGAAAAAGAGATGGGATAAAGGAGTACCAGTACGAGATAACATGATTGGACGCCACTTCCCGACATTAACGGCATTGTGAATCCCATGACTAAGACGTTCAACGCAGAGAACAAAGTGGTAAAGAGATAGATGGCAACCCTGACGAATTCCTCTGGAAGGAATAAATTCATCAGTAGCTTCCCCATTCCACAGAACCCTCATGGTAGCCGAAGTAATGCATGCCATGATAACTTGGATTAGGTCGGGAGGAATCCGAGCTTCTCGCAAAGTATCACTAATGAATTCCCAACTGAGACGATCATAGGCCTTCTCTAAGTCAACCTTAATAGCCATTAAACCTGTAGCGCCTGTCTTCTTACGCATAGAGTGCACAACTTCTTGGGCAATTACAATATTTTCTGTGATATGGCGGCCAGGGATGAAACTGGTTTGGTGAGGGCCAACCAAATGAGGTAAAATAGAGTGAAGCCGGTTTGCAATCATCTTGGTGATAGTCTTGTAAGCGACATTGCAAAGGGAGATAGGACGGTACATCTTCAAGGAGGAAGGGTTTTCTGTCTTGGGTATAAGGGCAAGCAGCGTAGAGTTGAGCCCTGCGGGAAGAGTTTTATTCTGAAAAACATCTTTCACCAATCGACAAAGAGATGGACCAACAATGCTCCATTGCGTCTGATAAAAAATGGCATGGAGGCCATCTGGACCCGGGGCTTTCATGGGGTGCATTCCGAAAATGGTCTTCTGAACCTCCTCATTTTCTACGCCCATAATTAGAGATTGAAGCAAGTCGTCCTAAATTAGTGGAAAACAATTAGGATAGGGGTACTGCCGAAAATCAGAAGACTCACAGGAGTACAAGGTTGAATAATACTGAATAGCATGGGCTTTTATCTCATCATTGTCATAAAGCCAGACCCCCGCGGTATTTTGAATAGCAGCTATATTGTTTCGTCTCCTTCTAGAGAGGGTTTTATGGTGGTAATAAGAAGTGTTACGATCCCCGAGAAAAAGCCAGTCACGACGAGCCTTCTGATGCCAAATGATTTCTTCTTGGGTAAGCACCTCTTCAAGGTTTGCTTTTAGTTTTTTCTCTAGATCCACAAGCCCCCGAGAATGATAGCTCTCCAAAGCCCTCTGAATCCCTCCTAAACGGGCCAATAAGCGCTTCTTCCGCCAAAAAATATTCCCAAAACACTGTTTGTTCCATTCAATAACTTTGAGACGAAATTGATTAGCTGCATCTACATACTGGAGGTTTCGATTCCAGGATTCAACCACAAAATCTCTAAACCCCTCATTAGTGAGCCAAGCCGCTTGAAACCGAAACGGACGAGAGTTAGAAACCCTTGAGAACAAAACGTGCCCTCTCACAAGGAGGGGCCTATGATCAGAGCTCAATTTTGGAAGATGAAGCACAGTGGAGTCAGAAAAGATGCGAGCCCATTCACTATTGCAGATGACGCGGTCAAGGCGTTTGAAGAGGCTTCCACGGGACCAAGTAAAACGAGGCCCGTGGAATTGAAGATCATGCATGCAATGGAGATGGAACCAAGAGTGGAAAAAATTACAAGCACCCATGCCTGTAGAGGAGCCTCTTTTTTTTTCCGAATCATACAGGATAGTTTTAAAGTCCCCACCCATAAGCCAAGGACCATGCACTGTTTGAGCTAATTTGTCTAGCTCACCCCAAAGATGTTTTCTAATATTCGGGTGAGGGTTAGCATAAATAGCTGTCAACCAAGAGAGGAAGTTGTGGTTATTAGAAATTTGAAGATGAACATACTGAGGGTGACTAGTAACTATCTTGATCTGAAGAAAATCTTTCCAAAGGACCCATATACCACCAGCAAAACCCTCGGCTTCTACCCTATAAGAGTTGTCAAAACCACTTCTCTTAATAAAATTGTCAGCCTTGTAACCACTGATACGGGGCTCCAATAACACAACCAGCGAAGGCTTATAATTCTGAACCAACGTCAAAAAACAACGTCGAAAAGATGGTGACGCTGCACCTTGAGTATTCCAGAACATGGTCGTAATAAACATAAAGACAATGGCCAAGAGAGACAAGGGAAGCTACCGAGGGGACTCTAAAGCCTCGGCCTCAACCTCCATTCCAAATTCGGCAGCAACCAAGCTGAAATTAGCAGACGAAATCTCTCCAGTCATGTTTGCAGCGGGAGAGTCTTCAAGCTCAACATTTGTCTCCATACTGCTGGAATCCCGAGGAGAGGCCTTATCAGGTGGTTCTCCATCGAGGGAAGGGTCACAAAAATTTTGTGAGGGGAGGTGGTCATTTGCTTGCAGAGCTAAGATGGCTTTAGGAAATGAAACGACACTGTGGTGAAGAGGGTTAAGGGTGATGGGAACGGGAATTGGCCCTGGCTGATTAGGAGTAGATCGTTGGTAGGCATACATGCCATGCATGGAAGTGGAAGCGGCATTAGATGTGGAATACGATACATGCGTTGAGGAAAGTTGAGGAGTGGCTTGCATGCCATGCATGGCTGAGGGTTGTTTGTGCGGGTGGGGATAACTTTTAAGAATTTGGGTGTTAGGATCAATATTCTCAGTCATGGAGTGGGTGGATAAATTAAGAGCAGTGGCTTTGCGGGCAGGGTATTTTTTGGATTGTTGAATGGCAGGTTTCTTTTTCATGCTTCGGGATTTTGGGGCTAGGTTTTGTGTGCTTTCTAGGATAGGCACTAAGGTCTCCGGATGAGGAGCAGATTCTGTCTCCTGATTTTGAGAGATTGTTTCCTCATTATCCAAAGCTTCCAAAACACCAAAACGGGACTGCAAAATTCTCGGAACATGTCGATTCTTCTCAGGATTATTCGGATTCTCCTTTTCGGTGACTTTACGAGGGCGCGGCTTACGGGCCACCACCATCCACGACCCAAACTTAGGCTCTTCTCCGGCCACCACAATGTCCTGTTTCTCAGCCACCGTTAAAGGAACTGGGTTGTCCTTAGCCATGGGATCAATATCTGTTCTATCAGGGCATGTATCTTTGTAATGACCAAATTTGCCACAACCGAAACAAATCATTGGCAAATTTTCGTATTCCACTTTTTGGATTCTACCTTCGAGATTAAATTGTGACACAAGAGGCTTTTGAAGATCCAACTCAACCGCAAGACGTGCAAATTTGCCCCTCTGCGCCGCGACTATATTGGAATCAATTTTAATGACTGGACCAATGATTTGCCCTAGCCGTCGAATGATATTTTTGTGATAAAAGTGGATGTTCATCTCTGATAGACGGATCCAAGCCACAATGCGATCGATTTTATTATTGACCACATCAAATTCCGGAGTCCATTGCTGCACCGATAAATAATGCCCTAGCACCGTCCAAGGGCCCTCGGTGAGGGCATACTCCACATCCTGAGCGTTGCGAAAACGGATCAAGAAATAATCATTAGCCAGATCAATGATATCAAACCCTGAGGTAGAACTCCAGATTTTGTGTAAACGGGAACAGAGCGCTCGGTATCCTAAATTGTGCCCTAAAATTTTGACCACCACTGAGTTTGCCCATGGTTCCGCTAAGCGATCATGAACTCTATTGGAGAAAGCTATATACGGCATTATTTCTTCCTCCCGGAATGTCACATCCTCGTCCTCCAACTCCCAGTCCTCCTTCTGACCAGAACTCACAATACCCGCCTGCTGGTGTATGTCCATTAGCATATCTCGGAAAGACAGAGGGGAGGGATTATCTCCATCCACCCCTTGAGCCCTAAACTCTGCCTTCTTTGTGGAACGGTCCCCGACCAGCAGCGGTTGAGAGATTTTATCGGAGCGCATTACCATCTTTTTTTTTTCCGTAAATCAGCTACCTTAGTCTTGTTTTTCAATCTTTTAATATGCTACTTTAAGGATTAGGAATAAAAATCAGAAAAAAGAACAAACAATCATTGTCAAAAGCCAAATGGTGCGCCTAAAAATAATTTTGTAGCCTTTTGTTAAATTGTGTTTTATGACTCTAGTCATATTGCTCTTTACTTTCCGTGAAAGTATAAATTGAGTCACCATTTTACCTCCATAAATTGTAAAGTTTTTTTAAAAAGGAAAATTATCTCAATAATATTTGTCTTTGACAAGACCCCATGATTTTCCCATGTTACAACTTCTGTACCAATTCGGTCGATTTGAAATGGATCGTTTTAAACATTCCATTGGAGAGCTTGGTCTTAACTATTGGATTTGAGGCAGTTTGCATGAAAACTCACCATATTACTTATCTCATACTCATATCTAAAACTCATAACATAGATTTAATCCATAAATATATAAAATTGGTTTTAGGGCCTCTACTATAAATATATAATAACACCTCTGCCTCATCTAAAGATATAGTTGAAATTTGCACACTTCAATATCTCATTATACATACATTCATTTCAGATATGTATGTATAAATATAAACATGCTCAAAATACAACTTATATAGCAATGCATATTGGGCTCGAACCTCAATTGATTAGAAACTAAACTCTATGAAATTCTTTGAAAACCTGAAAAAAAAATGGGATAAATGGAAAAATAGTTAGCTTACAGCTCAATAAGTGGAAATAGTGCTTATATATATAAATATAAACTAGTGCTTTGATTAGAAACTAAACTCTATGAAATTCTTTGAAAACCTGAAAAAAAAAATGGGATAAATGGAAAAATAGTTAGCTTACAGCTCAATAAGTGGAAATAGTGCTTATATATATAAATATAAACTAGTGCTAATACATAACATATGATATAGATATGCATTGAACATAATTCATAAGCAAACATGAACTTATAAATATGTACATGACAAAATTGCACCAAATAGTACCCAAGGGAAGTAACTGTCATACTGGGATTATCTCGTAAGTAGAATAGGAGAAGAACCTTTCAACTCTTAGAAGAATTAACTACATCCTATAGGTAGAGCAATCTAACTCTCAATGCACATGTGCAAAATACCTATTGGGAAGAATACACATATGGTGACTAGCAATTACATCTCATGATTCAATCAATCATATAATGTACATAAATATATTCATAATATTATACTAAATTATACTATCAAACATGTTTATGAAGCTATAGATGGATCAATTGTTATAGCTTGATTAAAAATATGGTTTTCAGATGCTCCCATATTTTTCGAGAAGGAAATTATGTAGCAGATTGCTTGGCTAACTTAGGTTTATCTTGTTTCATGTATACTTGGTGGGATTATCCACTAATGGGTATTAAGAAAAGGTTATTTGACGATACTTGGGCCTATTCTAAGTATCGTTTTATAACTTAACCTCTTGTACTTGAGGGTTTTATAACTCTTCTCTTTTATTAATATATTTTCAGATTTATATTTAAAAAAAGATTTATGAAACTTCAATAGTTATTTTATAGTTTTCATGATACATATTAGTTCTTAAAGCAACTCTAATAATTTATCTTGAACCTTATGTTTTAAGAGAAATCCAAAAACCTAAGAATTCGGAGAAGTCCCAACAAACCCGCGATTGAATAAAGGAAGCCAACATTGTCGACAGCTAAGGCGTGATGGTGAATTCTTTGGATCCTTAAATTATAAGCATAAAATGCTTAGACTTCATTAATTATATTGTAACATGTCACACTAAATTAATACAGCAATTATTGTAGCTACTTCATATAATTTAGGGAAATTATCAGCCATATACTTTTAAATGACACTCATATCAAATGTGCTACAACATTTTTCACGTATATCACTTTTATACCTTAAGTTGACAAAACACTTCTACTGTCCACCAATCCATTAAGTGCCGTTAGAAAGTTAACAAAATTATGGTAAATTGACTATTTTGCCGTTGAAACTCAAATGAGGTAAAAATATAAATTTACCCCAAAAATTAACGTAAATTTTGAATACACACTTTTTTTTTAATTTTGTTATTAACAATACATTTTTTTATTAAAAAATTAAATTATTAATGGTACATATTATTAACAATTATCTGTAAAAAATATTCATATTATACATAAAAAATTATTAACAATATATTATTTACAATTATAATATTATACCATAAAAAATTTCAGTTGGAGCTTGGAGGAGTAGATCTTCAAAAATTTAGGTTAAATTTTGGAAGAGTAAATTCAGTTGCAAAGTAGCTTTTTTTTTTATTGAGGGTTTTATAACTCTTCTCTTTTATTAATATATTTTCAGATTTATATTTAAAAAAAGATTTATGAAACTTCAATAGTTATTTTATAGTTTTCATGATACATATTAGTTCTTAAAGCAACTCTAATAATTTATCTTGAACCTTATGTTTTAAGAGAAATCCAAAAACCTAAGAATTCGGAGAAGTCCCAACAAACCCGCGATTGAATAAAGGAAGCCAACATTGTCGACAGCTAAGGCGTGATGGTGAATTCTTTGGATCCTTAAATTATAAGCATAAAATGCTTAGACTTCATTAATTATATTGTAACATGTCACACTAAATTAATACAGCAATTATTGTAGCTACTTCATATAATTTAGGGAAATTATCAGCCATATACTTTTAAATGACACTCATATCAAATGTGCTACAACATTTTTCACGTATATCACTTTTATACCTTAAGTTGACAAAACACTTCTACTGTCCACCAATCCATTAAGTGCCGTTAGAAAGTTAACAAAATTATGGTAAATTGACTATTTTGCCGTTGAAACTCAAATGAGGTAAAAATATAAATTTACCCCAAAAATTAACGTAAATTTTGAATACACACTTTTTTTTTAATTTTGTTATTAACAATACATTTTTTTATTAAAAAATTAAATTATTAATGGTACATATTATTAACAATTATCTGTAAAAAATATTCATATTATACATAAAAAATTATTAACAATATATTATTTACAATTATAATATTATACCATAAAAAATTTCAGTTGGAGCTTGGAGGAGTAGATCTTCAAAAATTTAGGTTAAATTTTGGAAGAGAAAATTCAGTTGCAAAGTAGCTTTTTTTTTTATAGCAATTATTAACAATTATCCGATAAATGGGATGACATGTCAATTTAACAATATATGTCATATGACATGTCATTTTTTACTAGGTAAATGGGATGACATGTTATTTTTTAATCAAAGTTTCTTTCATCTTAAAAGACTAGATTACCCTTATGATGTCAACGCTTGCAAACGGCAGTTAACGGATTGGTAGACGGTAGAAGTGTTTTGTCAACTTAGGGTATACGAGTGATATACATAAAAAGTGTTATAACATGTTTGATACAAGTATCATTTAAGGGTATATGACTGATAATTTCCCTATAATTTATAATTATTAATGTTAATGGTGAAGCCATAGTTTTATATGCTCTTGTGAGCTTCGTCGATCATTGATTATTAGATGGCTTAGGATCATTAATTTATAATTATTAAATGTCTCCATGAGAAAATGGTTCAAGTTTTCTAGATTATCAGCAACAATAGTATTGCTACAACCGCTCAGCCCTTCAGAGTTCTGAAAACAAATTTAATAATTATTTATTCATTAATAAGTATAAACTTTGATGAGGAAAATAAAATAAATACCCTTTTCTTTTTGGACGACCTAGATATAACAGCGTCCATTATTACGGCAAGCTCGTCAAACTGCCTCATCTGCAAACATTTAATCAATTACTTGATCAGCTTCAATATATATAGTGGATTAATGTTGTGAAAATTTTAATATACTCGCAAGCGCACGAATCTAGAAATAGAATAATGGTAACGAGGTCGATCCCACAGGAATTGTTATAAATAGAAAAGTCTAATTTAAATCTAAAATTAATATTAATTCTAACCTAGTTGAGAAAATTGAGTTTTTAAGAAAATTAAACCAATTACACTAAGGAAATTAAAATAAAGGAGAATTCAATAAGATAAGAATTACCAAGGTTTCATAATCCACCACTATTCAACTAGTAATTATTTAATTATTAATTAATCCCCAATTTTAGAGTGACAACTCGAAATCAATCTATGTCATCTCATGGATATAACAATTAAGCCCAAGTAATTAAATCTAATGTAGGTTCTTTTTCTACTTAATAATATGACATCTAAG
>MKYO02008564.1:226442-262174 GCA_002013955.2 Citrus medica | reverse complement strand
TAAGCATTTGAAGCTTTGGAAGCTTGCTTAGTGGAATCCTCAAGCCCGGAAAGCTTGGAGGCGTGGACGTAGGCAAGGTTGGCTGAACCACGTAAAAATCTCGTGTTTGAATCTCTCGTCCCTTATCTTTTTATATTGTGATCATCTTAATTGTTATTGCTTTGAATTTGAGCTATAATTGCATTTAGATTTTCTTTAATATTGAATAATTTTTTAGAATCCCAATTCACCCCCCCTCTTGGGTTGCTTACTTGTTTTTCAGCCTCGTCCTCTGGTTGAGCTTTCTCTTTTGGCATAATTGGAGTTGTTGTTGTTGAAATTCCAACCTCATCTATGACCACGACCTCTACCTCATCATCGACCTCTACCTCAGACATAATGCCTTCTCTCATTGTCGGAGCTTTCTTCTATTTTCTTTGGATTAACTTCCATCTTGAGAAGTTGTTCTTTGATTCCTTACTTCTTTTCTAGTTTTTCTTCATAAGCTTGCAACCTTCCTTAAAGTTGCTTGATTGTCATATCTTCCAGATTTTTTACTTCCTCAATTATCACAATAATATGGTCAAACTTCGAGTGTACTGATCGAAGTATCTTTTCAATGATCCTTACCTCTTTTAACTCCTCGCCATTTCTTTTTAATTCATTGGAAACGGTCATAACCTGAGTAAAGTAGTAAAAAATTGACTATGATACCTTCATGTATAAAGACTCAAATTCTCCTCGTAATGTTTGGAGATGAACCTTCTTAACTTGCTCCGCTTTTTATAAGAGATCTCTAACTTCTCTCGTGCTTCTTTTTAAGAGATTGCACTTGCAATCTATCTTCATCTAATGATTGAATATATGAAATACTTTGTTTTATTCTATTTCTTTTTCAAGTTTTTTAAATTCTCTTTCTGTGTCGCAGTTAAAGTGGCTTCATTTTCTAGCAAAATAAAGTCTTTCTTCATGACATCTCATACATCATGTGCACCCAATAGAGCCTTCATTTTAATACTCCAGTTGTCAAACTTACTCCCTTTTAATTGTGAAACTTAAAATGACATCATACCACTATTTGCCAGAACTCACAAAATGACTGAGAATTTGGAGATTCTGAGTGGAAGGATGGATCCGGCACGTCGAAAAATCTTGGAAGGGACTCGAGTAAACTTTCGGTCAATGGTCAACACCGATCAACGATCTATGCCAGTCAACGGTCAACGTCGGCTTAGTTGACTTGGTTCGGTCCGGCTTGGTTCGGTTCAAGTTGGCTTGGTTCGACTTGATTCGGTTCGGCTCAGCTCGACTTGGTTCGGTTTGGTTTAGCTTGGTTCAACTCGTTGAGTCGACTCAGCTTCAGAACAGAAAACTTCCGGTGGATAGTACAGGCGCGTCTGATCTCTTATCGGGCTGAGTTTTATGGCGTCGCGTTCCTCTTGTCGAGATATTCGATTTGATATGCTATATGACTATATATAACATTTATCACTAGCTCTGATACCACTTTGTTGGAGAATCAATAAATTAAACACTAAAAAAACACACTATTTTATTTCTTCAACAACACTCCACAACTACAACTCTTATTTTTCACTCTCTACAACTTAGAAATTTTGTTACTTCACTTGATGCATAATCAAATGACACAAGGGGGTATTTATAGTATATGAGAAGAAATCTAAACTATTCAAATAAGAAATTACAAAAAATTAATAACCATTCATCTTCACCTACTAAACCTACCACACCTAAAACAAATAATTCAAACCTCACCAACCATACCTACTCATGGAACCTTCCATGGGTTGGGCTTATTAATTTTTTTTTGAATTTTTTTATCTTGGATTAAGTTTATGATCCAACAAAATTAACCACAACAGTTTATGGAAAAATAAATAAGTAAAATTATACTATCACAAAATTTAAGTTGCATGTGTTGGAAAATTTTCAAAATAAATGTGTCTTATGGTAAAAACATGTTCTATTAATTGTGCCTTATAGAAAAGGTACCTTTCACTAAAGACATGTCTAATTAAATGATGTCTCGTTGTAAGGACATGTCCATTTAATTGTGTCTTGTAGAAAATGTATCTTTTTACTAAATGATATAACTTTTCATGGCAACATTTCACTTAGAGATGCATCATTTCATGGTGACATTTCATTTGAAATGGTGATGGTTCAATTTGGACCATTGATTAAAATCAAATATAGATCCAATGGCCACGAATGAAGGGGTATCATGAAAGATGATAATCCAAATGAGGGGGCACAAGTATATCTATAAATAGGGGTCATGTTTAAGCCATTTAGACATGAAATGAATGATCCTACACCACTCTTTTCTTAGCATTCCTTTCTAGTACGAATTTCAACACAAAACACTCATTTCTTTTGTGCATTCACATTCTAATATATTGTTTTCTGTAGGAACAATATATTATTTCTTGGCAGGCTTGCAACATTCAAGAGTATTCTGGTTTGCTTTCGTCGATGCACAACTCAAGCAAACAAACAAGTGCTTCATTGTATCCTGGAGGCGTATTTGTTTAACCCATGTGCATCACTCAATTGGTGGGGGCAAATAACGTCTTAAGGAAAGCGACATTTGTAACGTGCCTTAAAGCACACAAAATTTCTGCAGTTTCTTCCTACATACAGAGTTAGTTGTAAACACATTACTTTACATAATAAAGTTCCACCATTATTGTTGTATTTCTCTACATTTTCCATTCTCCACAAGTTTACCACCAACAATCTTAAAACGTTATTTCTACAACAATGGCACCAAGTTCATCTCTTCGACAATTCGCAGTAGATTTTGTCAAATTGGAGCGGTTCGATGGTGGCAACTTTATTCGTTGGCAGAAAAAGTTGCATTTCTTGTTGACAAGCCTCAATGTGGTCTATGTTCTCACAACACCAAAGCCTCAAGAACGTGAGGATGAGACATTAGGGGAAACTAGAGTGCGACATAAGTGGGAGCAAGATGACTACGTGTGTAAGGGACACATTTGCAATGCCATGTCTGATACTTTGTTTGATCAATATCACAACAAACCTACAACAAAAGAGATATGGGACTCATTAGAGGCTAAGTACATGATGGAAGATGCCACAAGTAAGAAATTCTTGGCTTCTAAATTTTTTAATTATAGAATGGTTGATAATAGACTTGTGGTTGAACAATATAATGAGATTTTGCATATTCTTGATCAATTCAACCAACATAACATGAAAATGGATGAGTCTATTATTGTCTCTTCAATTATTGATAAACTTCCTCCCTCTTGGAAAGACTATAAGAAAAGTCTTAAACATAACAAAGAGGAAATTAGTCTGGATGGCTTAGGCCAAAGTCTTCGTATTGAAGAGGAACTCAAGCTTAATAGTTTTGAGGATCAGACTACTACGTCCTCTAAAATTAATGTCGTAGAGGAAGGGAAGGAGTTTAAACATTCTAATCACCCTAAGAATAATCAAAAGAGAAAGTTTGATTCCAAAGAGAATCAAAACAATAAGAAGAAAAAGAAGGGTACATGCCACCACTGCGGAAAACCTGGCCACTTCAAAAGAGATTGTCGACTTCTGAAGAAACAAAAGGAAGTTTCGAACACAAATTTTGTGGCCATGATATCTGAGATTAATGCTCTTGAAGATGATAATGCATGGTGGATAGATTCTGGTGCAACTAAGCATGTATGCAAGGATCGTAGCCTTTTCAAATCTTATAAAGCAATGGATGATGGAAGTGTTCTTTACATGGGAAATTCCTCCACTGCAATAGTTAAAGGAAAAGGCAATGTGCAACTAGAGTTTACTTCTGGAAAAACTTTAACTCTTACTGATGTTTATCATGTTCCTGAAGTTAGGAAAAACCTTGTATCTGGTAGCCTTCTTAATAAGTTTGGCTTCAAACTTGTTTTTGAGTCAAACAAATTTATATTATCTAAGGGTGGTACCTTTGTTGGGAAAGGATACATGTATGAAGGAATGTTTAAACTCAATATCAATAATATGAATGTTTCTTCTGCTTATATGGTTGATTCATTATCTTTGTGGCATAATCGTTTAGGACATGTGAATATTAGAAGATTGCATGATATGGCTAATTTAGAGTTAATTCCTAAGCATGAAAATGATATGCATGAAAAATGTAAAGTATGTGCACAGACTAAAATCACAAGATCTCCTTTTCCAAAAATTGAAAAAACATCTTCTTTATTGCATTTAATTCATAGCGATGTGTGTGATATGCATAGTAATCCTTCTAAAGGTGGTAAAAAATATTTTGTAACATTTATTGATGATTTTTCAAAATATTGCTATGTGTATTTATTACATTCTAAAGATCAAGTGTTAGAAAAATTTAAAACTTATAAAAATGAAGTTGAGAATTTTTGTGACACTAAAATTAAATGCCTTAGAAGTGATAAAGGAGGTGAATATGCTTTTTCTGAATTTTGTGAATCTGTTGGCATTGTACATGAAACTAGCACTGCATATACTCCACAACAAAATGGCGTAGCTGAAAGGAAAAATAGGACATTAATAGAAATGGTTAATGCTATGCTTTTTAATGCTGGGCTTGGTAAAGGTTTTTGGGGTGAAGCTATTTTAACTGCATGTCATATCTTAAATAGAGTGCCTAATAAGAAAACAAAGGTGACCCCATATGAATTATGGAAAAAGAGAAAGCCTAATCTTTCTTATCTAAGAGTTTGGGGTTGTCGAGCCATTGTAAGACTACCAAAACCTAAGATAAAGAAATTAGGAGAAAGGGGCATTGAATGCATATTCTTGGGATATGCTGAGCATAGTAAAGCTTATAGGTTTCTTGTAACAGAACCTAATAGCTTTGTTGAGATCAATACTATAGTGGAATCTAGAGATGCAATATTCTATGAAAATAGATTTTCCACTATACCAAAAAGTATTGATTCTCAAGAGAATGATAAACAAATAGAAATTGGTCAAAAGCGTGATGCTAATAATGAGCAAAATCATTTGAGAAGAAGTAAAAGAATAAGGACTATAAAATCTTTTGGACCAGATTTTATAGTCTATTTAGTTGAAGGGACAAGAGACTCACAATCAAAACAGACCATGATCACATCTACTATAGAGTCTGATCCCCTCACCTATGAAGAGGCAATGAAGTCTCAAGATGCTACTTTTTGGAAAGAGGCCATTAATGATGAAATGGACTCTATTGTGGGTAATAAGACTTGGAAATTAGTTGATTTACCACCTGGCTCTAATCCTATAGGTTGTAAATGGATTTTCAAAAAGAAGAAGAAAGTTGATGGAACAATTGAAAGATTTAAAGCAAGACTAGTAGCAAAAGGCTTTACACAAAAAGAAGGCCTTGATTATTTTGATACTTATGCACCTGTTGCAAGAATTGCTACTATTAGAGTCTTGATTGCTTTGGCTTCAATTTATCAATTTGAAATCCATCAAATGGATGTAAAAACAGCTTTCTTAAATAGAGAATTAGATGAGGAAATTTACATGAAACAACCAGAAGGGTTTGTTATGCCAGGACAAGAACATAAAGTTTGTAAACTAGTCAAGTCTTTATATGGTCTTAAACAAGCTCCAAAGCAGTGGCACGAAAAGTTTGACAAAGTGATTGTCTCAAATGGATTTAATATTCATGAATATGATAAGTGTGTCTATAGCAGATTCAATGGAAATAAAGGTGTGATTATTTGTTTATATGTAGATGACATGTTAATTTTTGGTACTGATAGTGAGAGCATTGAACTCACTAAATTATTATTGTCATCTAATTTTGATATGAAAGACATGGGACTTGCTGATGTGATTTTGGGGATTAAAATTATAAAAAATGAGAATGGCCTAGTATTGACCCAATCACATTATATTGAGAAAATTTTAAAGAAATTTAATTATTATGATTGTAAGTCTGTGTCAACACCTTTTGATTCAAACATAAGACTGTATCCTAACACTGGCAGATCAGTATCTCAATTAGAATATGCACGTATTATTGGGTGTCTTATGTATGCGATGACTTGTACTAGGCCTGATATTGCTTTCGCTGTTGGAAAGCTCAGTAGATATACTAGTAATCCAAGCCAAGCACACTGGCAAGCAGTGTACAGAATTCTAAAATATTTAAAACATACAATGGATTATGGTATATACTACACTGGATATCCTTCAGTTTTGGAAGGATTTTCGGATGCTAGTTGGATTACTGATCGAGATGATCATACATCCACAAGTGGTTGGATTTTTAATCTTGGTGGAGGAGCTATTTCATGGGGCTCAAAGAAGCAAACTTGTATAGCAGACTCCACCATGGCTGCAGAATTTGTAGCTTTGGCTTCATGTTGCAAGGAAGCTGAATGGTTAAGGAATTTGCTTATAGAAATTCCTATTTGGCCTAAACCAATGCCTCTTGTATCTATTCACTGTGATAGTGAGGCAACTTTATCAAGAGCATATAGTCAAATCTATAATGGAAAGTCTAGGCACATTGGTCTAAGACATAGTTATGTAAGACAATTACTTACAGATGGAGTAATCACAATTGACTTTGTGAAATCATGCCAAAATTTGGCAGACCCCTTAACTAAAGGTCTTGCAAGGGATATTGTATTTAAAACTTCTAAGGGGATGGGACTGAAGCCAACATCATCTTATCACCAATGATGGAAACTCAACCCAACACTTGAAATATCAAGATCTTGGGTTCAATGAGCAAAAGTACATCATATGTTGTGATAGCAAGCACTATAATATTTTTAGATGCGTCCCAAAGGTTAGTGCTTGATACCTGTAACATATGGGAAATGTTAAGCTACTTAGCTTTTAATAGACTTATAAATGTTTTAGTTACAGGGACATTCTAGATAAGTCTACCTATGTGAGTGTAGGAGGTGGTGCCGCTTCCTATGTAACTTGGCTGGTTACTAAAGCGCTCATGAAAACAAGATATAGACACAGGGCCAATCCACATGTCGGCTAAGGAATACTTAAGAATTTGAAAACTTATGTGTCACATATATCCGGTTAGTCGATTAAGGTCGCTGTTTTAAAGCTTGCCTACCATGCCACCTTGATTAACTTTGATGTATTGTCACTAAGTGAAGGTTCAAGTCCAAAAGACACCTTCATCTCTACATAAGTTTTCCAAGCCTGTGCAAGATAATTTTTCAAAATTCATTTATTTTTGAAAATGGTGGGGGATTGCTGCAAAAAATTTTCAAAATAAATGTGTCTTATGGTAAAGACATGTTCTATTAATTGTGCCTTATAGAAAATTTACCTTTAACTAAAGACATGTCTAATTAAATGATGTCTTGTTGTAAGGATATGTCCATTTAATTGTGTCTTGTAGAAAAAGGTATCTTTTTACTAAATGATATAACTTTTTATGGCAATATTTCACTTAGAGATACATCATTTCATGGTGACATTTCATTTGAAATAGTGATGGTTCAATTTGGACCATTGATTAAAATCAAATATAGATCCAATGGCCACGAATGAAGGGGTATCATGAAAGATGATAATCCAAATGAGGGGGCACAAGTATATCTATAAATAGGGGTCATGTTTAAGCTATTTAGACATGAAATGAATGATCCTACACCACTCTTTTCTTAGCATTCCTTTTTAGTACGAATTTCAACACAAAACACTCATTTCTTTTGTGCATTCACATTCTAATATATTGTTTTCTGTAGGAACAATATATTGTTTCTTGGCAGGCTTGCAACATTCAAGAGTATTATGGTTTTCTTTTGTCGATGCACAACTCAAGCAAACAAACAAGTGTTTCATTGTATCCTGGAGGCGTATTTGCTTAACCCATGTGCATAACTTAATTGGTGAGGTTAAATAACGTCTTAAGGAAAGCGACATTTGTAACGTGCCTTGAAGCACACAAAATTTCTACAGTTTCTTCCTACATACAGAGTTAGTTGTAAACACATTACTTTACATAATAAAGTTTCACCATTATTATTGTATTTCTCTACATTTGCCATTCCCCACAAATTTTACTACCAACAGCATGTGTAGTGCTATAAATGCACACCTGTTAGAGTATTATAAAAAAATAAAGCATCGCTTAGTTTGGCATTAGATTCAAATACATGTGCATAAATGTTTTTGTTTTCATACAAATTAATAAAAGCACTCTAGTTGAAGTTGAAAGAAATTTAGATTTATTGCAAATAGATGTAGGCAATAAAAAAAACTAGAATTAACAACTTAATTAATTTTCGTAAATACTGTTCATCGTTACTGTTTACCGTTATTGTTCTTTGGCACTGTTCATCCGCATCAAGAATATAAGTTTCCAAAAACACAATAAATTGCAAAAATTAAATGACGCGGAGATTTTTACGTGGTTCAGATTAATCAATCCTACATCCACGGGGTTACGCCCAAGTGAAAAGTAATTCATTAAGTTGAGATGTTATAACCTATGGATTTATCAAACTTAAAACTCTCACTTACAGTTTATCACCATATAGTTTACTCAACCTTAGAGTGAATATGCTTCTCTTGAATAATTACTATCCCTCTTGATCCACGATCCTCAAGACACTTTGCAAAGTGATCAATAGCAATTTTTCAATGTCCAGTAATCCAATATCCACATAGACTCTTCATAAAGATGAAAAGAAGATAAGAAAATAAATCAACACATCATTATGCACCAAATTTGAATTCTCTAGGGAGGAGACCGAATTTTGCTTCTATGTTTTATGTCAAATTCCTCACTGCTTGTCCTCAGTACTGCAATAATAAATGGTACTCAGCATAACATATGATACAAGTTAGAATCAACAACAAAGGGTTAATTAAACCATTGATTTAAATCGAGTCTGTAATGACTATAATCCTGAATTATTTAAGCCTAAAGCTCTTACCAGCAAATGGGCAGTTGAGATGAAAGTCCTCTATAAACAACTTGAACGAATAAGTAAAGAATAAAATATGGCTTCACCAAGTCACGACAGAAAATATAAGCAAAAAAGAAAACATTTTAGCCAAACAAGCCATCTTGAAAAAAAAGAAGGCAATATATGAGAATCTTGTGGAATCTAGCTTACTAACACACCATGTGATATGCAAGGTGCTTAAGCATTGTGGCTTTTGCTATAAAAAATCAAAAGAAGAATCTAGTGAGAAAAGACATGTTACTAGATGAAGAGCTTGTACTTAGTATGTGACAGGAGGCCACTAAAAAGATAAAAGATGCTAGCTAAAAGCATCAATAATTCATAGAGAATCGAAGGGAAATGATAAGACTTATCAGAATCCTTACCTCAACCATATGAAGATTGTTAACCAAAAAAAAGAAGACAACAGTTGTCTTCAATGATGCAAGGGGAAGGGTCAGCTTGTCTCTAGGAAGTCTACCATGTAACAAATGCTATGTAAAAAGAGATAATCTCATCTCTAAAATCTATATGTGTCATGTAAGAAGGGATTATGTTATCTGTTCAACTCTATAAATAGGGTAATGTAAATGATCACTCACGAATATACTCTTATTCTCATCTTTATTCTCTCTTTAAATTCATAAATAAATTGAAAAAAAAAACTCTTTTTGAGTGAAATTATCATTTTTATATCTATCTTATTTAGACTTGAGAAAAAAAAATCAAAAATCTTACTTGCCAACACTTGTGTTAAATGAAAAATATTTCATGTTATTAAGCACTCTTCTAAAGGCAATTGCAAGGGATTCACATAGATAGATCTTATTAGGCAAGTCTGTAGTGTGTTGCATTAGGCCGTGTAGAACAATTACAGAAGTGATCTTTCATGATGTGTGTAGCTAGAGCGATGTTGACCATGGGCCAATCTATGGTCTCGAGGAATTAGCGAATTTATTCCCGAATTTTGAGGAATAGTACATTGGCTAGCACATGGAATTATCTTATTATATTTTGGACAAACAGAAGCATGTTAGACCTAGATTATCTTTTAGATCTTACAAGATATAAAGTGATAAGTGTAACTTAATTTTCATCAAACGTTGAATGATAAGTCAAGAAACTTCTAGATGCCACAGATAATCTAGACTTTAGTTAGGAATTTACGTTATTTTTGGAATGGAAATTGTTAAAACTCGATTAATTACAAGCAAACGCTTGTATAAAGACATAAAGAAAATAAACTTTGAAGATAACAATGAAATATATGAGACCTTTTAGAAAGAAAATAGAATAACATTAATAGAATCTATCGAACCAATCTTGAAAAAATTTAAGACAGATGCAAAACAAATAACATGACTCTAAACCATCCATAATAAGTCTATTGGTGGATAATAACAATAATAATGATGTGAACTTTTTGATTGGGAATGCTGAATTTAGATTACAATATCAATGTGAAAGGATTGATGGCATGTACCTTGGTTGGGAAAATAGATTGGACATATCTATAGATTTGTTGGAAGAAAAAATCTAGTTTATGTCTCAAGAAAGACAAGAAATGATGAATACCGATGCTATAATATATTATGTTTTTTATGAATTTGATAATCATTTAGATCTATATAACATTATAATTAAAACTCCAAAAAACTTTAAAAATAAATGTAGAAGAGATTGGAAAAAAAATCGTCTAGTTGTTCAAAACCAATTAAACAAAAATAAAATGTGAAATCCTTGAATTATATAAATTATATAATTTCACAAAAATTTGTGCTTCTAGTTCTTAGTATGGGTACTCAGTGCGGTATAAATGCTAATTTTGCTTTTTCTTTTGTAAATAAATTATTGCATCTTAGTTTTGTTACATGTTACGAATTTTGTGTTTTAAAATACACAATTTTGTTTTCGTATTTTGGGTTAATTTTATAATTTCGTACTTTGATCGACTATATGCACAGGTCCTTAACATGTTGATTGATGTTGAATATATATTCAAAGATCCACAAACTACCAATGACAACAAAAGAAATTAAACTAAATAGTTAATACATAATGATTGGGTTGTTTCTACTACTCGTTAATGATGTAGGACGTTATTTTAAGATTTTAAGATTTTATTACTTAAGCCATTTGATATTTCTTTTTTTAATTAAGGTGTGTGTCTTAATTTTTTTATTTCTATTATAATTATGATGTAGTTTCCATTTTTAAGTTAACTTAGGTTAGTAGATTTACTCTATTATAAATACAGAGGTCTTGTAATTATTTTTATAACTTCAACTTCAATTATTCAATTAAAAACCCCTATTTCATAATTTCCTTTGATATTATACATTAAAAATCTCTCTTGTAGAGTTGTTTAGATTATAACATCATCTAACTTTGCGTAATGCAATATTAAAAATCCCATTTAGTTATTTAAATTAGATCGAGATCTAATCACACTTCGATTAGAACGTAACTTAGTTGTGTTGTCTTGATTTAGTACTTAAACGACGTGTAGTGTTTCTCTTCTGCTACGTTGCTCCGTCGGTTAACATTTCTAGGGAAAATTAATTTCACCGTGAGATAAGAGCATTAAAAAGAGTTCATAAGAAAGTAAAATTAATGCGATGTTAAATATATCGCTAGCTACTTATTTTTCCGAAAATTGAAACGATTAATTAACTACGAAGTGAAAATAAATAAATAAATGAATATGAAGTTGAAAATAAGTCTCGCCGCCTGGACCCAAGGCCAAAACATTCATGATAAGTTAGGTAATTAAATACATGTTTCAAGCTACATGTTTTCAATCTCTTCATTAAGAATGATGATATTGAAGTAAATCACAGAGACTTGCTGTTGGGGATAAATAGAGTATTGAAAATGAAGCGCCATGTGTCGATGCAAAGGTTATGTAATTATTAATTATCCTCCGGGGTACCCAACCTACCCCATAAAATTCGGTACCCGGGATACTCGAGATACCAGACCTACACTATAAACTCGGTACTCGAGATACCCGACCTACATTATAAACTCGGTACCCGAGATACCCGACTTACACTATAAACTCGATACTCGAGGTAACCGACCTATACTATAAACTCAGTGCTCGAGATACCCGGCCTAAACTATAAACTCGGTACCCGAGGTACTCGACCGACACCATTAGCTCGGTACCCAAGNTAAGCATTTGAAGCTTTGGAAGCTTGCTTAGTGGAATCCTCAAGCCCGGAAAGCTTGGAGGCGTGGACGTAGGCAAGGTTGGCTGAACCACGTAAAAATCTCGTGTTTGAATCTCTCGTCCCTTATCTTTTTATATTGTGATCATCTTAATTGTTATTGCTTTGAATTTGAGCTATAATTGCATTTAGATTTTCTTTAATATTGAATAATTTTTTAGAATCCCAATTCACCCCCCCTCTTGGGTTGCTTACTTGTTTTTCAGCCTCGTCCTCTGGTTGAGCTTTCTCTTTTGGCATAATTGGAGTTGTTGTTGTTGAAATTCCAACCTCATCTATGACCACGACCTCTACCTCATCATCGACCTCTACCTCAGACATAATGCCTTCTCTCATTGTCGGAGCTTTCTTCTATTTTCTTTGGATTAACTTCCATCTTGAGAAGTTGTTCTTTGATTCCTTACTTCTTTTCTAGTTTTTCTTCATAAGCTTGCAACCTTCCTTAAAGTTGCTTGATTGTCATATCTTCCAGATTTTTTACTTCCTCAATTATCACAATAATATGGTCAAACTTCGAGTGTACTGATCGAAGTATCTTTTCAATGATCCTTACCTCTTTTAACTCCTCGCCATTTCTTTTTAATTCATTGGAAACGGTCATAACCTGAGTAAAGTAGTAAAAAATTGACTATGATACCTTCATGTATAAAGACTCAAATTCTCCTCGTAATGTTTGGAGATGAACCTTCTTAACTTGCTCCGCTTTTTATAAGAGATCTCTAACTTCTCTCGTGCTTCTTTTTAAGAGATTGCACTTGCAATCTATCTTCATCTAATGATTGAATATATGAAATACTTTGTTTTATTCTATTTCTTTTTCAAGTTTTTTAAATTCTCTTTCTGTGTCGCAGTTAAAGTGGCTTCATTTTCTAGCAAAATAAAGTCTTTCTTCATGACATCTCATACATCATGTGCACCCAATAGAGCCTTCATTTTAATACTCCAGTTGTCAAACTTACTCCCTTTTAATTGTGAAACTTAAAATGACATCATACCACTATTTGCCAGAACTCACAAAATGACTGAGAATTTGGAGATTCTGAGTGGAAGGATGGATCCGGCACGTCGAAAAATCTTGGAAGGGACTCGAGTAAACTTTCGGTCAATGGTCAACACCGATCAACGATCTATGCCAGTCAACGGTCAACGTCGGCTTAGTTGACTTGGTTCGGTCCGGCTTGGTTCGGTTCAAGTTGGCTTGGTTCGACTTGATTCGGTTCGGCTCAGCTCGACTTGGTTCGGTTTGGTTTAGCTTGGTTCAACTCGTTGAGTCGACTCAGCTTCAGAACAGAAAACTTCCGGTGGATAGTACAGGCGCGTCTGATCTCTTATCGGGCTGAGTTTTATGGCGTCGCGTTCCTCTTGTCGAGATATTCGATTTGATATGCTATATGACTATATATAACATTTATCACTAGCTCTGATACCACTTTGTTGGAGAATCAATAAATTAAACACTAAAAAAACACACTATTTTATTTCTTCAACAACACTCCACAACTACAACTCTTATTTTTCACTCTCTACAACTTAGAAATTTTGTTACTTCACTTGATGCATAATCAAATGACACAAGGGGGTATTTATAGTATATGAGAAGAAATCTAAACTATTCAAATAAGAAATTACAAAAAATTAATAACCATTCATCTTCACCTACTAAACCTACCACACCTAAAACAAATAATTCAAACCTCACCAACCATACCTACTCATGGAACCTTCCATGGGTTGGGCTTATTAATTTTTTTTTGAATTTTTTTATCTTGGATTAAGTTTATGATCCAACAAAATTAACCACAACAGTTTATGGAAAAATAAATAAGTAAAATTATACTATCACAAAATTTAAGTTGCATGTGTTGGAAAATTTTCAAAATAAATGTGTCTTATGGTAAAAACATGTTCTATTAATTGTGCCTTATAGAAAAGGTACCTTTCACTAAAGACATGTCTAATTAAATGATGTCTCGTTGTAAGGACATGTCCATTTAATTGTGTCTTGTAGAAAATGTATCTTTTTACTAAATGATATAACTTTTCATGGCAACATTTCACTTAGAGATGCATCATTTCATGGTGACATTTCATTTGAAATGGTGATGGTTCAATTTGGACCATTGATTAAAATCAAATCTAGATCTAATGGCCATGAATGAAGGGGTATCATGAAAGATGATAACCCAAATGAGGGGGCACAAGTATATCTATAAATAGGGGTCATGTTTAAGCCATTTAGACATGAAATGAATGATCCTACACCACTCTTTTCTTAGCATTCCTTTCTAGTACGAATTTCAACACAAAACACTCATTTCTTTTGTGCATTCACATTCCAATATATTGTTTTCTGCAGGAACAATATATTGTTTCTTGGCAGGCTTGCAACATTCAAGAGTATTCTGGTTTGCTTTCGTCGATGCACAACTCAAGCAAACAAACAAGTGCTTCATTGTATCCTGGAGGCGTATTTGCTTAACCCATGTGCATCACTCAATTGGTGGGGGCAAATAACGTCTTAAGGAAAGCGACATTTGTAACGTGCCTTGAAGCACACAAAATTTCTGCAGTTTCTTCCTACATACAGAGTTAGTTGTAAACACATTACTTTACATAATAAAGTTCCACCATTATTGTTGTATTTCTCTACATTTTCCATTCTCCACAAGTTTACCACCAACAATTTTAAGACGTTATTTCGACAACAATGGCACCAAGTTCATCTCTTCGACAATTCGCAGTAGATTTTGTCAAATTGGAGCGGTTCGATGGTGGCAACTTTATTCGTTGGCAGAAAAAGTTGCATTTCTTGTTGACAAGCCTCAATGTGGTCTATGTTCTCACAACACCAAAGCCTCAAGAACGTGAGGATGAGACATTAGGGGAAACCAGAGTGCGACATAAGTGGGAGCAAGATGACTACGTGTGTAAGGGACACATTTGCAATGCCATGTCTGATACTTTGTTTGATCAATATCACAACAAACCTACAGCAAAAGAGATATGGGACTCATTAGAGGCTAAGTACATGATGGACGATGCCACAAGTAAGAAATTCTTGGCTTCTAAATTTTTTAATTATAGAATGGTTGATAATAGACTTGTGGTTGAACAATATAGTGAGATTTTGCATATTCTTGATCAATTCAACCAACATAACATGAAAATGGATGAGTCTATTATTGTCTCTTCAATTATTGATAAACTTCCTCCCATTATTGATAAACTTCCTCCCTCTTGGAAAGACTATAAAAAAAGTCTTAAACATAACGAAGAGGAAATTAGTCTGGATGGCTTAGGCCAAAGTCTTCGTATTGAAGAGGAACTCAAGCTTAATAGTTTTGAGGATCAGACTACTACGTCCTCTAAAATTAATGTGGTAGAGGAAGGGAAGGAGTTTAAACATTCTAATCACCCTAAGAATAATCAAAAGAGAAAGTTTGATTCCAAAGAGAATAAAAACAATAAGAAGAAAAAGAATGGTACATGCCACCACTGCGGAAAACCTGACCACTTCAAAAGAGATTGTCGACTTCTGAAGAAACAAAAGGAAGTTTCGAACACAAATTTTGTGGCCATGATATCTGAGATTAATGCTCTTGAAGATGATAATGCATGGTGGATAGATTCTGGTGCAACTAAGCATGTATGCAAGGATCGTAGCCTTTTCAAATCTTATAAAGCAATGGATGATGGAAGTGTTCTTTACATGGGAAATTCCTCCACTGCAATAGTTAAAGGAAAAGGCAATGTGCAACTAGAGTTTACTTCTGGAAAAACTTTAACTCTTACTGATGTTTATCATGTTCCTGAAGTTAGGAAAAACCTTGTATCTGGTAGCCTTCTTAATAAGTTTGGCTTCAAACTTGTTTTTGAGTCAAACAAATTTATATTATCTAAGGGTGGTACCTTTGTTGGGAAAGGATACATGTATGAAGGAATGTTTAAACTCAATATCAATAATATGAATGTTTCTTCTGCTTATATGGTTGATTCATTATCTTTGTGGCATAATCGTTTAGGACATGTGAATATTAGAAGATTGCATGATATGGCTAATTTAGAGTTAATTCCTAAGCATGAAAATGATATGCATGAAAAATGTAAAGTATGTGCACAGACTAAAATCACAAGATCTCCTTTTCCAAAAATTGAAAGAACATCTTCTTTATTGCATTTAATTCATAGCGATGTGTGTGATATGCATAGTAATCCTTCTAAAGGTGGTAAAAAATATTTTGTAACATTTATTGATGATTTTTCAAAATATTGCTATGTGTATTTATTACATTCTAAAGATCAAGTGTTAGAAAAATTTAAAACTTATAAAAATGAAGTTGAGAATTTTTGTGACACTAAAATTAAATGCCTTAGAAGTGATAAAGGAGGTGAATATGCTTTTTCTGAATTTTGTGAATCTGTTGGCATTGTACATGAAACTAGCACTGCATATACTCCACAACAAAATGGCGTAGCTGAAAGGAAAAATAGGACATTAATAGAAATGGTTAATGCTATGCTTTTTAATGCTGGGCTTGGTAAAGGTTTTTGGGGTGAAGCTATTTTAACTGCATGTCATATCTTAAATAGAGTGCCTAATAAGAAAACAAAGGTGACCCCATATGAATTATGGAAAAGGAGAAAGCCTAATCTTTCTTATCTAAGAGTTTGGGGTTGTCGAGCCATTGTAAGACTACCAAAACCTAAGATAAAGAAATTAGGAGAAAGGGGCATTGAATGCATATTCTTGGGATATGCTGAGCATAGTAAAGCTTATAGGTTTCTTGTAACAGAACCTAATAGCTTTGTTGAGATCAATACTATAGTGGAATCTAGAGATGCAATATTCTATGAAAATAGATTTTCCACTATACCAAAAAGTATTGATTCTCAAGAGAATGATAAACAAATAGAAATTGGTCAAAAGCGTGATGCTAATAATGAGCAAAATCATTTGAGAAGAAGTAAAAGAATAAGGACTATAAAATCTTTTGGACCAGATTTTATAGTCTATTTAGTTGAAGGGACAAGAGACTCACAATCAAAACAGACCATGATCACATCTACTATAGAGTCTGATCCCCTCACCTATGAAGAGGCAATGAAGTCTCAAGATGCTGCTTTTTGGAAAGAGGCCATTAATGATGAAATGGACTCTATTGTGGGTAATAAGACTTGGAAATTAGTTGATTTACCACCTGGCTCTAATCCTATAGGTTGTAAATGGATTTTCAAAAAGAAGAAGAAAGTTGATGGAACAATTGAAAGATTTAAAGCAAGACTAGTAGCAAAAGGCTTTACACAAAAAGAAGGCCTTGATTATTTTGATACTTATGCACCTGTTGCAAGAATTGCTACTATTAGAGTCTTGATTGCTTTGGCTTCAATTTATCAATTTGAAATCCATCAAATGGATGTAAAAACAGCTTTCTTAAATGGAGAATTAGATGAGGAAATTTACATGAAACAACCAGAAGGGTTTGTTATGCCAGGACAAGAACATAAAGTTTGTAAACTAGTCAAGTCTTTATATGGTCTTAAACAAGCTCCAAAGCAGTGGCACGAAAAGTTTGACAAAGTGATTGTCTCAAATGGATTTAATATTCATGAATCTGATAAGTGTGTCTATAGCAGATTCAATGGAAATAAAGGTGTGATTATTTGTTTATATGTAGATGACATGTTAATTTTTGGTACTGATAGTGAGAGCATTGAACTCACTAAATTATTATTGTCATCTAATTTTGATATGAAAGACATGGGACTTGCTGATGTGATTTTGGGGATTAAAATTATAAAAAATGAGAATGGCCTAGTATTGACCCAATCACATTATATTGAGAAAATTTTAAAGAAATTTAATTATTATGATTGTAAGTCTGTGTCAACACCTTTTGATTCAAACATAAGACTGTATCCTAACACTGGCAGATCAGTATCTCAATTAGAATATGCTCGTATTATTGGGTGTCTTATGTATGCGATGACTTGTACTAGGCCTGATATTGCTTTCGCTGTTGGAAAGCTCAGTAGATATACTAGTAATCCAAGCCAAGCACACTGGCAAGCAGTGTACAGAATTCTAAAATATTTAAAACATACAATGGATTATGGTATATACTACACTGGATATCCTTCAGTTTTGGAAGGATTTTCGGATGCTAGTTGGATTACTGATCGAGATGATCATACATCCACAAGTGGTTGGATTTTTAATCTTGGTGGAGGAGCTATTTCATGGGGCTCAAAGAAGCAAACTTGTATAGCAGACTCCACCATGGCTGCAGAATTTGTAGCTTTGGCTTCATGTTGCAAGGAAGCTGAATGGTTAAGGAATTTGCTTATAGAAATTCCTATTTGGCCTAAACCAATGCCTCTTGTATCTATTCACTGTGATAGTAAGGCAACTTTATCAAGAGCATATAGTCAAATCTATAATGAAAAGTCTAGGCACATTGGTCTAAGACATAGTTATGTAAGACAATTACTTACAGATGGAGTAATCACAATTGACTTTGTGAAATCATGCCAAAATTTGGCAGACCCCTTAACTAAAGGCCTTGCAAGGGATATTGTATTTAAAACTTCTAAGGGGATGGGACTGAAGCCAACATCATCTTATCACCAATGATGGAAACTCAACCCAACACTTGAAATATCAAGATCTTGGGTTCAATGAGCAAAAGTACATCATATGTTGTGATAGCAAGCACTATAATATTTTTAGATACGTCCCAAAGGTTAGTGCTTGATACCTGTAACATATGGGAAATGTTAAGCTACTTAGCTTTTAATAGACTTATAAATGTTTTAGTTACAGGGACATTCTAGATAAGTCTACCTATGTGAGTGTAGGAGGTGGTGCCGCTTCCTATGTAACTTGGCTGGTTACTAAAGCGCTCATGAAAACAAGATATAGACACAGGGCCAATCCACATGTCGGCTAAGGAATACTTAAGAATTTGAAAACTTATGTGTCACATATATCCGGTTAGTCGATTAAGGTCGCTGTTTTAAAGCTTGCCTACCATGCCACCTTGATTAACTTTGATGTATTGTCACTAAGTGAAGGTTCAAGTCCAAAAGACACCTTCATCTCTACATAAGTTTTCCAAGCCTGTGCAAGATAATTTTTCAAAATTCATTTATTTTTGAAAATGGTGGGGGATTGCTGCAAAAAATTTTCAAAATAAATGTGTCTTATGGTAAAGACATGTTCTATTAATTGTGCCTTATAGAAAATTTACCTTTAACTAAAGACATGTCTAATTAAATGATGTCTTGTTGTAAGGATATGTCCATTTAATTGTGTCTTGTAGAAAAAGGTATCTTTTTACTAAATGATATAACTTTTTATGGCAATATTTCACTTAGAGATACATCATTTCATGGTGACATTTCATTTGAAATAGTGATGGTTCAATTTGGACCATTGATTAAAATCAAATATAGATCCAATGGCCACGAATGAAGGGGTATCATGAAAGATGATAATCCAAATGAGGGGGCACAAGTATATCTATAAATAGGGGTCATGTTTAAGCTATTTAGACATGAAATGAATGATCCTACACCACTCTTTTCTTAGCATTCCTTTTTAGTACGAATTTCAACACAAAACACTCATTTCTTTTGTGCATTCACATTCTAATATATTGTTTTCTGTAGGAACAATATATTGTTTCTTGGCAGGCTTGCAACATTCAAGAGTATTATGGTTTTCTTTTGTCGATGCACAACTCAAGCAAACAAACAAGTGTTTCATTGTATCCTGGAGGCGTATTTGCTTAACCCATGTGCATAACTTAATTGGTGAGGTTAAATAACGTCTTAAGGAAAGCGACATTTGTAACGTGCCTTGAAGCACACAAAATTTCTACAGTTTCTTCCTACATACAGAGTTAGTTGTAAACACATTACTTTACATAATAAAGTTTCACCATTATTATTGTATTTCTCTACATTTGCCATTCCCCACAAATTTTACTACCAACAGCATGTGTAGTGCTATAAATGCACACCTGTTAGAGTATTATAAAAAAATAAAGCATCGCTTAGTTTGGCATTAGATTCAAATACATGTGCATAAATGTTTTTGTTTTCATACAAATTAATAAAAGCACTCTGGTTGAAGTTGAAAGAAATTTAGATTTATTGCAAATAGATGTAGGCAATAAAAAAAACTAGAATTAACAACTTAATTAATTTTCGTAAATACTGTTCATCGTTACTGTTTACCGTTATTGTTCTTTGGCACTGTTCATCCGCATCAAGAATATAAGTTTCCAAAAACACAATAAATTGCAAAAATTAAATGACGCGGAGATTTTTACGTGGTTCAGATTAATCAATCCTACATCCACGGGGTTACGCCCAAGTGAAAAGTAATTCATTAAGTTGAGATGTTATAACCTATGGATTTATCAAACTTAAAACTCTCACTTACAGTTTATCACCATATAGTTTACTCAACCTTAGAGTGAATATGCTTCTCTTGAATAATTACTATCCCTCTTGATCCACGATCCTCAAGACACTTTGCAAAGTGATCAATAGCAATTTTTCAATGTCCAGTAATCCAATATCCACATAGACTCTTCATAAAGATGAAAAGAAGATAAGAAAATAAATCAACACATCATTATGCACCAAATTTGAATTCTCTAGGGAGGAGACCGAATTTTGCTTCTATGTTTTATGTCAAATTCCTCACTGCTTGTCCTCAGTACTGCAATAATAAATGGTACTCAGCATAACATATGATACAAGTTAGAATCAACAACAAAGGGTTAATTAAACCATTGATTTAAATCGAGTCTGTAATGACTATAATCCTGAATTATTTAAGCCTAAAGCTCTTACCAGCAAATGGGCAGTTGAGATGAAAGTCCTCTATAAACAACTTGAACGAATAAGTAAAGAATAAAATATGGCTTCACCAAGTCACGACAGAAAATATAAGCAAAAAAGAAAACATTTTAGCCAAACAAGCCATCTTGAAAAAAAAGAAGGCAATATATGAGAATCTTGTGGAATCTAGCTTACTAACACACCATGTGATATGCAAGGTGCTTAAGCATTGTGGCTTTTGCTATAAAAAATCAAAAGAAGAATCTAGTGAGAAAAGACATGTTACTAGATGAAGAGCTTGTACTTAGTATGTGACAGGAGGCCACTAAAAAGATAAAAGATGCTAGCTAAAAGCATCAATAATTCATAGAGAATCGAAGGGAAATGATAAGACTTATCAGAATCCTTACCTCAACCATATGAAGATTGTTAACCAAAAAAAAGAAGACAACAGTTGTCTTCAATGATGCAAGGGGAAGGGTCAGCTTGTCTCTAGGAAGTCTACCATGTAACAAATGCTATGTAAAAAGAGATAATCTCATCTCTAAAATCTATATGTGTCATGTAAGAAGGGATTATGTTATCTGTTCAACTCTATAAATAGGGTAATGTAAATGATCACTCACGAATATACTCTTATTCTCATCTTTATTCTCTCTTTAAATTCATAAATAAATTGAAAAAAAAACTCTTTTTGAGTGAAATTATCATTTTTATATCTATCTTATTTAGACTTGAGAAAAAAAAATCAAAAATCTTACTTGCCAACACTTGTGTTAAATGAAAAATATTTCATGTTATTAAGCACTCTTCTAAAGGCAATTGCAAGGGATTCACATAGATAGATCTTATTAGGCAAGTCTGTAGTGTGTTGCATTAGGCCGTGTAGAACAATTACAGAAGTGATCTTTCATGATGTGTGTAGCTAGAGCGATGTTGACCATGGGCCAATCTATGGTCTCGAGGAATTAGCGAATTTATTCCCGAATTTTGAGGAATAGTACATTGGCTAGCACATGGAATTATCTTATTATATTTTGGACAAACAGAAGCATGTTAGACCTAGATTATCTTTTAGATCTTACAAGATATAAAGTGATAAGTGTAACTTAATTTTCATCAAACGTTGAATGATAAGTCAAGAAACTTCTAGATGCCACAGATAATCTAGACTTTAGTTAGGAATTTACGTTATTTTTGGAATGGAAATTGTTAAAACTCGATTAATTACAAGCAAACGCTTGTATAAAGACATAAAGAAAATAAACTTTGAAGATAACAATGAAATATATGAGACCTTTTAGAAAGAAAATAGAATAACATTAATAGAATCTATCGAACCAATCTTGAAAAAATTTAAGACAGATGCAAAACAAATAACATGACTCTAAACCATCCATAATAAGTCTATTGGTGGATAATAACAATAATAATGATGTGAACTTTTTGATTGGGAATGCTGAATTTAGATTACAATATCAATGTGAAAGGATTGATGGCATGTACCTTGGTTGGGAAAATAGATTGGACATATCTATAGATTTGTTGGAAGAAAAAATCTAGTTTATGTCTCAAGAAAGACAAGAAATGATGAATACCGATGCTATAATATATTATGTTTTTTATGAATTTGATAATCATTTAGATCTATATAACATTATAATTAAAACTCCAAAAAACTTTAAAAATAAATGTAGAAGAGATTGGAAAAAAAATCGTCTAGTTGTTCAAAACCAATTAAACAAAAATAAAATGTGAAATCCTTGAATTATATAAATTATATAATTTCACAAAAATTTGTGCTTCTAGTTCTTAGTATGGGTACTCAGTGCGGTATAAATGCTAATTTTGCTTTTTCTTTTGTAAATAAATTATTGCATCTTAGTTTTGTTACATGTTACGAATTTTGTGTTTTAAAATACACAATTTTGTTTTCGTATTTTGGGTTAATTTTATAATTTCGTACTTTGATCGACTATATGCACAGGTCCTTAACATGTTGATTGATGTTGAATATATATTCAAAGATCCACAAACTACCAATGACAACAAAAGAAATTAAACTAAATAGTTAATACATAATGATTGGGTTGTTTCTACTACTCGTTAATGATGTAGGACGTTATTTTAAGATTTTAAGATTTTATTACTTAAGCCATTTGATATTTCTTTTTTTAATTAAGGTGTGTGTCTTAATTTTTTTATTTCTATTATAATTATGATGTAGTTTCCATTTTTAAGTTAACTTAGGTTAGTAGATTTACTCTATTATAAATACAGAGGTCTTGTAATTATTTTTATAACTTCAACTTCAATTATTCAATTAAAAACCCCTATTTCATAATTTCCTTTGATATTATACATTAAAAATCTCTCTTGTAGAGTTGTTTAGATTATAACATCATCTAACTTTGCGTAATGCAATATTAAAAATCCCATTTAGTTATTTAAATTAGATCGAGATCTAATCACACTTCGATTAGAACGTAACTTAGTTGTGTTGTCTTGATTTAGTACTTAAACGACGTGTAGTGTTTCTCTTCTGCTACGTTGCTCCGTCGGTTAACATTTCTAGGGAAAATTAATTTCACCGTGAGATAAGAGCATTAAAAAGAGTTCATAAGAAAGTAAAATTAATGCGATGTTAAATATATCGCTAGCTACTTATTTTTCCGAAAATTGAAACGATTAATTAACTACGAAGTGAAAATAAATAAATAAATGAATATGAAGTTGAAAATAAGTCTCGCCGCCTGGACCCAAGGCCAAAACATTCATGATAAGTTAGGTAATTAAATACATGTTTCAAGCTACATGTTTTCAATCTCTTCATTAAGAATGATGATATTGAAGTAAATCACAGAGACTTGCTGTTGGGGATAAATAGAGTATTGAAAATGAAGCGCCATGTGTCGATGCAAAGGTTATGTAATTATTAATTATCCTCCGGGGTACCCAACCTACCCCATAAAATTCGGTACCCGGGATACCAACCTACCCCATAAAATTCAATACCCGGGATACTCGAGATACTAGACCTACACTATAAACTTGGTACTCGAGATACCCGACCTACATTATAAACTTGGTACCCGAGATACCCGACCTACACTATAAACTCAATACCCGAGGTACCCGACCTACACTATAATCTCAGTGCTCGAGATACCCGGCCTAAACTATAAACTTGGTACCCGAGGTACTCGACCGACACCATTAGCTCGGTACCCAAGATACCCAGCCTACATAATAAACTCGGTACCCGAGATACTGCACCTACACTATAAACTCGGTACCCGAGGTACCCGACCTACACCATTAGTTCGGCACCCGGGGTACCCGATCTACCCCACAAAACTTGGTACCTGGGGTACATTGAGCAAGGACAAAAAGGTGAGGAAAAATGTTCGTAAAATATCAAGAGATAGATGGGCTCCAAATCTCAAAAAGATCGGCTGAACACGTGTCAAAAAATAAGGAATCGGTGAGAAAATCTCGTGTCGCAAAAGAGGAGATAGTCGCCTGTCATGCCAGTAAATCTGCCAAAAGTTTGATATTGTGACAGTTGGGACCACTAGCTTTTCCTGCTACGCCTGCAAAATTATAACGGAATTGCAGAGGTACGCGGAACCACTCTACTACGCCCAACAAGTGAATACGTCACAAACTTGCTCTCCACGCATATTTTTGAAATGTCTAAGCTTCCATACGCATGAAAATAAGAATATTCTTGACATGACAGTAGGGAACGCCACTAAAATAGCGCCAGGTGGCACGGTGACCGTGGTACACCATATAAATACTCAGGTTTAATTCTTATCAAGAGAAAAAAAAACACACTCACCACCAAAGAAACTAGGGTTTCTTCAACCTCAAAACCTCCATTACTAAGAGCTTGCAAGCTCTCTAACCTGAGATATCGTCGGAGTGTGGTCGCCGGCCACCCCCGTCTCCACCTCTGACCTCTTTTTTAGTTGTTTCGCAAGTTTAAGGCGAGTTTCACCAGCCCTCCGCACCTGAAGTCAGATGCCCTCCATAACTACCATCATCTCAATCCTCCTTCACTCCATAAAAAGCCTAAATAGCCCGCACGTGCCGAACAAGCGAGGTACCCCACTCCCCGACAAAAATATAAATTTATTGCTCTTAGGTTGGTTTTATGGTTTTTTATTCATTGACCCAAAATCAGCCACAAACAATTGGCACCGTCTGTGGGGAGCGCGCAAAAAGCCTCCACACGGTGCTAAGCTTGTCGGTATATGTGCTTGCACAATCATGGCACCCGACGGTCCCGCTGATAACCAAATGCTAGGTCATGATGGAGCAGAGAACCACGGCAGTGATGAGAGGGGTGACTCGACAAGGAGGGCATCCCGCTTAGAGAAAGGCAAATTAGTTAAGCAATCAACTGGTATTCAACCCGATGAGGAGCCCGTTACTCATAAACACTTTGAGGATTTAGATCATGCGATTCTTAGAGCAGCAGGATCTCGGGTACCCGAAGCAACCACTTCTTCGGTAACGTAAGATGTCCCGCCTCCACACGGTGAGAAACAGATCATTCCAAGATTTGAAATACTGGAGGGAAGTAGACCAAAGCATGGGCCATCGGGCACCCGTTGAAAGTTTCAAGCCGCCGGCTCCCGGGAAGAACGCTCTATTGCCTCTTGTTATTCCCGTAGTAGCCAGGGTACCAAACGCAAACAAAAAGCCCATGAAGATCTCCGGTACAAGTTGAACACCAAAAGAGCTTCCAAGACAACAGCGGCCTCCTCAGGTGCACCTGGGGTACCCTGCGAGTTCTTGGAAAAAATAGAATACCTCGAAGCTCAAGTGAATCTCCTTTCGGAAAAACAAAACCCCACCAATGTTCTAGTGCCAGCAGTGCATAACTCACCATTCACCATGGAGATCCAGATAACAGTTCTCCCAAAAACGTTCACCATGCCTCAAATACAATAATACTCGGGTACCTCGGATCCTGTGGAACATGTTGAGTTGTATCGTGACCAGATGATGATTAAAGGAGTGGGCGACAATGCTATGTGCCGGATGTTCCCGCATACCCTCACCGGACCAGCCAAATCATGGTTTTGATCGTTGAAGGCAGGTAGTGTATCCTCCTTAGACCAGCTCCTAAAAGCTTTTGTTCATGAGTTTGGTTATGCATCCGCCCAAGATATAACATCCTCCATGCTTGCTTTCATCAAGCAAGGGGATTCAGAGTCTTTAGCCGAGTACGTAACCCGCTTCCACTAAGAGGTGTTGCGTACCGGTACGTTTGGTCACCAACATACTCTTACTCATTTTGAAAAGAATTTGCGTTTGGGGAAGTTATGGCAGTCATTTCAAAAACACCGCCCTCTTTCATATGGGGAAGCTCGTTCTCGAGCCCTGCAACAAATAGAAATTGATGAGAAGTGTAACCTAAAGTGGGAGGAAGATAGAGTCAAAGTTGTGAGAAACAAGAAGAAACGCAAGAGAGCCGCGGTACCTCCGGTACCCTCTTAAGCACCCCGGGTGCACAGTCCACCTCGTCCAACCCTATGTGGGAAAGGGCTGAATATTCCTGGTGTACCCCGGGTACCCCAGCAGTACAATGACATTTATTCACCTTACTAATTAGGCGCTTGCAATACAATGAAGAGCTGCGCGGTGGAAAATGTTATAGACAACTAGTCCTCTAAAACAAAAAAAGAGTATGTCCAATAAAGGTAGATACGGTTATGCATGATGTACCCGAGGTACCCCAAAGTCCTAATTCAGCATTAATAGAAGAGTTAGAGGTACCCCTGGATCCTCGGGTGCCGAAGGAAGAAAAGGAATGAGCACACACGCTACTCTAAATGAAAAGAACAATTATAAAGCACTTGTGAAATGCTGCCATATCGAGGAAGTACTACTAATAAAGGGAAGCACTTTACCTCTTTCTATTTACTTTATTTATTTTTCTTAAATGCTTATGCGTTTATAATATTTGATCTATTTTGTGGTGTACTTTATCATGCGGGGTACCCAGAGTACCCCAAACTAATTAGTTGCACTTTTCAATTCTCCAAGTTTCTAATGACAAGGGTGATCTCAGGATCCCCAATTTCTTTAAGATAACAGAACATTATCATGTAATGATCTTGGTTCTATCATTTATAAGTATGTTTTTTACTTTATGAGATGATGTGTGTTCTCCTCTTTTATTACCGAATATGATTGCAGTTAAATTTTTGCCATTAATGTGACTCCATCTTATTACGCCACGTCTTATTCAGCTATAATTGCTCAATTTCTAGATAATCAGGGAACCTGAGGTATCTGACTCGATTCGATCGTGAAGATCTGTTCGAGGTCAATGCCAATAAGAAATAATACAACAAATTTAAAGAGGGAGGGTCAGAGAAGGCCCGAGGGCGAGGTAAACCAGCATACCCTAGCGCTATGAGGTTCCGTTAAGGTATGCACACGCCCACACCTCCATTCTTTTACTTGAGCCAAGTAAAGAATAGATAAACGAAATGAGGTACGTAAGCATGCCCCTCTATTCGCATTATTTTATTAAATATTGACTAGAAGCGGATGGCAAAACAAGCATGTTTTTTACCATTTCTGTAAGAAAGGGGGCTAAAAAGGTCCCCGAAAAAAAGAGGGTACCTGGGGTACCCGAGAAACTCCACAAGTCTATTTGAGATACGCCATAATCTTTATTTTATCCTAATTGCGCCAAATATGAATTTCGTTTTATCTTATGATGATGTGCAAATTATTAAATTATTTTGAAATACGCCATAATCTTTATTAAGATGAGCAGTGAACACATCTACGGAAATCACCACGCAAGCGCCAAAAATACATCAGGGGGTTACCTGGGGTACTCGAGAAGCCCCCGCGAGTCTACACAAATAAATTATAAGCAAGGAATTTAATGCAATGGTATGCTGAATAAAGTCTATTGCAGAAGTTTAATGCAAATAAGTAGCAAGATTGCCGAGGCAACTTTCCAAAAGACAAGTATCCCAACACAACAAAAGGATGATGCCATACTATAAAGGTACAGAAGCAAAGAAAGAAAGCTGCTAAGACATCTCGAGATAAAACCCTAAATGGCAAGTAAGATCAAACAGAAAGGGGGACATCTTCTCCACCGTTCCCCTCAATAGGGGGATCAATAAGAATACTCGCGGTCAAAGAGCTGGTACCCGCATGAACAGTTCTAACTGAAGGGAGATCCACCTGGGGTACCTGGGGTACCCCTGAGATTGCTGTGGGCTGTAGGATGGTGGACCCTGGGTTACCCTCTTATCCTCTATCGCCTTCAGGATGGTCGACTTGTCCACCCATTTCTCTACCTGGGGTACCACCAACTCTAGGTGTTCTCCTGAGTTTGGTCGTCCAAACGCCCCTGTAAAGCCTTGACCTCCACCTCAAGCTTCTCCTCCCGAGACTGACCAAGTCTGATCTCCCGTTGTAATTTATCCGCCTCCGCTAGCTCAGCCGAGGTACCACTAAAGTCTCGGAGACTGTGGCTAAGGTAGAAGGTCTCTTACAAAAAAAAAGAAGAAGCACTCATGTCATGACAAGCCTTGAGCACCCGACTATAGCGCTCATTTAGGTCCAATATATCCGCCTCAATGGTCATGACTGTAGAAATGCACTCGGAGGAGTGGAGGAAGCAATCGGTGAAATGAGATATCCTCTTGTTTGCCACTAGGTCAAGCTCGCTCTCCATGAGATCTCCAGAGACCGTGAACAGAGAGCCAAGCTTTCTCTTGTGGGTAGCCGGGGTACCCCGAGAATTGCCAAAAGAGGAATTGGACAATTTGCCCTTGGCGCTTGGAACGACAAGAGGTAGATCACCATTTCTGAGATACCTAGTGTACCGGAGGAGCTGCCGCTTATGAGACTGAAAAAAGCATTGAAGTCTTCGGCGAAAGCGTCCATACCTACCCAACACCAAGCAAATAAAAAAAAAAGATTGAGAAAGATGTTAAGAATCACCATAATCTCTTAAAGATTAACAACAAGCATATCTGGATGAATTGCCCTATGTTCGATGAAATTGGGTTACTCCCCTATGAAGAAAGAGATAGCTTAATGAATATTTATGTTGATGGATACCTGAGATACCCCATGCTCAGAATCAGATTTCAGAACATATGAAAAATACACAAAAGATCCTAAAAAGGCCGCCACGTTAAGTAGTGGCATCTAAAGCTATGTGAAATAAAGTACCAAGAGTTTGTTAGTACAATATTGAAGTAGTTCGGGTACCCCAACAAAATAAGGTTGGTCATCTTCACCTTCATCCCTCAGGATAGGGGGATCAACAAAAGTGCTAAAAGTAGCAAAAGCGCAAGCATTGATATCAGAGATACTTGATGGCGACTTTGGCTGAGGTACCCTAGCTGATCTCCATGGCTTTTGGATCGAGATATGCGGGAAGCCCTGATCTTCTCCCCAAAAACTTAAAGAGTTTCATTTCACGGGGTTGAAGCACATATTTCTTTTTGTGCACCTGGGCTACTTCTAAAGCTGCTAGGAAAGGAGCCTTGGGATTTTATTTTCGTCCCTGGAGCATGTAGAGGAAATGTGCCCTTAAATGAGATGGATCTTGAGGTAACTAACGAATTGGTTCTCAAAAGGCCAAGAAAGGCATTAAAGTACTCACTGGAGCGATCTATACTTGCCAATTACTAGAAAACAAAATACGGGTGATGGTGGGGTGCCCCTACATCACCTTTTACACATACTTGGTGGTTCGTCCCCATAAGCAGATGAAAAATTTTGATCAATCAGCTTCGCCCTCTCCAACCTATCCAAATTTGATAGCTATTTATAAGGCATAGAGAAGAGGGAGTCCATATTTTTTTTTGGGTTCCCGGTGTGCCCCTGGACCCACTATTTTTCAGCTTGGTCTATCTGCACAAGCACTTTTACTGAGTAAGAAAGGGAGTAATATTTGAGTTTTTGGGTGAACTAGTTCACACCACAAAAAGTGAGAAGATCGAGTACACCTCATTAAAGGAGTGGTACCCGAGCCATTCAAGAAGCCTCCATTCATTGGGCTAAAACGAAAAATAATAATAATAAAGGAGAGAAAAAAGATAACAAATGTCAAGATATTCTCTGATGTTGGGAATTCACATAGTCAACCAAAGGGTGGTAGACAAGGTACCTATTTTTATCCAATCCTATGAGAGGAAGAGTTGAACATCACTACGTGTCATTCACAATTCTTTTATTAGTTTCTTTTGCCTCAATTACATTCGCCATAAAGAAACTAGGCGGATGTTGTTTGGGGATAAATAGAGTATTGAAAATAAAGCGCCACGTGTCGATGCAAAGGTTATGTAATTATTAATTATCCTCCGGGGTACCCAACCTACCCCATGAAATTTGGTACCCGGGATACCAACCTACCCCATAAAATTTGATACCCGGGATACTCGAGATATCAGACCTACACTATAAACTCGGTACTCGAGATACCCGACCTACATTATAAACTCGATACCCGAGATACCCGACCTACACTATAAACTCAATACCTGAGGTACCTGACCTACACTATAAACTCAGTGCTCGAGATACCCGGCCTAAACTATAAACTCAGTACCCGAGGTACTTGACCGACACCATTAGCTCAGTACCCAAGATACCCAGCCTACATAATAAACTCGGTGCCCGAGATACTGCACCTACACTATAAACTCGGTACCCGAGGTACCCGACCTACACCATTAGTTCGGCACCCAGGGTACCCGACCTACCCCACAAAACTTGGTACTTGGGGTACACCGAGCAAGGACAAAAAGGTGAGGAAAAATGTCGTAAAATATCAAGAGATAGATGGGCTCCAAATATCAAAAAGATCAGCTAAACACGTGTCAAAAAATAAGGAATTTGTGAGAAAATCTCGTGTCGCAAAAGAGGAGATAGCCACCTGTCACGCTAGCAAATTCGCCAAAAGTTTGATATTGTGACAGTTGGGACCACCAGCTTTTCCTACTACGCCTGTAAAATTATAACGGAATTGCAGAGGTACGCGGGACCACTCCACTACGCCCAACACGTGAATCAGCGACAAACTTGCTCTCCACGCATATTTTTGAAATGTCTAAGCTTCCATACACATGAAAATAAGAATATTCCTGACATGACAGCAGGGAACGCCACTAAAATAGTGCCAGGTGACACGGCGACCGGGGTACACCATAAAAATACTCAGGTTTAATTCTTATCAAGAGAAAAAAAAACNATAGTGCCAGGTGACACGGCGACCGGGGTACACCATATAAATACTCAGGTTTAATTCTTATCAAGAGAAAAAAAAAACACACACTCACCACCAAAAAAACTAGGGTTTCTTCAACCTCAAAACCTCCATTACTAAGAGCTTGCAAGCTCTCTAACCTGAGATAACCCAAATCTGACTTGAGCATCAGAGTGTGGTCACCGGCCACCCCCGGCTCCACCTCTGACCTCTTTTTTGGTTATTTCATAGGTTTAAGCTGAGTTTCACCAGCCCTCCGCACCTGAAGTCAGATCCCCTCCATAGCTACGTACCGTCATCTCAATCCTCATTCACTCCATAAAAAGCCTAAATAGCCCGCACGTGCCGAAAAAGCGAGGTACCCCGCTCCCCGAGAAAAATATAAATTTCTTGCTCTTGGGTTGATTTTGTGGTTTTTTATTCATTGACCCAAAATCAGCCGCAAACACATTGATGCAAAAAATGCCATATCATTAAAAGGATCGTGACTTTTAATTACTTTATTCCCAGTTTGGGCAACAGCTAGCCACTAAAGAAAATCATAAAATTTTATGTTTAGTCAAATTTGTGCCTACCTGATGACGTCGTTTTCATCATTTGGTTACTAATGTTTAACATCAAGGTTATATATGACAAGTTTGGTAGAGCAGGTGAAAAGCCTAAGCCTATATAAGGAGGGGAAGGAGCTTGGTTTATAGCACAACCGAAACTCCACTTTGTATTGAACGATGGGGTCTCAAATGGGCTATCTCTTTGCCACTCTTTTGGTAATATCAGTCTCTCTTAGCCACTTGCCGTTAGAAGCCTCTGCAAACAATTTCTACTTCACATCTCCTCCCCCACCAAAGAAATATCCACCACCACCACCTCCCCCTCCCCCATACAAATCTCCACCACCTCCACCACCGGTTCACAATTCTCCACCACCCCCGCCACCGGTTCACAAGTCTCCACCACCACCCCCGGATTACAAGTCCCCTCCACCTCCTTCGCCAGCCTGCGAGCCTGCTCCGCCACCAACTCCAATTTTCCCTTCTCCGCCACCTCCTGTCCCCAAGTTCTCGCCACCACCGCCTCACCCTTACGTCTATGCATCTCCCCCTCCTCCTTACTACTACTAGAAAGCGGCCATGAATAGCTCATGCTTTTATGGTAATCTCATTTATTTTTAAAACTTTACATGTAAAGACTAGTAGTTTAGAATTACATTAAGCATTTTAATTTTAAGCACCGTGTTCTGTTTAATTGTGTTCCTAGTGATTAAGTGACAAATAAAAGAGACTGATGAATTTGTTGTTGTAGGAGAGGCGAATGGTATCCGAATAAAGAAAGGGTTTGATGAAAAGCTTACTGAGAGCAAGATAGCGGTCGACCGAGTTGCCGCATTTGATTCTTTTTTATCTTTTTTTTTAATGAAGAATAAACAGCCACATGTAGAAACAGAAAAGTTCTTGTCATTTCATGCTTGTGGATTGTTGCTGTGTGTGTCAATCGAATCTCTGGTGTGTCTTTTGTAATTTTCAACTTTTATGCTTGCAAATGCGAGACCTTTTTCGTATAATAAAATTAATATACTTCGCAAGATGGTCTTATCATGCGTTGAACTTTATGTTCCTTTGGTGATGATTGTGACGTTTAAAATTGATGACTATTGTTTTTGTAAACTCTGCATGGATTTTTCGTGCAACTATAGAGCGCATTGGCGAGAGTCTTATCCATGAGGGTCCGTGCAGATCAGTGTCTATTAACCAATAATTAATATAACTTAAAAAATATAGTTAATCAATCATGCTCGAGTGCAAATGTTGATACAAAATTTCGTGCCAATTTGTACTTGAGTATGATTATAAGTTTTAATCATTATTAATAATTCGACCAACAAGCGTGTAAATCAACTGGCATTGAGTTGTTCTAACTTAACCAAGGTCCTCGGTTCGAGGTTTGGAATGCAGCTGTGTTAAATACTTGTTGGGAGAGTTTTGCCGCCCTAGTGGTCCTACCCGGCTCGAATCTGAATTAGTCGGGGCCCAATATGGTCTTCGGATACCAGATGATTTAATACACCGCAAAAAATAATTCACTTGGTAATATTAAACAAATTTTCACATCAATTAAGTTATAATATTGATTACCTTATATATTTACTGATTTTGTATTTAAATTGAATAATGATAATTTTGGTTTCATAGGGAAAAGGACTAACGCACACCAAATGTTTAAGGAAAGGGACATGAAAGTCCCTAACATTTTAAAAAAGATACTTAAACTCCAATTTGTTAATAAATTCTGTTAATTTTAACAGAATTTTTTTTCAACTTATCATTACTATTATCTCTCTAAAACATACAAGTCAATATATTAACTTGCCATTTTGCCCATAAATTAATAATAAAATTATGAATATACCCTAATTTATAAGGTTGAAATGCATGTAACATATCCAAAGTCCCTACAAATTAGAATAGGAGTTAAACACCGCACACAGATACTAATAACATTTTAAAATGGAATGGAGTTATTACCTTAACTAATCCTTATGTAACGGATTCCAAAAGCCTTTTATTGCTACCAATACCAAATTAGTCCAAATCTCCCCTTGTCTGGAGACCAAATAATACAGTAAGGCAAGCTTGAGGGTCATCACGCAGCACATCTCCAATCAGCATCGGAGCTCCATTGCTTTGTCTCCTAAACAGCACTTCACAAGTTATTCCTGTTCACTCTTTCAGGACTATCAGTAGGGCAGTAGTCTCCATGTCTACGATGGGAAGATTGCCCTGGAGTTGGGATGTTTTCAGGAAATACAAACCCTAAAGAAGTGACCGGCCTTACTCAATTGTTGGTTCCAGGGATAATTAGGGTACAAATGGCATGGCTTCAGGAGCGATAGATGGATTATAAATGCATTGGACCTCATAAGGGCGATCTTAAGTAGTCTTGGGAGTGGGACTAGAACTACAATAATGTTAGGCTTCAGATGGTTGCTTTTGGCGAAGATTAGCCAGAGCAACAAAGGCAGGATTGTCTGCAGGATTGTCAAGTGCAACATTCTTAGCTTGTCTTTGATTGAGTCACTAACCGAAACCTTCTGAGTGTCATTTTTATCAGTAGGACCAGTCAGAAATTCATCCTCAAATGTTTTCTTGATTGAAAAGTAGATTTGTCAATGACTCAATCAGCAGTGTTAAAATCAAAGAAATCACTTTCCTTTATCTTAAATTTTCTCCTCGAAGAAAGATGATCCAAAGCAGAAATCTTCATGCATTTTTCAGGAAAAAGTGTATCATCCGAGTAACCCTAGAGAAAGAAGAACTCATCATGGTTAGTTAATGTTGTTGATAATTTCATCTACTAGCATCGACCAGAAAGCACTTAATTCATGACGAACCTAGAAGAAAGGTTAAAAACAATATAACACACCACTTATAAAGAAGAGAGGTGGCAGGGAGAGGAAATAACTAATTCAGCAAGCGCATAAGACATAGAAGATAATAATGTTACCTTTTGTAGGATAACTAACTCAAAAGGATAGGCCTTTGAAGATCTAGTGACCTGCTTGCTTTCTGTTGAGTGTTAGAAAATGCATATTTATAAAGGAGAAAATCGTCATTTTACATTTCATGTCTTACTAACAATCCTTACTTTTATGTATTTAAGCTTTTTGTAATTTAATTATGTGTGTTTTATTTTAATTAAGTATTTTATGTGTTTTAGGGGCATCATAATCATTTTACAATAAACGAGAGATCAGACGGCAAAACGAACATCACTTTTGAACTCAGGACGGTTGAAAACCTTAGGAGGAGGATAAAAGGAAAAATGACACTGTTTACATGTACGGTACTATTCACATGAACGGTACTGCCTACGTTACTGTTCACGACACTGTTCAGATAGACGGATCGATGACGTGGCATTGACCGATGATGTGGCATTGATTGATGAGGTGTCACGATCCTATTGGACTAAAATTCTTACGTACTGTTGATGGTGACGTGCAACATATTAGTGGACAAAAAAATCTCGCATACGGTACATACATCACACAGGATTATTTTCAACCAAACCGCGTTACTGTTCAACCCGGGTCAAACTGTGTTACTATTCATCCACGTGGTCAAACCGTGTACTGTTCACGCGGACTGTTGACTGATGACGTGGCGCAATCCTGAGCGTCCAAACTATTTTTAATCCGATGGCCATGATTTACTCGATGTATCTATAAAAAGGGGGCCTCCCTCCCTAATTTGATATCCCTGAATCCATTTTTGGACTCCATTTTCTATAATTCCCTCTCCATCTTATATTTTCTATGTATTTTAATAAATTTCCTTTTTGCCGCTAGTTCAATTATGAGTAGCTAATTTTCTTTCAAGCTTGGGTTGAATGTGAAGTCTCAACATGTGTCATAGGCTTTATTTGGTAAATTTATTTTCTCTTCCCCTCTAGTTTTTGTGGATGTTTTGACTTCTCGTC
>MKYO02008564.1:175033-212921 GCA_002013955.2 Citrus medica | reverse complement strand
TCTTGTCTAGATACCGCCTTGGTTACACCGGCTCTCTAGTATAAGGTTATTATTATTTGGCACGATAAGCCCTTAGCACCATATTGATTAGAGCGTGGTTAATAAGGTGTGGATTCCCCCCTCATGATTTAATTGGTATTAATAAGGAATATTTAGCCCATGATGCATGTTGATACGGATCCAGATACCTAAGTACATCATTTTAATAGTTTCTCTTCAATTTATTCTTGCTATTTAAATTCCAATTTTTAGAATTTATTCTCACCATTTCAATTCCGATTTTAGGATAATCTAAGTCATTTCCACTACAAAATTCAACCACCCATTTACAAATTAATTCTATACACAATTAAAATCTACCTCCTCGTGGGATCGACACTCGTCACCATTAGTCTATATTATAATATATTCGTGCGCTTGCGAGTTCAACAAAATTTGCACAACACTTTCCAGGAAAACTTCCATGCATTCAAGCACTGAATTTGACGTAAAGCCAAGATTGTAGCCTCCTTCCAATGCCAAAACAATCTTGCCTTTAGCAAAATCCATCAACCGGAGAAAGAAAATTACGGACGTGGAATGCGGCAAAGATTCGAAAGTCAACCCAAAATCAGTAGCTTGCAAGAAAAGCCACAAGATAAATACAACAAAATGCAAATATTAAACCATATCATCTTGTTGTCAGCCTTAGAAATTTAGCATTCGCTTCATTATGTGTTCTACAATTTGAAACATCAATATAAAAATACCAAAATATTAGAGTAAAGAGAAGATAAAATTTGAATGCTACTCTTTTTTAATATAATTGAGTATCCATATGGTGTGCCCCAACAGTCCCCTAAAGAATCACCAGTGGCTCTATTCCAAGCATTGTGTTAGAAAGATTTATCAGGAAAAAAGATTCAAAAAGAGAGAAAGTAGGCATGTTGGAGTTATGAAGCTCAAATATGAACTTAGGGACATGTATGACACGTTGCTTGTTTGTCAGGAAGAATAATGACATGTCGAGCATTGGAGTTTAGAGCAGCTGAATGATAGAAACGTTATGTCGGCTGGATGCGTTAGTAATGCACGTGATGCGTCACATGTTCCACTAATTCAAACGGCAGCCACATCTGCGTTTTAGTTAGCAAATTGCGTAAACAATTGACAAGTGTCCTAGAGCAAATTCAAGAAGAGGTTTTTTCGGTTAGATCACGCGGGAGGCAGCTGGAGATCTTCTTGGCTGGAAACCCAGGAGCGTGAGCTGACTTCTTGGGGTTCTTTCATATTGTTCTGAGTGGAGTATAAAAGGTCTTAGGATCTGTTACTAAAAGTATTGGTTGAGTTGTATGTACTCTTCATATTTGTAATTTGTTCTCTGAAAGTCAGCAAAAACTTGTTTCTCTTTTCACAGTGGATGTAGGTAAGAAATTGGCCGAACCACTATAATCCTTGGTGCAAGTGTGTGATATGTTTTTCTTTAATTGTGTGTTTGATTTTAGTTACCAAACATAATTCCTGTTAAAACTCAGTTTAGTGTTAGTTCCAGAACAAGATCAAGTTTCTTAGAGTGGGTCTTGGGGGTTCCAAGTTGATCTTAGTGATTGATTTGGTTTCAACAAATTAGTATCAGAGCCTATCTCTGGTTTCTTGGTCTTTGAAATGGCATCGACTAAACTCGAGGTGGAGACGTTTACAGGCAAAAATGATTTTCACTTATGGAGGCTCAAGATGAGAGCCTTACTGGTGCATCAAAGGTTGAATGTTGCACTTGATGATGAGTCATCATCTAAGAAGCCAATGAAGGTGACTGAAGAAGAATTATCTGAAGTGCTTGATAGGGCACACAGTGCAATAATTCTAAGTCTTGGGGATGGTGTACTCAGAGAAGTTTGTGGAGAAAAAACAACAGCAAGACTATGGAAGAAGCTTGAAGACTTAGACACAAAGAAGTCAATGGCTAAAAGACTAGCCACAAAGAATAAGCTTTACACTTTGCAGATGGAAGAAGGATCATCAATCACTGATCACATTGATGCTTTTAACAAGATCATCTTGGATCTTGAAGACATCAATGTGAAAATTGATGATGAAGACAAAGCCATGATCTTGTTCTGCCTTCTGCCGAGTTCCTATGAGAATCTTGTGGATACATTGATGTATGGGAGACATACTCTCGATATGGGAGATGTAAAGGAAGCTCTGAGTTCCAAGGCTGCAATTAAGAAAGAAACTTGGGATGGAGAAAGTCTGACAGCAAGGGGAAGAACTGAAAAGAGAGAAACTAGCAAGAACAAAAAAAATAGATCAAAATCCAGGCCAAAGAACTTGAAATACTTCCACTGCCATAAGGAATGTCATTTCAAGAAAGATTGCCCTGAGATGAAAAACAAGAAAAAAAAAATGCAACGGAGAAGAGTGGAGATGTTACTGCTACATCAGAATTTGAAGAATCTGATGGCTATGACTCAGCTGGAGTTCTAACAACAACTGATGCTCAAACAAAAGGTAATTGGGTTTTAGATTCTGGTTGTTCCTTCCACATGTGCCCTAATAAAAATTTATTCACAAACTATGAAACTTGTGATGGTGGAATAGTGGTAATGGGTAATGATTCAAGTTGTAGAGTGGTTGGTAGAGGTTTAATTAAGTTGAAAATGTTTGATGGCATGATTAAGGAACTAAGAGGTGTCAGGCATGTGTCTGATCTCAAAAGAAACCTTATCTCTCTAGGAATGCTGGATAACATAGCGTGCCTAGTTAAACTTGAGTCAGGCACTTTAAAGGTAATGAAGGGGTCAATGGTTGTGATGAAAGGGAACGTGAGCAATGGCCTGTATGTACTACAAGGCTCAGCTATCACAGGGGATATTGCTGTGTCAAACCAGAACATAAACAAAACCATGTTATGGCATATGAGGTTAGGCTACACGAGTGAAAGAGGCTTAAAGGAACTATCAAAACAAGGGGTCTTAGGAGTAGATAAGATAGAGTCTTTGAAGTTCTGTGAAGATTGTGTTCTAGGAAAATCTTCGAGAGTGAAATTCAGTACTAGTGTTTATAACTCAAAGGGAACTCTAGACTACATTCATGCTGATCTGTGGGGGCCTGTACAGACAGCTTTTCTAGGTCGGGCTAGGTACTTCTTATCTCTTATTGATAATTTCTCAAGAATGGTTTGGGTGTTTGTGTTAAAGAGTAAAGATAAAGTGTTTGATCAGTTTAAGAACTGGAAAACACTAGTTGAAATACAGACAAATAGAAATGTTAGAAGATTAAGGACAAATAATGGTTTAGAGTTCTGCAATAAGGACTTTGATGATTTCTGCACAAAACATGGCATTGTTAGGCACAAAACTATAAGACACACACCACAACAAAAATATATTAGCTAAAAGAATGAATAGGACCTTAATAGATAAAATTAGGTGTATGCTTATCCACTCTAAGCTACCCATGAGTTTGTGGGCTGAAGCTCTATATACTGCATGCTACATAGTAAAAAGGAGCCCTTATTTTGGAATTAATTTCATAACACCATATGAGCTATGGGTTGGCAAACCAGCAGACTATTCTCATATGAGAATATTTGGCTGCCCAGCCTACGCTTATGTCAAATAAGGGAAGTTAGAGCCTAGGGCCTTTAAATGCGTGTTCTTAGGATATCCTACTGGTGTGAAGGGATACAAGCTATGGTGTACATATATGAAGCCACCAAGGGCAATAATCAGCAGGGATGTGGTGTTTAATGAACATAAAATATTTCAAAACTCAGCTACTGTGAAGTAAACCATTGAAAGAGATTCAGGGTGTGACAAGAAGACTTCCTTTGAGGTGGAGCTTCCAAGCTCAAGCACAGAAGCTGATACAATAACAAGGCCTGAGAATGCACCTGGAAGAGATTTTTCTGAACAAGAAGAAGAATCATAAGGTGATGATGACCTTAGAGATTATCAGCTGGTAAGAGATAAAAAGAAAAGAGAATCAAAGCCACCTAAGAGGTATGCATATGCAGACTTGATTGTATTTGCACTATCAGCAGCACAGGGAATAGAAGTGGATGAACCAAAAACTTACACTGAAGCTATCAGTAGTAAGGACTCAAAGAAATGGATTGCAGCTATAGATGAAGAAATAAGATCATTGATCAAGAACCGCACCTAGGATCTTATTCCAAAACTAGCAAAGAATGGATTGATTTCAATGAGGTTTTTTCCCCAGTGGTGAGACATTCTTCCTTGAGGATCCTATTAGCACTTGTTACAGTGAATGACATGCACCTGGAACAGATGGATGTCAAGACTGCATTCTTTCATGGTGAATTGGAAGAAATTATTGTAATGGCACAACCAAGAGGTTATGAGAATCCAGATAAAGCTAATTATGTGTGTCTTTTGAAGAAGTCTCTATATGGATTAAAGCAATCCTCGAGACAATGGTACTTGAGATTTGATAAGTTCATGGCTGAGAACAGTTTTCAAAGGTGATCTTATGATTGTTGTGTATACTATAAAGATTTGAGAGATGGTAGTAAGATCTATCTGTTGCTATATTGTTGATGACATGCTTATAGCATGTAAACATATGAATCAGATAGATGAGCTAAAGAATGCATTTGAGATGAAGGATCTTGGAGCTGCCAAGAAGATTCTTGGAGTAGAGTTACTAAGAGATAGTAAGAAATTGATACTAAAGTTGTCACAACACTGTTATATCAAGAAAGTACTTGAGAGATTTGAAATGGTGAACTCAAAACCAGTTTAAACTCCACTGTCAGCTCATTTCAGGTTGTCTTGTAACCAGTGTCCAAGGAATGAAGATGAAAAAGCTGAGATGAGCACAATTCCATATTCAAGTGTTGTGAGGTGCCTAATGTATGCCATGGTCCTAACAAGGCCAGATATCTCCTATGTAGTAAGTGTAGTTTCCAGGTATATGGCTAATCCTGGAAAAGAGCACTGGAGGGCTGTAAAATGGATCTTAAGATATTTCAGTGGGACTGCTGATTATGGCCTCATCTATGGAGCCAAAAGAGGTACAGAAGTTAATGTTGCAGGCTATGTGGATGCTAACTATACAGGGGATCTAGATAAATGATGATCTCTGACAGGCTATCTGTTTACACTCAGTAACTGTACCATAAATTGGAAAGCTTCACTCCAAAGTGTTGTTGCTCTGTCAACAACAGAAGCTGAGTATACTGCAGCTGCAGAAGCCTTTAAAAAGGTAATATGGCTCAGAGGAATGGTTACATAATTGGGAAATGAACAAAAACATGTGGTTATTTATTGTGACAGTTAAAGTGCAATTTGCCTAAGCAATAACTAGGTGCATCATGAAAAAACAAAGCACATTGACATTAAATTGTACTTTGTCAGGTTGGAGGTATCCAGAGGTGTGGTGAAGCTGTTAAAGATACATATTGATGATAACATTACTGATATGTTGACAAAGGCTGTACCAGCAGCCAAGTTGGAGTTCTGCATGAACTCAGCTGGAATCTGCAGGCTATAAAACTACAAGGATGAAGTGGAAGGCTGAAGCTTAGGAGTAACTGATTTGAGTTCAAGGTGGAGAATGTTGGAATTATGAAGCTCCAATCTGAGATTAGGGATATGTATGACACGTCATTTGTTTGTTAGGAAGAATAACGACATGTCGAGCATTGGAGTTCAGAGCAGCTGAATGATACAAACATTATGTCGGCTGGATGCGTTAGTAATGCATGTGATGCGTCACATGTTCCACTAATTCAAATGGCAGCCACATCTGTGTTTTAGTTAGCAGATTGCGTGACCAATTGAAAAGTGTCCCAGAGCAAATTCAAGAAGTGGTTTTTTCGGTTAGATCACGCAGGAGGCAGCTGGAGATCTTCTTGGCTGGAAACCTAGGAGCGTGAGCTGACTTCTTGGGGTTCTTTCATATTGTTCTGAGTGGAGTATAAAAGGTCCTAGGATCTGTTAGTACGAATATTGGTTGAGTTGCATGTACTCTTTATATTTGTAACTTGTTCTTTGGAAGTCAGTAAAAACTTGTTTCTCTTTTCACAGTAGATATAGGCCAGAAATTGGCCAAACCACTATAATCCTTGGTGCAAGTGTATGATATATTTTTCTTTAATTGTGTGTTTGATTTCAGTTACCAAACGTAATTCCTGTTATAGCTCAGTTTAGTGTTAGTTCCAGAGCAAGATCAAGTTTCATAGGGTGGGTCTTGAGGGTTCCAAGTTGATCTTGGTGATTGATTTGGCTTCAACAAGGCACTTGACATTTGACTCTAAAATTGCAACGTTACTCTATTTTATACAAAGAAAGCAACTCATGGTAAGTTTACAATAAGGAAAATCTATGGAGAAGAAAAAAAAATCTTGCAAGCATACTAAAAAAGCTGAATTTAATATCTTGCTGAGTAAAATCCCAATGTATGTCAATTAATAAAAGGGCCATGAGAACTTTTCCGGATTTTATTATTTTCAATCATAAGCAACAAGGTTTAAAACCTGCTCAAGCATGAATTTTCCAACCACTGTCGATTTTGATAATATTAGATATATTGAGAACCAGAATTAAAAAAAAAACGCTTGAACTAATGTTAAATAAATAAATATATTCCTTATTACAGGACATAATAAAACATTGCTGTCAAAGCTCAGGAATGTACAACAACCAAGGAGACATTTCAAGGTCACATTTGTTTTAAGCAACTTTTCATTGTTAACCAAAAGAAGCTAGCAAAATGATTTCAAAGAATATCGACAATCTTCTTAAGCGAACAATAATTTGAGATCTTTGCATTGTAATTATTAGCTAGATAAAATTTACTTTCCACATTAACCGAACTTGGCCAACAATCATTTTTTTTTTCAACTTCAATTGTTATTCATGAGTGCACTATCATAAAATTAGCTAAACTTCCCAAGACAAACAAAAAGAGTTAGATGGAGTATACCACACTTTCTAAGTATCTATCTAGTGAGCTAGTACTTTCATCAAATGCTTTATTGAATCTTCAATGTTGATGTAAGATGTTGCTTTGACAATCTGTGAGAATATGCATGAGGTTCCTTGGAGGACAAGACAAGCATTAAAGATGATCAGGTTATTGATTTATCTTAGATTTTTAAAGAAAAAGAAAGTATTCTTGATTTGCGCATTGAGTCTAATAGTACATTTGAGGTAGTGCAGCAAAATCAAGTTGAAGAAGGTGAAATGATTGAAATGGTCCCGCTTATTCACATTGAAGAGAAGAAGGTTGTGCTTGAAGAAGATTTGATTGAAAAAGTGAAATTTGTTCAAGAGCGCATTAAGCGACGATTAGGGAAAGGTAAGAGTTATTTTATCGTTGTTCATTCTTAGAAGTCTTCATCGTCTCCAAGAATGTATAAGCCAAGGAATTATGGATTCCTCAAAATTTCGAGAAAGATTGATGAGAAAGACTAAAAGTTCGAATTACAAGATGATTTGGTCGTGCATTACAAGTTTCACCCTCCAAATTGTATTCAAACTCGAGGACGAGTTTCTTTTAAGAGGTAGAGAATGATGTAGGACATTATTTTAGAATTATAGAATTTTATTATTATAGGATTTTCTATTTTAGTTAGAGTAAATTATGGTATGTGTCTTAGTCTTTGATTTCTATAATAATTGTTATTTAGTTTCCCTTTTCAGTTAACTTAAAGAAGTAGATTTACTTTATTATAAATAGAGGTCTTATTATCGTAACTTTAGATTCAATTATTCAATAAAACCCCTCTTTTATAATTCTCATTGGGATTAGCTATCAAAATTTCTCTTGCAGAGTAGTTTAGATTAGAGGGTCATCTGATCTCACTTTGTGCATTATTAAAATCTCATTGAATCGTTTGGATTAGAACGAGATCTAGTCATGATTCGGTTAGAGCATAAACTAATCATTTGGGCTAAATCGGGTACTAGAATGATATTTAGTATTTCCTACCCTATCAATTTCGTTTCTGCTACGCCTACTCTGTTAAATATACCCAAAAACAATAATTGTAAAATTTTATTTAATGAGTAAGATACTTAAGGTAGTGTTTACTTTTCGAATTGGATTGAGAATCTTGAGCAGTAGGAATCTTGGATTAGTAGTCAAAATATCATGCATAATAGTTGTTTATGAAATATACATTAACCATTGAAGTTGCCGCCAAGATTAGATTTCTACGATGGCACTTTATTAATATACATTTTAAAATTTAGAATGGAAACAATAAGGCATCCTAATAGAGCCTCACAATTAGAAATAAACCACTGAACCTGCATCAAATCTGGCAGATACTGAAATTATATTAGGATCAATTTCCATGGTAATAGGAAGTAAAATATGATCCCAAACTATAAGATAGTCCCCATTTCCACACATCACATTCTCCCATTAGACATTAACGTTGTATCCAGCACTAGCTCCTTCGGCAATTTTCATTTTTGGGATAAAAGTCCCAAAAATACTTGTATAAAAGAAAAACTTCCTATAGTCAAAATGACTGCATCGTATAGAAGAATATTGAATAAAAGAGTTTAAAAGTAAAGGCTTTGAGTAGAAAAAGAGAGATTTAATAAATTAAAAATAAAATGAAGACTTTTATGCTGCTAGCATTATCTTGAGAAGCATTGACAATCATTTTACAAAAATGTTCAAAGAAAATAAGATTTCAGCATTATCCTTAGAGGCAACCAACCGAGTCTTGCGATACTCACAAATAGCAAAAGACTACATGCTCACATATCGAAGGTCAAATCAGCTTGAGATCGTTGAGTATATTGACTATGATTTTGCTGGATGCCAATATAGTATGAAATCCACTTCGGGTTACATCTATCTATTAGTTGGGGGTACTATCTCCTGGAAGAGTGTTAAACAATTTCTTATAGCCTTTTATACAATGGCAGCAGAGTTCATAAAATGTTACGCGGCATCCAATCATGAAATATGGCTGCAGAACTTTGTCACGGGGCTACGTATTGTAGATAGTGTTGATAGACCACTCAAATTATTTTGTGACAATAAGTCAGTAGTTTTTTATTCCAATAACAATAGGAACTCAACGAAGTCAAAGTACATAGACATCAAGTTACTAGTTGTTAAAGAAACGGATCAGAGTGGACAATTATCTATAGAGCGCATCAGTACAGACTCCATGATTGTAGATCCACTTACGAAGGGATTGCCACCCAAGATGTTTGATGAGCACACTGTTCATATGGGTATCCCGTCATTAAAGGATATTTAGTTTTAGTGGGAGTTTGTGACTTTAGATGCTCTTATAATTTAGACATTTTTCAGTTATTTCAATTTATGGATATTTTGGGTTATTTTCTATATAAATAAAATTTTGGTTTATTCACACTATGATTTTAGTATGGTTTGATCTCACTAAGGTTTAAGGTGGACTAGTTGGAAATAAGTATGTTAATATCACATTGCATGAAATTTTCATGCTACATGTCCACATTATAATCCATGATATTAAGTTTTATTGGTATAATGACCATTGATGGATTGAGTTACGATAGTTGTAACGAAGGCCGCTTTGATTCTATGTTGGTATGATTGATGGACCAGATTGGTAATAGATACATTTCGATAATGATAGTAAGGTTGAGCTCATAGGTTATTTTTACAAAGTATAATTATAAGGTTATGCATATAGCCCAAGTGGGAGATTGTTGGATCCTTAATGCAATGTTGGGATTATATGTGAATATTTATGTGCTATGGACTGTCATATAAAGTTAAGCCAAATAAAAAGTGATCCATTAAGATTTTCAGTAATTTGGGTTTTACTGTATCTGATAGGATGTAGGCCTTTAATGTGTAGAGAGCTAATGGTATTATAATTCTATGATGGGTAGAATTAAGAATATCTAATGATAACAAGAAAAAGTTATCTATATAAGTGGTTATGGTCTGGAGAGAGAGAGAGAGAGAGAGAGTAGAAAAAATTAAAAGATTATCTAGGAGAACGTGTTGATCTAGAAGACCAACCACACAACTCTAAAGAGCAATTCAACGATATGGATTCAAATACGCTTCCGTATAATTTGTTATTGATTCTTGGTGATAAAACATGAAAATTCCTAATTTATAAGTGATAATTTTCACCAAAAACTTTCTTGTTCTGACATGTTCCAAGTAGCTCTTGTGCAGTTTGGATTCTCGGGGTGATCACCACCATCAGGTGTGTGATGTTTGCATTTTGATTTATTGTTATTTTCATTATCAATATTATTACTTTTTTTTACTTGAGATTACCTTAAGAAAAATTATGGAAATTAGAATATCTATAAATTAATAGCGCTGGGATCATATAATGTATATTAATTTAAAGAGAAATTAAATAATCGATAAGTTAATAATTTATTAATTTATAAAGTTATTTAAAATTCAATTAACATACATCAACAACACATCATAATTTCTCATTACAATTCGAAATATCAACCCCAAAACTTCTAGATGCAATAAGAAAAATAAGAGATGAGATCCAACTAGATTTAAATTAGAAAAAAAAAGTAACAATAGAGTCATGTTTTGAGCAACTAGTAAATAAGTTTGCTATAAACATACATGGAAAACTTCAAGAAAATTAAAGTACAAAAATGAAAAAAATAATATGAAGAATTATTCATTGTAATTCAATATCAAAATAAATCCTACATGATACAATAGTTTAATGAAAAGAAAATTAATGAAATTCAGCTATATCAAGACCAATATTCAAAAAAATTGAAGGAAACAAAAAATTAATAAGCTTAAAAATGATAAGTGAAAATCCAAGCAATGGATTAAAAGAGCTATTTGATAGAGATGAAGAATCTAAAACAGATGAAAATGAAGATGTATTCATTAATTTACAAGATATCAAAAATAGAATAGAACATCTAAAGATGAATTAGGCAAAGCCCATAATTTATGAACAAGGTGAATCTAGCAATACATCACCTTATGCTAGAGAAGAGATATCAACTTATGAAGGACCATAGAGTCGATATTTTAGGTCTAACAAACCTAAAAAGGAATATAAAACTCCAGGAGAGTAAGAGAAACACCAATCAGCCATGATGGCATATAGTTGGATTTAGATTGCTTTAAGGATACAGATAAAATAATATTAATCCCTTAGGTTAAATTTATGAAAATTGCTCTTGTATTTCGCAATCTAGATAGACAAAACAATATAGAATTTTTAAAACTTTGTTTATAAAAATAGTTGCACAATGGCACATGGGACTGAAACAAGAAAATAAAGATATAGTATAGACACTGATACACTTGGATATAGAATTAGGTTTGCATGAAATAGGATAAATTTGTGATGTACTGAAATAAAAGATAAAAGATTAATGAAAAAGGAAAATCGAGGAGTATTTTATTCTAAATTAGAAGAACCTCAAAGATTTGGAGGTTCAAATAAAACCTATAAACATAGGAAAAGTTCAAAAAGAAGAAATTCTTTAAAACCAATAAAAAATATTAGAAAAATTAAATATAAAAGAATTTTTTTTCAAGAAAAATAAATGCAAAGGAAAATCTTAAACAAACACACTCAAAAAGTGTAAATGTTGGTTATATAATGAAGAAGGGCATTATGCAAACGAATGTCCAAAGAAAAAGAAAGCAAACATTAAAACGCTTGGAGATTTTAATGAAATAGAATTAATCATTGACTATGAAGATATTAGTGGAAATGATAGCATATATTATCGATCTAATGAGACTCTAAGTAACTCAGATTCAAAATGAGTATAGAGTATACAGATAATCAAAATATATATTAGGATAAAGAATTAGAAGAATGAGGTTCTTAATAGAGAATTAGTCTTTGAAAAAAAGCAATACCTTAAGTGAAAGGAATTTAGATCTATTGCAAATAGATGTAGACAATCAGAAACCTAAAATTAGCAACTTAATTAATTTTCGAAATACTGGTCACCGTTACTGTTCATTGTTACTATTCATGATTATTGTTCATCTGCATAAAAAATATTACTTTTCCAAAAACATAATGAATTGCAAAAAATAAATGACACAGAGATTTTTACGTGGTTGGGATTAGTCAATCCTACATCCGCAAGGTCACACCCAAATGAAAAGCAATTCACTAAGTTGAGATGTTACAACCTATGGATTTACCAAACTTAAGATTCTCACTTACAGTTTATCACTATATAATTTACTCAACCTTAGACTGAATCAGCTTCTCTTGAATAATTACTACCCCTCTTGATCCACGATCATCAAGGCACTTCGCAAAGTGATCAATAGCAATTCTTCAATTCTTCAATGTCTAGTGATCCAAGATCCACATAAACTCTCCACAAAAGATGAAAAGAAGATAAGAAAACAAATCAACACAACATCGTGTGCCAAATTCGGATTCTCTAGGGAGAATGCCAAAATTTTCTTCTCTGATTTATGCTCTATGTTGTGTGCCTTCAATTGTAAAATACCTCTCTTTATATAGGCACTAGGGTTTCACAAAAATAGTAAGTCTTAAAAGACTTAAATTCTTTCTAAATAAGAATTTCTTTCCTCTTATAATTTCTATGAATCTGAATAGGAATAAATCTAATTTTCTCGCCTTACTTGTCTCCCAAGAAATATCTAGAGCATTTAATGAACTTCCTGTTTGAACCAACTTTTTGCTCTAAATAGATCACATGCGCCAATTATTGAATCTCATCATTAATTGACTTGCTAAATTAGACATCCAATTAAATTAGGAAACAAATATTTCCTAATAAATTAGAATCTCACTAAATTAGGGAATTAATAGATTAATCCTTATCACGAGATATGCAATAAATAAAAGTCCAATTTAACTAAACTTGCCATAAGATGCCAACTCTATAAATAATAGACTTAACATTAAGATTAATAAAAAGAGATTAGAAACATCTATGACATCATTCAATAAATTAGCATAAGTAATTGCTAACATGATCAAGAGAAAAAATATATTGTATTTCAGTACCACTATAACAGAAGAACCAATTGAAATAAGGCATGCTAGAAGAATTACAAATATACTCTGACTACTAAAATGAGATATAGAAGACAAATCAATAGAATAAGATCTAGTAATATAGCTAAGATTGGATATATTCATATAGAAGGAATTCAAATTATGATAAAAGCTCATTTTTTTTAGAAGGAATAGATAGCCTTGTAAATTACGCTATACTAGATAATAGATTAAAAGATAGAAAATATGCACTCCTCGGAAAAATACAAGGAAATATTAGTTATAAAAAATTAACATTTAAGATATACCCCAAATATTCTATAAGTATTAGAGACAAAAATATAAACAAGACTTTAACTTTAAGTCACGATTTTAAATACTTTGATATAATGCATGATGGATCTTATCCATATAGCATAACATATGTGATAGAATATGCATTGACAAATTCAATTAATAATGAAATATTTGCCGATAAAGAATTTATAGAAATAGATGACCTTTTTGATAACTTTGGAAAAACACTATCTTTCAAGATATTGAGAGAAATAAATTTACCAGAAGAAGGGAAAATGGTTTTGAGCAGTCAACCTACTTTGACTAGGGAGAGTACTACTAAAACTATATAATATACTCTAGAGGGAAAATTCATTGTAGGAAATAGGAGATTATTTTATGTACCTAAAAAAGAACTAGAATTACATGGAACACAAAAGTTTACTAGATATACCCACAAATAATACCACCATCAAATGAAATATAGGCAACAATTAGAAGAAATAATCAAAATTTATAAATCAAGATTGATTATAACAATAGGAAGTTATGGCATGAGTCTTTTGCTATCCAAGGCATAGGAGCTGCAAAATCTTATGTTGATGCCAAAATGATTAAATACGTAGAAAGAAAAATTCTAATATAACCACATTCATATATATGTGGGATATAATGAAGAAAGAAATATGCTAAGTCAGAATTATAAATACCATTAAGGATTAAAAGGAATAGAGTTTATCTTTCTTTTTTTTTCATTGAACCTAAATATGAAACAATAATAAGTCTTTCTTTATAAGGAATGAAATTTTTGTAAAATTTCTCCCTTATCGCATAGGAGATAGAGAAATATCTATAACAATTGATGAAATCAAACAAACTATATCAAGATATGTCTAATCCTTTTATAATATATATAAAAGTGATCATACCATATTATAACCATAAGCTAGAATAGTTCCATGCTTTAACTGATACTGGTCTAGGAATTAGTTTAGCTAGTCCTAAGATTTATCCAAAATCTTATTGTAAATATTATAAGCCCTTAATAGGACAAGGAATAAATGGTGAACAAATCACCTTAGCAACATTTAGAATTAAAACTTTGATACAAGTTGAGAACTATATTCTAAGTACAACAATATTGTGGTCATACGATCATATGGGTGTAGATATACTTTAAGAGTTAATTTCATTCTTCAGTTCATTTATATAATAACGAACAAAACAATTCCTCTTAAAACACCATATAACCATTCCCTTATTGCACCTACGATTTGTAACCATGTTAGGTGAACAACTAAAAAGTTTCATCTTTAAAGCAGCCAACATGGTGATTTCAATTGAAAAATTAATTAAATCATATCTGATTACGAAATGTTTTTAGAAAAGTTAGATAACAATTTAGGTGAAAACCCAGTTCATATGATTTTTAATTATAAAGAATTAACTAAGTATACCAAATTTGATGGGTACTTTTTACCTCATAAAGATACATTATTTACTTCTATAATTAATAAAAGAGTGAGACTATTGGCAACCCTCCAAATATCTATTAAAATCCCTTTAATTATTTTACAATTTTAACCTTTATTGCAATTACATAATAGGACAATTTCAAGTTAATTTATCTCAGTATAGGAGATTAATTAGATGGTAACGATTTTTTTCAGAATATGATTTGAGATCGAATATATTAAAGGATTTAACAATTGCATTACAAATTCTTTAGTCGAGAATACAATGGAGAAGAGTCTTTACAAAATAATAAACGACATAACAATGTGTTCTAAAGGTCAAGCATTGGTACTTAAAGGCAATGAAATAACTTATGATGGACTTGCCGTGATTGATGACGCCCAAGAAGAATTGAGTAAACTATGTCCAGACAAAAGTTTGAAAAGTCATCAAAAAGTTCAACCTTCAGAACAAAACATGAGCAGTATATTAAAAATGATCAATTTCAAGGACTTAATGTAGGGTAGATTACGCAAAATTCATCTCAGAATTCAAAAACCACAATCTAGAGAAGGTTTCTATAATTAATGATCTCAACGATCAATACATGAAGGAAGAAGGATGCCAAGACTCTTCATTTAGCTTAAGGTCTCAATATAACAAAAGCAAACAGTCCAATTCAATGATTAAATTCCATTAAAAAGTGACTACGCTTTGAACATAAAAGAATTGGTAGGTTAGCCGATGGGATTTGTCCTAGCCAAGTTATAATACTAGATCATTCAAGGTTATACCCAAGAATTAACTTCGTTCCAGGAGCTGATCCAGAAATAATAAACGACATGTTTGAACATGTTTTTATTAACCTTATTTATATTAGTGAAAATTGTAGAAAGTTATATCTGCTTCTAGAAAATATTAAAGAAGTTGTTATCAACCTCAAAAGAGTCATTTTCGTCAAATTCCTTATTGCTTGTCCTAAGTACTATAATAATAAATGGTACTTGGCATAACATATGATACAAGTTAAAATCAGCAGCAAAAGGTTAATCAAACCATTGATTTAACTCAAATCTATAATGACTATAATCCTGAATTATTTGAGCCTAAAGCTCTTACCAGCAAATGGGCAATTGGGATGAAAGTTTTCTATAAACAACTTGAACGGATAAGTAAAGAAAAAAAAAATATGGCTTCACCACAATAGAAAATATAATCTCTTCATTAAGTATAAAAGAAAATATTTCAGCCAAGTAAGCCATCTTGAAAAAGAAGAAGGCAATATATGAGAATTATTGTGCAAATTTCATTGAACTCGCAAGTGCACGAATCTATTGTAGTATAGATCAATGGCGACGAGTGTCGATCCCACAAGGAGGTGGATTTTAATTGTGTGTAGAATTAATTTTCTAAATGGGTGGTTGGATTTGTGGTGAAAGTGACTTAGATTATCTTAAAATTAGAATAGAAATGGCAAGAATAAATTGAAGAGAAATCTATTAAAATGAAACACTTGGGTATCTGGATCTGTTTCAACATGCACCATGGGCTAAATATTCCTTATTAGTGACAATTAAATCATGAGGGATCCACACCTCGTGAACCACACCCTAATCAATATGGTGCTAAGGGCTTATCGTGCCAAATAATAATAACCTTGTATTAGGAAGCCGGTGAAACCAAGGCGGTATCTAGACAAGATTATTATTATTTGTCGACGAGAAGTCAAAATATCCACAAATACTAGAGGGGAACAGAAAGTAAATTTACCAATTAAAGCCCATGACACATGTTGAAACTTCACCTTTAGCCCAAGTTTGAAAGAAAATTAGCTACTCATAATTGAACTAGGGGCAAAATGGAAATTTATTAAAATAGGTAGAAAATACAAGATGGAGAAGGAATTACAGAAAATAGAGCCCAAAAATAGATTCAGAGATGCCGAATTAGGGGGGAGGCCCCCTTTTTATAGATACATTGAGTAAATCATGGCCATCGGATTAAAAACAGTTTAGATGCTCAGGATTGCACCACGTTATCAGTCAACAGTATGCAGTTTGAACAATAACACGGTTTGACCCGGTTTGAACAGTAACGCGGTTTGGTTGAAAATAATTCTGTGGATATGCATGTACCGTACACGTAATTTTTAGTCCACTAACATGCTGCCACGTCACCAATCAATAGTTCATAAGAATTTTAGTCCAATAGGATCGTGACACCTCATTAGTCAATACCACATCATTGGTCAATGGCACGTCATCGATCCGTCTATGTAAACAGTGTCGTGAACAGTAATATAGACAATACCATACATGTGAATAGTATCGTACATGTGAACAGTACCATTTTTCCTTTTATGCTCCTCCTAAGGTTTTCGAACGTCCTGAGTTCAAAAGTGATGTCCGTTTTGCCGTCTGATCTCTCTTTCATTGTGAAAGGACCATAATGCCCCTAAAATATATAAAATACTTAATTAAAATAAAAAGCACGTAATTAAATCACAAGAAGCTTAAATACATAAAAGTAAGGGTATTAGTAAGACTTGAAAAGTAAAATGACGATTTTGTCCTTTATAAATATATATTTTCTAACACTCAATACACCCCCAACCAGCTTATTGCTAGTCCCTAGCAAATAAAGTGAAAACAAAATTAAAATCTAATTTTTTTTAACAATCGTGTTTATTCAATTAGACTAATGATAATAATAAAATAAAAGTATAAGCATGATCTCCAGTCTAAAGAAATATCACACCCACATCAACCATCCACATGAATCAGCCCAGTAGACTTTGTCACAGCTACTTTCAAAAATGACATGTTAAACCCCAAAATCTCACTAGAAATAGTGACACTCTCACAAAGAAATTAAACCCAATAAAAATAATCACTTCAATGAATGGTAATTGAGAGAAAATAATAAAGAAGTGATATCACATGCTCTCACCAAGATGAAAAAAATATGCCCTCAGCTTAGAAATAATACGATCTCAAGTCAAATAAAAATGCTAGTTAACCCAATTTATTTATTTTTTTTATGCACCACTACATCTTTTTAGCCCATATAACTAGCTTCTACTTCAGACTATAGTTCCCTAAAATCAATGAATTTTATTAGAACGTAACATAGGTTAGGGATATATCACCTATTATTGTTATTTTTTTTTGTATAACTTCACTGAACAAAATAATTATTTACATTTTTCTCAAACATAAATAGGTGATGGAACTTGTAAGATATTAGGTGATACTCCAAATCGGAGTGGGTCAAGATGATAAGTTTGACAAAGAAAATATTTTTTTTAAGGCTCAAAAGGGTTAACTATGGATATTTCATAAAAGGGATGGCTAGAAAGATTCAAACGGATCAAAGATGGCCTTTCCTTCATCTGTTAGGGCTCTAAATAATCTTCCATATCTACTAGTTAGATGGGCCTCCAAATGTAACAAAACACATTTTTTCTTTTTTTCTTTTTTTATTTTAAATTTTTTTAAGGGTTAACTCCAAAGAAATCTAGAGATCGTGTATAAAATAATAAACTGTTAAACTGTATAAAGAATGGGCAAAGGGGTTACTCTCCAAGAAAAATGATAGGCTCAAAAACTCATTTAGTACTTATTATGACATGTTCATTCCTTCAAGCAACTCATATTTGTCTCTGACATCAACATATAGAGTAGCAAACATAGTGTAACATCACTTAAGACCAAAGATAATACAAATACTAAAATTTAAAATTAATCATGTCATCCAATGTTAAAACAAATCACACAATTTTTTTGCAAACAACATCCTACCCCTCAACCTATTCTAAACATGAAAGGAAAATATGTATGCAGAAATGTGAAAAATGATGCAGAAAAACTAATTAGAAAAGTTACACTTAAAATGATAGAAAAAGAAAATAGTTTTTTTTGTTTAACTAAGAAGATGCGTTTCTAGAGGCACTACACTCTATATTCCACCGTTTTCGGCTCAAAAATTTAAAATGTATATTTATAAAGGAGAAATTAAAAAGAGGAAGAAAAATAAATATCAAAGCTTAATAAAGAAAAAGAAAATGTTTGAATTAATTTTTTTTTGTTTTTTTTTCAAACTATGAAGATGCATTTCTAGAGTCACTACACTCCATATTCAGCCATCTTCAACACACAAAGCTAGCAACAGTTAGTTTCTACAACAAAAAATCAGTAAAAACTTAACTAAGATTCCATAATTGTCGACTATTCCCTCCCCCTAACCAGAACGAAATATTGTCCTCAATTTTTTAAAGGAAAGAAGTAGAGTTTAGAAGACATTACCTGGGTGGTGCAACACAGAAGAAAATATTTACAAACGAAGAGTAAAATCTAATTTGTAATTCTTACTGCGGCTACTATTACCATCATTATTTGGACACTCCAACACAAAGGTCCATGGGTCTAGCTCTGGTCTATAAGCTTGTAACATATCAAGTAGCTCATTAGCAGTGTGAGCACAAATATAAAGCTTTTTTGCGTTGGAAGGAATGAAATAGTTTTTTATTACATGGTTAAGAAATGAGATAAAGTCATCATAAAAGTTATTGACATTTAACAAACTGATGGGTTTTTGGTAAATGTGCAGAGAGTCCAAGATGCTAGTGTGATAAGTGCCTCTACAGTTGCAAGATCTCCTGGTAGGAAAATAAAAACATCAGCATGATTAAGCATTTCCGTTATTCTTTCTTGCATACCTGAGACGACTAACTCTTCTCCAGTCGGTGAGTCAGACAAACTGCCCAAAGGTTTTAAGGCTCTTGGGATGATGCCTAACACTTAGCTTCCTCTGACAAAAACTGTTTCTGAGACCAATTTTGATAACCCTCAGTTACCTTCTCCATACACCAAGTGTAATTTTCTCTCTGCTATGCTTCGACCAAGATCTATGGCTGGCTCAACGAACTCTTTATGTTTGCCATAGTTAAATCCAGAAAACACACAAATGTTCTTGAATTATCTATGGGAGTAGCTGCCATTGGGATACTTCTCAAAAATAATTTGTGAGTGCTTGACAAAAAATCATATTTATGAATCTTGGTGACAATGGGTCACAGCTGTGTATGAGGTAGCATGTCAGTGTCAAATCGAGAGTCAAAAAGCAAACATGAAAAAAATGATAAAATAAAATTATTAAAGACAATAATGCAAATGATAAAACAACAGTGAAATAAAATAACACTGAATTAAAAGGATATTTACAGGTAGTTGCGACTATAGCTCACAACTTCCTCTAATTTTATATCCAGAAACAGCTTGAACACCCTCTATGGGTCGAGGATAGGCTTCCCATCTAGTTTTCTTATAAACTGGCAAATAGGGTCGTTTATAGTCAGATTCCCGAGACTACATCGTGCATGCACTTTTTGGAATAATGGTCATAACTAGAGAATTGCTCCTTGCACATATCCATTAGGATGCGTTTCAAGAGATAAAAAGATACAACGACTCCTTATTCAAGCCATCCCTAATGAATTGAATCTTCCTTATTATCAGACACCATTCCTAAATAACATGGTTTTTTATCGCAATTCATTCTAGCACACTTATGACAAGCAACAGAAATTCTTTGAGCTCTTCGTTTTTTTGCATAATTTCCTTTACCACAACCAGACATGTATGCAATAAATTTTGGAGGTAACTCACTTGCCAATCGTACTTTAGCCTCGATTAACCAATAGATGTCAGTAGCTAGGTTATTCCTCATGAGCAATCGCATGCGTTCGGACCGAGCTTTATAGATTGTAAAGAGGGCATTCTGAGGAAGTGAAGGGAATCGATTGTGAAGCTTTGCTAGAATCTCATTTATGTCCATACATTCGCCTCAGAATATCAGTTATTATGGGAAACTAAAGTAACCGACTTGATTGTCACGGAGTACCGTTATCCGCCACTTTACTGCGGTAACAAACTAAAGCACACAAACAAAGAAAAACAAACTAAAACACATAAAGAAAATTACAATCGTCCTCTTATTGAATTTACTTCAAGCTCCAACTAGATGTTGTAGACACTTCTCTCAATGTCTCTGAGTTGGCTTTCTAAATCCTCAACATATGATACTAACTCTGGTGGTTGCAGAGCCCAAATACGATGTGTTTTACAAAATCGAATCTGTCTTTTGAGATGAGATTTTACACGTTGAAGTGATTTAAGAATGTCTAGAAGGAACTATTTAGCTATGGCACTCATGATTAACAATGATAAGAGAAAACTTAATGGTTAAACAAACACACTTACGCAAAAATAATTTCAATTAGCAAAAAAATAAAAAAAGGAGAAAAAAAATCAAATCACAAAAAAGAAAGAAAGAAAAACTCAATTCAAATCTGGTGGGTCACTCAAATTTATTTCGATGTCCTCTCCATGTGGTTGGTACTCTAGATATGGCTTTAATCTTTGACCATTAACTTTAAACATGACACCGTTCTTTGGGTCCTTAATTTCAATTGCCCCATGTGAAAAAACAGTGTGAACAATAAAGGGCTTAGACCATCGAGAGCGCAACTTACCTGGGAATAGGTGCAAGCGAGAATTGAATAAAAGCACTTTCTGACCTGGAGTGAAAGATTTTCTCATAATTTTCTTGTCATGAAAGACTTTCATTCACTGCTTGTAAATCTTGGCATTTTCGTATACGTCATTGCGAATTTCTTTAAGTTCTGCCAGTTGTAATAATCTTTCTGAGCTAGCTTGTTGCATGTCAAAGTTGAATTTCTTGATGGCCCAATATGCATGATGCTCGAGTTCCACAGGTAGGTGGCAAGCTTTTCCAAACACCAGCCTGTAGGGTGACATCCCAATCGGGGTCTTAAAAGCCATTCTATATGACCATAATGCATCATCAAGTCTTAATGACCAATCTTTTATGTCTGGTCTCACCGTCTTTTCTAATATGTGCTTTATTTCTCTATTGGAGATCTCAACTTATCCACTAGTTTGAGGATGATATGGGGTTGCCACTTTGTGAGTGATGGAATACTTTGTCAAAAGAGCTCTGAATGTTTTGTTACAAAAGTGGGCTTGGTCTCACCGTCTTTTCTAATATGTGCTTTATTTCTCTATTGGAGATCTGAACTTATCCACTAGTTTGAGGATGATATGGGGTTGCCACTTTGTGAGTGATGGAATACTTTGTCAAAAGAGCTCTGAATGCTTTGTTACAAAAGTGGGCCACCACCATCACTGATCATTACTCGAGGGAATCCAAACCATGAAAAAATGTTGCTTTTCAAAAATTCTATCACCACCTTGTGATCATTGGTTCTACATGGAATTGCTTCTACCCATTTCGACACATAGTCAACAGCAACCAATATGTATTGATGGCCAAAAGAAGGGGGAAAGGGTCCCATGAAGTCGATACCCCATACATAAAAAATTTCAACTACTAAAATTGGATTTAATAGCTTCATATTCCTTCGCATAATGCTCCACATTCATTGACACCTATCACATGAAGAATAGAAAGTGTAAGCATTTCGAAATATAGTTGGCCAATAAAAACCACATTGTAAAACTTTAGTTGTTGTTTTTTTAGCACTGAAATGGCCTCCATAAGCTTGTTCACGGCAGAATGAAAGGATATTCTGAATTTTATTTTTTGGGACACACCGTCTAACAATTTTATCTGCACAATATTTGAATAAATACAGGGCATCCCAAAAGAAATTCTTTATTTCTGCAAAAAATTTGGCCTTATCTTGCTTGGTCTAATGCTCTGGGAGTTGACCTGTAACAAGATAATTTACGATGTCAGCATACCATAGTAATACTTCCACACTCATCAATTGTTCATCTGGGAATGACTCATTCAATGTTGATGGTTCTATGATTGTGTCAAAATAGAGACGAGAGAGATGGTATGCCACAACATTTTTTGTGCCTTTCTTATCTTTAAATTCCAAGTCGAATTCCTGCAAAAGTAACACCCAACAAATTAGTCTAGCTTTTGCATCTCTCTTTGTGAGAAGATATTTAAGAGTAGCATGATCTGTGAACACAATTATTTTACAACCAATGAGATAAGATCGAAATTTTTCCAAGCAAACACTACTGCTAACATTTCTTTTTCAGTAGTTGAATAGTTCAACTGTGCATCATTCAATGTCATACTAGCATAGTAAATAACATGGAGAATTTGATCAACTCTTTATCCTAATACTGCTCCTACTGCATAATCAGATGTATCACACATAAGTTAAAATGGTAAGCTCCAGTTTGGGGGCTGAATGATGGGTGATGATGTCAACAACTACTTAAATTTTTTAAATGCCACAAGACATGAATCATCAAAGATAAAAGGTACATCTTTAGCAAGTGGATTGCATAAGGGTCTAGAAATTTTGCTAAAATCTTTAATAAAACGTCTATCAAAACCAGCATGCCCAAGGAAAGATCTTATTTCTCTGACTATTTTGGGTGGAGGAATATTAGAAATGAGATTCACCTTGGCTTTGTCAACCTCAATACCTTTACTTAAAATGATGTGATCGAGAATAATACTTTGTTTTACCATAAAATGGCACTTCTCCCAATTCAAGACTAAGTTCTTCTCGGTACATCTCTACATAACTAGTGTTAGATGATGTAAACATTGATCAAATGAATCACCAAAGACAGAAAAGTCATCCATAAAGACTTCAAGGAATGGTTCAACCATATCAGAAAAAAGCTCAACATGCATCGTTGAAATGTAGCAGGTGCATTACATAATCCAAATGACATCCTCCTATATGCAAAAGTGCCGAAAGGGCAAGTGAAAGTGGTATTCTCTTGATCCTTTGGTGCAATGGGGATCTGATTGTATCCTGAGCAGCCATCTAGAAAGCAATAAAATTCATGGCCTGCTGATCTATCAAGCATTTAATCAATAAATGGTAAAGGAAAATGGTCTTTACGTGTGACAGAATTCAACTTTCTAAAATCAATGCATACACGCTATCTGGTAGTTACTCTAGTTGGTATTAATTCATTATCAACATTGATAACTACTGTGACTCCTGACTTTTTAGGGACAACTTGTACAGGACTGACCCATGAACTATCAGAAATTGGGTAAATGATACATGTGTCTAATAGCTTCAGGACTTCAGTTCTAACAATTTCTTTCATCTTAGGATTTAATCAACGTTGCATTTCCCTAATAGGTTTAGCATTTTCATCAAGGTGAATGTAATGCATGCAATATACTGGGTTTATGCCTTTAATATCTGCTATGGTCCATCCTAATGCTCCTTTATGCTCTTTTAAAACATCCAAAAACTTACCTTTTTGTTCGTTATTGAAGGATGATGAGATGATTACCGGCAGAGTACTTTCTTCTCCCAAAAATGCATATTCCAATGTGTTGGGTAATGGTTTCAGTTCGAGTTTCGGTGGTGATTCTGATGATGGGATGAGTTTTTTCTCTAATGGTACTAGTTATTCAACTCTTGACTTCCATTTATTGGTATCCATGGATAGTGCTGAGTCAAGTAGGGCATTAACCTCATCGACTGATCTGTCAATATCAAAATCTAAACCAAAGTGAGTTAAACATGTTTGTAAAGGGTCATTACTATGGTTTGAAAGAAAAGTGTTATCAACTAATGCTTCAATTAAATCCACATCAACAATTCCATCATCTCCATTATGAGGTTGTTTGGCAATGTTGAAGATGTTCAGCTCCATAGTCATGTTGCCGAAGGACAACTGCATATTTCCAATCCTGCATTGAATGTGAGCATCCGCAGTTGCCAAGAAAGGTCGGCCTAGGATAATCGGGATGTGCTTCCTTGAATTATGTATTGGCTAAGTGTCAATTGCAATGAAATCAATAAGAAAATAAAACTTGTCTACATGGATAAGCACGTCCTCCACAATACCACGAGGTATTTTCGTGGATCAATCTGCAAGCTGTAATACCACTGGAGTTGGGTGTAATTCTCCAAGTCCAAGTTTCACAAATACTGAAGAAGGCAATAGATTTATACTAACTCCTAAATCCAACAAAGCATTCTCAATTGTGTGGTTCCCTATACTACATGAGATAGTGAGGGAGCCTGGGTCTTTGCATTTTTAGAGGAATTTTGTGTTGGAGTATAGAACTAACATTTTCTGTTAAAAATGCATTCTTTTGAACGTGAATATTTCTCTTTTTAGTACAAATGTCTTTAAGAAACTTGGCATAAGATAGAACTTATTTTATAGCATCAAGTAAATGGATGTTAACACTTACCTGTTTGAAGATTTCAAGAATCTCACCTGTGGATTTTTCCTTCTTTCATTTAGCTAACCTATGAGGAAATGGAGCTGTAGGAACATATTCTCGTGGGTTGGTTTCTTCTTTCTCTTCCGATGGTGAGTCCTCAACATTTACAGGGACAATTTGATTTTCTTTTGTCACTGGCATCTCCACTTTGTTGTCGACTTCTTTTCTTTTTCGTAAAGTCATGACTGCTTTGACCTCTCCATGCTGCTGTAGTGAACTGGTACTTACTTCATGCACTCCTTTAGGATTAGGTACTAGTTGACTTGGAAACTTGCTTTTCTCAACAGTAATTGCCAATGTCTGAACTGAAGAAGCAAGTTGTCCCACCATCTTCTCGAGGCTTGAAACTGATTGGGCTTGTAAATTAAAGCTTGCTCTCATATCATTTCGTAGTCTATCAATGGTGCGGTTTTATTGCTCAATCGTAGAGTGAGTAACATTCTTGAAATTCTAGAATGCATCCTCTCATAGTTTGGGTTGAGAGTAGTTATGGTTCTGATTGAATGGTCTAAATAGGGGCTGAGAGGCTTGAGGAACTTGAAGAATTTATTGCATTGGTGGAGCTGGAGCTGCTAGTTCATTCTGTTGGAATCCTTAAGACCATGAAAAATTGGGGTGGTCTCTCCATCCAGGGTTATATGTGTTGGAGTATGGGTTGTAATTAGATGGTTTTCTCATTACACCTATGGCATTGGCTTGATCTGAGTATAAGTCATGGTCATGTACCTCTGTTGATTTAGCAGTCGATAACGATGCTATTTGTCGAGAGAAACCTTCAATTAATTTCTGAACTTGACTCGCCAATGTGAACCTCATTTACTCCCTTAATTATTTTAGTATTCCTGAACGATCAACTCCGTTGTTGGGAATTATCCACTTGTCGCTGGAAGAATTCCCAAATCTCTTATACACTTTTTGACATTAGCTCTCCTCCACTTGTTGCCATTAGTCATTCTTGCACATTCGGCAATAATTCCTAAAAAAAGTATTGGCATTGGTGCCATTTCTCGTACCCATGATGTGGACACTTCAAGAGTAGTCCATTGAATCACTCCTATGTTTCGAAAAACTGCTTGTCTTCTCTCTGGATAAACTATGAAATTTCCCTGCGAATAGCATTGGTTTTATGCACTGGAAAATATTTATTAAAAAATTTTTGTTACCATTTGTTCCCATAATGTAATGCTATTAGCAGACAAAGTATTTAACCATGAACGAGCTCTATCCTTTAAAGAAAATGGGAATAATCTAAGTTTAACATCATCGTCTGAAAATTTCTCATATTTAAAAGTTTGACAAACAACATGAAAATCATTCAGATGAGTATATGGGTCCTCATTTTCTAGGTCATAGAATGTTGGGAGACAATTTAGCACACTAGGTTTTAACTCAAAACTCCTAGCAGCTACATTTGGGTATCTTATGCATGATGTGTTCAAATTAGCTAAGGGACTAAAATAGTCCTTAAATGGCCTCTCTTGTGGTGCTTGTTGTTGTTGCAAATCCATTTCACTTTTATTTTTAACGTGTTTGTGTGTGCGCAGTGTTTTTTCTAGTTCAAGGTCTATAGGTTCAAGATTAGGTAATAATGACCTTCGACTATGCATGCAAAGAACACAAAAATAAATAGGAACAAAACGAATAAAAATAAAGAAGAAGGAGAAATGACGATACTAACCTTATCATTCTATTACAATCTTTCTATAAAAATACACAAAAAAATAAATACGTGAAATAAAGTAACTAAAAATAAATTAGTAAAATAAATAAAAATTACAAAGAAGAAAAAAATAACTTAAAAATTAAATTACATAATTTTAAAGAAGAGAAAAAGAAAAGAAATGCTAACCTCTAAATAGAGATTCATTTTTTTTAAATAAGAAAAAAAATTACAAGAAAATAATTAAAAGAAATTATTTACAAAAATTAATTCTACGAATTAAAATACCTTACCTCTCCGGCAACAACGCCAAAAGCTTGTTGTGTAAATTTTATTGAACTCGCAAGTGTATGAATCTATTGTAGTATAGATCAATGGTGACGAGTGTCAATCCCACGATGAGGTAGATTTTAATTGTGTATAATTAATTTTCTAAATGGGTGGTTGGATTTGTGGTGAAAGTGACTTAGATTATCTTAAAATTTGAATTGAAATGGCGAGAACAAATTGAAGAGAAATTTATTGAAATGAAACACTTGGGTATCTCGATCCGTATCAACATGTACCATGGGCTAAATATTCCTTATTAGTGCCAATTAAATCATGAGGGGGGAATCCCTACCCCATGAACCACACTATAATCAATATGGTGCTAAGGGCTTATCGTGCCAAATAATAATAACCTTGTACTAGGGAGACGGTGAAACCATGATGGTATCTAAACAAGATTATTATTATTTGTCGACGAGAAGTCAAAACATCCACAAAACTAGAGGGGAACATAAAGTAAATTTACCAATTAAAGTCTATAACACATGTTGAAACTTCACTTTCAACCCAAGCTTGAAAGAAAATTAGCTACTCATAATTGAACTAGGGGCAAAATGAGAATTTATTAAAATACGTAGAAAATACAAGATGGAGAAGGAATTATAAAAAAATGGAGCCAAAAAATGGATTCATAGATGCCAAATTAGGGGGGAGGCCCATTTTTTATAGATACATTGAGTAAATCATGGCCATCAGATTAAAAACAATTTGGACGCTCAGGATTGTGCCACGTCATCAGTCAACAGTATGCGGTTTGAACAGTGACACAGTTTGAACAATAACGCGGTTTGGTTGAAAATAATTCTGTTTATATGCATGTACCGCACGCGCAATTTTTGGTCCACTAACATGCTGCCATCACCAATCAATAGTGCATAACAATTTTAGTCCAACAGGATCGTGACACCTCATCAGTCAATGCCACATCATCGGTCAATGCCACATCATCAATCCGTCTATGTGAACAGTGTTGTGAACAGTAATGTAGACAGTACCGTACATGTGAACAGTTCCATTTTTCCTTTTATGCTCCTCCTAAGGTTTTCGACCGTCCTGAGTTCAAAAGTGATGTCCGTTTTACCATCTGATCTCTCGTTCATTGTGAAATGACCATAATGCCCCTAAAATATATAAAATACTTAATTAAAATAAAACACCTGTAATTAAATCACAAGAAGCTTAAATACATAAAAGTAAGGGTGTTAGTAAGACTTGAAAAGTGAAATGACGATTTTCTCCTTTATAAATATACATTTTCTAACACTCAACAAGAATCTCGTGGAATCCAATTTGCTAACACACCATGGGATATGCAAGGTGCTTAAGCATCAATCAGATTGTGGCTTTTGTTATAAAAAATCAAAAGAACAATCTAGCGAGAAAAGACATGTCGCTAGATGAAGAGCTTATAATTAGCATGTGACAGGAAACCGCTAAAAAGATAAAAGATGCTAGCTAGAAGTATCAATAATTCTTAAAAAAATCCAAGGGAAGGGATAAGGCTTATCAGAATCGATACCTCAACCATGTGAAGACTGTTAACTATCAGAAAAAGAAGACAATTGTCTTCAGTAATGCAAAGAGGAAGGGTCACCTTGTCTCTAGGAAATCTACTAGGCAACAAGTGTTATGTAAAAAGAGATAACCTTATTGCTAAAATCTACATGTGTCATGTAAGTTTATAAATAGAGTCATGTAAGATGGTAGAGGTATCACTCACAAATATACTCTCATTCTCATTTGTATTCTCTCTTTAAGTTCAAAAATGAAATAAACAAAACTCTTTTTGAGTGAAATTATCATATATATATATATATACCAGAAGGGAAATAGGATCGAAGGAAGGGTGTTTTAAAAAAGAAAGTATTATTGAATACTTTATAAAACAATTTGTAATGGAGAATTGAAACGCGGTTGATTCTTTTTAACTTGCTTTACCCAATCTGATTTACAATTCTTTAAATGGATGGATGAAATTGCAACGACTTTGTTCAATTTTAAAATAATTTAGTACGTGGCGTTGTTACCAGGCACAAGGTCCTTTCCGAATTCCCAGAAGGAAGTTTTCAGAAAGATATTTAATCCTTTGTCAGACCAGTAGCCTCAAGCCTCTTGTTTCCAGCCAATATACCAAATTTAGAGAATCTTTACCAAATAATGATTAGATTGCTTTAAACGAGGTTGGTTAATTTTATTTGAACTTTACCAATTATTTTTAAATTCTTTGACGCCTAGATCATGCATCTAAGGCCGGGTGCATACACAGTACCGGATCCGGATCCCGAAAATGGTGCTCTGAAGGATTGGAGGGAGAAGAGAAGAGATACGACTGAGGATTGAGATATGGTCTCGTTGCCTTAGAAGAATGTACAGGTTTTATGGCAGATCTGATAAAAACCAGTCTGCTAGCATGCTTTAAATTAAAAATGCTTTAAAGTAAAGTGCATAAAGGAAATTGCTTTAAATTAAATTTACAGAAATTTAAAATGAATAAATTAAATTGCGGAAAAGTAAATTGCTTTAAATAAAATTACAAGGAAAAGAAATTAAATGTACATGCTTTGATTTCTTTGAACTAGATGTGGTTTTACAATTTTACAGATCTCTAAGAAAGAAAAGATTGAAAGAATGGAAGATTACAAGACTGAAAGCTCCTTTGATGTCTTAAGCATAACGCAAGACAGGGAATAATGCTTTCGTGGTGTCTTGACCAAACTTCCAAGAGGGAAGAAAAGAAGAAGAGAGAGAGAGAAAGAAAATCCTAGATCTGAAAAATCTGAGGAGTCTAAGTCTTTCTTTTGATTTATATACATGGCTTTAAAAATGAACTGTAGCGGCCATGTAGCGCTTCAACTGTAGCGGGAGCGGGGCTTGAACAGTAAGCTTTGGATGTACAGTGCTTTTTAATTTTAGAAATTCGGGTGAAGAGACATGTGCGCTCTCACTTGTGTCCAGGGGACCACCCGATGGTACAGAATACAGTATAAATATATTGAGAAAATACGAACAATTACTTTTTTTTTAAGTACATGATAAATGTACATAAAGCTTTGCAGGAAAATAAATAATTATTTACAATGCTTTATAGGAGAGAAAATGCCAAAACAATCATCTTCATTTTCATCTCCAAGGGAAATGAACGGCTCTTCGTCTTGATCAGTATCTTCATCTGAGGACTCAGCAACAGAAGACTTTGACCTTGAGGTGAGGAGCTGTTCCATGACTTTGAAATATTCATCCTCCGATTTGGCACTTGCCAAGAGGGATTGGGCTTTAGATTTTTGGGTAAGGAAAGATTGTTGGGCTTTGGATTGTTTAATGGATGGTTGAAGAAAACCTTTGGCAGAAAGCCAGTCACGGATCATTGTTTCAGTCAATTTTGACTTTTTGTCAAATTTTGACCACCATTTAACTTTGAATGTTCTCTGTAAAACGAGTTGGTTTTCATGGGTATGAAATCTAAGATTCCACATCTAGACCCATGGGAGGAAGAAATTTGTACAGAAACAAAGAAAGGGGGGAAACCTTTTCTCGGATTCAGAGGGAGTATAATGGGCTTTAAAGAGGGTTAAACATTGGGAGGCATTTTGGGTTAAGATTTGAGGAATCGGGCCAAAAATGTTCCACCAATGATGAAACCAATTTGGAAGGCTTTGGACGGTTATTTTTGAATTGAAGAAAAATAACCATGAATGGGATTTTTTCGGGTTTTGCATGAAAAATGTGTTGTACCATGCTTGTTGGTAAACCCAGTAAGAATAGGTTAAGCAATGTGGTAAACACATTTGAAAATTTGGAGGGAATCTCTTTTGTGTGTGGAGTTGGTCACCCCACTGGTTTGAGCTCAAAACCTTTAAAATAGTGGCCGTGGAATAGGCCGGTTCTTTGTGGGTTTCACTGAGGAAGAAATGTTTGAATTTTACTGACTCAGTGACTTCTAAAATGCTTTGATAATAAGACTGGGGTTTTGTTAAATCCCATGGTTTAAAAAACCATTTTTTAGGAAAAAACTTTGAAATTGTTTGGAAAGGATCAGTATGGTAAAAACCATCTTCTATTGATAAAATGTTTTGAAAATGGGTTTTATCAAACCAATCGGATGTTTTCTTTGAAGGTGTTGGCTGGGAAAGTACAATTTGGGAAGATGAACTTTCACCAGAGACAACAACATTTTGGGAAGAGGGTTTTGAAATTTCCTTTGGAAAGGGTGTTGTAATGGGTTTTGCAATTTCAATGTCTTCTTTGGGAACAATTTGGCTTTGGGAAAGGTTTTGGAGGGCGAGCATAAGCTCAGGGGATTTGGTAATGGAACTCATCCATTGCTTTATTTGGTCATCAGTGGAAATGGCTTTGTATCTGGTCTCCTGTTCTTCAACCATTTCAATCCAGGATTTTATGGGCATAGCTGAAGAAAGTAGTTTTTCTTTGGAAGGAGTTGATTGGGGTTCTTTGGAGGTTGCTTGAGATTCGGAGTCTTTAAGAACTGCTTTACCTTTGTCCTTCCGCTTCGGCGGCATTATCTGTTTTGGAGAAATTCTCTAGTTAGAAAATCTGGAACAGAAGTTTTATCACCTTTAATAAATTCAATATCAAAATAAAAAACACATAAAATAGCTTGCCATCTTGCAAAAATTTGTTTTGAAGCAATATTTTGAACATCTTTTTTCAAAACATGTTTTGCAGCTTTGCAATCAATTCTAAGTAAAAATTTTTGATTTAATAAATCACTTTGGAATTTAGTAATGCATAAAACAATGGAAAGAATTTCTTTTTTGATAGTAGAATAATTTTTCTAACAATCATTCCAATGTGCAGAAACATACTGTACAATTTGTTCTTTATCATTTTCTCTTTGCTTTAATATTTCACCATAACCTATATCGAATGCATCAGTTTCTACAATTTTAGGTAATGCTGGATTTGCAAGAAATAAACATGGAATGTTTTTTACAATGGTCTTTATATGCTTGACAATCCTAGTATGTTCTTCGGACCATGCAACATGAGTATTCTTTAATCTATCATGCAGTGGTTTAGCTATCCTATTGATATTAGGACAGAAATCAAGAACATAATTAAGGCTACCCAAAAAACGTTGTAATTGAGTTTTGTCAAGGATTTTATCTGGAAACTTGTCTGTAAAGGCAAGTGATCTTTCAATAGGAGTAATGGTTCCTTTAGAAATGTAATGGCCAAGGAACCTGACTTTAGTTTGAAAAAGTGAAATCTTTGAACTAGAAAGAGCTAGGCCAGCCTTCCTAGTGGCAAAATAAAAAGTCTTTAAATATGAAACCAATTTGGAAGGCTTTGGACGGTTATTTTTGAATTGAAGAAAAATAACCATGAATGGGATTTTTTCGGGTTTTGGATGAAAAATGTGTTGTACCATGCTTGTTGGTAATCCCAGTAAGAATAGGTTAAGCAATGTGGTAAACACATTTGAAAATTTAGAGGGAATCTCCTTTGTGTGTGGAGTTGGTCACCCCACTGGTTTGGGCTCAAAACCTTTAAAATAGTGGTCGTGGAATAGGCCGGTTCTTTATGGGTTTCACTGAGGAATAAATGTTTGAATTTCACTGACTCAGTGACTTCTAAAATGTTTTGATAATAAGATTGGGGTTTTGTTAAATCCCATGGCTTAAAAAACCAATTTTTAGGAAAAAACTTTGAAATTGCTTGGAAATGATCAGTATAGTAAAAACCATCTTCTATTGATAAAATGTTTTGAAAATGGGTTTTATCAAACCAATCGGATGTTTTCTTTGAAGGTGTTGGCTGGGAAAGTGCAATTTGGGAAGATGAACTTTCACCAGAGACAACAACGTTTTGGGAAGAAGGCTTTGAAACTTCCTTTGAAATGGGTTTTGCAATCTCAATATCTTCTTTGGGAACAATTTGGCTTTGAGAGAGGTTTTGGACAGCGAGCATAAGCTCAGGGGATTTGGTAATGGAACTCATCCATTGCTTTATTTGGTCATCAATGGAAATGGCTTTGTATCTGGTCTCCTGTTCTTCAACTATTTCAATCCAAGATTTTATGGGCATAGCTGAAGAAAGTAGTTTTTCTTTGGAATGAGTTGATTGGGGTTCTTTGGAGGTTGCTTGAGATTCGGAGTCTTTAAGAACTGCTTTACCTTTGTCCTTCCGCTTCGGCGGCATTATCTGTTTTGGAGAAATTCTCTAGTTAGAAAATCTGGAACAGAATTTTTATCACCTTTAATAAATTCAATATCAAAATCAAAAACACTTAAAATAGCTTGCCATCTTGCAAAAATTTGTTTTGAAGCAATATTTTGAACATCTTTTTCCAAAACATGTTTTGCAGCTTTGCAATCAATTCTAAGTAAAAATTTTTGATTTAATAAATCACTTTGGAATTTAGATATACATAAAACAATAGAAAGAATTTCTTTTTTGATAGTAGAATAATTTTTCTGGCAATCATTCCAATGTGCAGAAACATATTGTACTATCTGTTCTTTATCATTTTCTTTTTGCTTTAATATACCACCATAGCCTATGTTAGATGCATCAGTTTCAACTATCTTAGGCAATGCCGGATTTGCAAGAAATAAACATGGAATGCTTTTTACAATGGTCTTTATGTGCTTAACAATCCTAGTATGTTCTTCTGACCATGCAACATGAGTCTTTTTTAACCTATCATGCAGTGGTTTAGCAATCCTATTGATATTAGGACAGAAATCAAGAACATAATTAAGACTACCCAAAAATCGTTGCAATTGGGTTTTGTCAAGGATTTTATCAGGAAACTTGTCTGTAAAGGCAAGTGATCTCTCAATAGGAGTAATGGTCCCTTTAGAAATGTAATGGCCAAGGAACCTGACTTTTGTTTGAAAAAGTGAAATTTTCGAACTAGAAAGGGCTAGACCAGCCTTCCTAGTGGCAAAATAAAAAGTCTTTAAATGTTTGAAATGTTGATCAACAGTTTGAGAAAAAATCAACACGTCATCAATATAAACAATGCAAAACTCGGAGTAAGGGTTGTAAATGTCATTTATAATTCTTTGAAATTCCGAGGGTGCATTCTTTAAACCAAATGGCATAACAGTCCACTCGTTCTGTCCAAAAGGAACAGTAAAAACAGTTTTATAACGATCATTGGGATGGATTTGAATTTGCCAAAAACCGGATTTCATGTCAAATTTTGAAAAAATAAAAGCAGAACACAGTTTTTGGAGCAAATCTTTTTTATTAGGTATCGGATACCTAATCCATTTTAAAGCTTTATTTAAAGGCTTGTAGTTTATTACAAGTCTCGGTGTTCCCCTTTCAATTTCAGAATTTTTATTGACATAAAAAGCGGCACAAGACAAAGGGGATCTAGATTTTACAATGAGTCCTTTGGACTCCAAATCCTTTATTTCATCTTTACAGTGTTGTTCTAAATCCATATTCATTTGAATTGGACGGGCTTTAGTGGGTATTTGCTTTTCATCAAAAGAGCTTTCATAAGGCAAATCAACCAAATGCTGTTTTCTTTCCCAAAACGCGGATGGTAAATCAGCACATATTTCTTTTTCAATGAGGGTTTTAAAATCAGAAATCTTTCTTTGGACAAAATCATTTTGTAATTGCTTTTCAATTCTTTGGAGACTTAAATCCTTTTTTAAACAAAACAAATCAGTTTGTTTGGACTTAAGCATGGCATTGATTTGATTCTGATAAACAGAACAAGCTTTGACAATGTTAAGGTTTCTTGTTTTCGGTTTTTCAATAAAAGGGAAAACAAGTCTTTTGGATTTTGCTTTGAAAGATATACTATCATAATTGACAGTATACGGAGTAATCAAATTTATAAACGGGGTTCCCAAAATGACAGTATGGTGTATGTCATTAGTGAGAAGAAAAGAAGTCCTGAATTCAAAACCACTGTTGTGAACAGAAGCATCAACTTTTGATTTGATTTTAAGTTTTGAATTATTGGCGGCAGAAAGTCTTTCATTAGTCTTCTCATGAAATTTTTTAGGAACAACGTCTTCTTTAATACAATTTAAATCAGCACCAGTGTCAAAAAGGGCAATGGTGTCAATTTCAAAATCTTTAGAAAAAATTAAAGTGATTTTGATTAAATACTTTCTGGTGGTGATTTGTTTTAAAACAAATAAAAAATCATTGGGCACAGATTCAATATTTTCAAGATTTTGCCCGTTATCACCATCAGTTTCAACTTCCTTATCAGAATCATCATTTAATTGTTTTTGCAAAAGGAGTTGAATAGTATCAGAATCATGCTTTTGTTTTTCTTTCAAATCCTTAATTTCAAGTTTGATTTCTTTAATATCATTCTGAAGATCTTGGATATTAGAAACAACCTTCTTTGTTTTCTTTTTGTCCAAAATATCAGTAAGGTCATAAGAAGTCTTTTTAACAATTGGAACTTTAGAAGTTTCCGCTTTATTAGAATCTAGAGTCTTTAAAAGCTTATCAAGATATTCCTTTTGAAGATTCGGATCAGAAATATGCTTAACAAGTTCAAGAAAAATCTCTTGGTCTTTAGTCAAAACATTGATTTTCTTTAAATAAGAATCCGAAGTATCGGAGTCAGTCAAAGAAACAGATGTGTCTGAGTCATTTAACTCATCAATCTGTAAAGGTTCACTGTCTCCCGTCATGGAAGACTCAGAGTCAGAAGACTCTATGAGCAAAGAGGCAATTTTGGAAAGGGTTTCCTCATCGAGGTCAAGCTCATGAAGCCTCCTATTCATCCTGCAATACTTTGCAGTATGGCCTTTAATACCACATTTATTGCATATGGCTTCTTTGTAATTGAATGGGGTTTTTGGTTTGGCTCTATACGCTGGTTTGGCTTTAAACTCTTTCTTTCTAGAGAACTTGGGCTTATTATAAGGCCTCGAAGGTTTCTTATAATATGTTTCTCTAGAATTTTGGAAGGGTTTTCTATGGAATTTGGATTTGTGATGTTTCTTGTAAGGTCTTGAAGAACACTTACCATCACAATCTTTGGAAGTAGAAGTTTTAAAGGGGTCATAATTGAATTGTTTACAGAAACTGCCTAATTCCTGTTTAGACTTCTTAAGTTCCCACTTAAGACGTTTCTGTAACTTCAAATCTTGACAAATCTTTAAGCCTTCTTTGTTGACAAAACTGACAAGTTCACCATAGGTGAGCTCATCATAAGGAATACGGTTATCATAAAGGGCTTTAATGGAATTTCTAACCTTCTCTCCAAGTAAGGTAGGTAAACCTGCAAGGAATTTTTCCTTCCAAGTTGTATGACTAGAGTCATCCCTAAGGAACAATCTGGTGAAAAAGGTGGTTTTATAACTCTAGAATTCACTAAGTTTCCTACACCTCAAGTTGTGTAGTAACTCAGCGTTTTTGTCTATAAGGTGAGAAGGATCACCTATGAAATGGAGGGAAATGGTTAATATCAGGGTAGCGACAGCATCCTGTATTGGGTTATTGAACTCGTCAAGAATGGGAGCACCATTCTCATCGACACGAATAGAGGTTAGGATGTCTAATTGCTGCAAATTGGTGAGAAGATGATCCCACCATCCTTTGAGTTGACCAGTAAAACCGGCAATAAGTATTTCTGCAATGGCTTTGTCAGAAGTTCCTGATTGGGTTTTATAGGCATTTGATGAGAATGTGGGAGAAGTCGGAGGAGAAGGTTCCTTCTCTTCCTGTCTTTCTCGACTAGTGTATATGGGATGAGGAACACTAGTGGCATAGTTTACTGAATGCATAGATGTACTAGGTATATCCGAAGTGGAAAACCTAGGTTGACTTTGAAGATTTACCTCAGAGGGTATTTTTGTAAATTTTCTCTCTAATGAAGAGATACTTGCAATTGAGCCTTTATCGGAGAATCTGGATGAAGTAGATCTCCTAAATGATAACTTCACTTTTCCATCTGAATACTGAGTCACATTTTGCAACTCTGTATTTGGCTCAAGTTGTTTCGGAATCACTGGTGCAGTGGCTCCTTCAAGAATTCATTCGTCTGGAAGATTGACATTTTTCCATTGGATTGGTTTTAGAATAACTGTGTTGGCTTTTGAAAGGTCAGTCTGCAAGAGAAGAGTCTCTTCTCTTTTTGACTGAAATCGATGCTGCGTTTTATAGTTCAAAGAATTAATTATTTTTAAATTCAATTATTTTTAAATTCTTTCCCCTAACAGCTTAAGCTTAAGATTTACCTCAGAGGGTATTTCCCTTCTGGTATCAGAGCCAAGGGGAGGAAAGTGTTTTATAGTTCAAAGAATTTGTGTTAAAAACTTGTGTTTTATTTTAATCCCTGTTTGTGTGATGAGTTTTTTACTGGTAGTAAGTCCCGCCATAGGATAAGATTTCCGTTTAGGGCAGTAAACCCATACCTGTAGCCATACCGATAGGTCTTAGGGTAGACTATAAGTTTTGAACCATGGATTCTCTGCTCTGTAGAGCATCGTCCTTTTCTAGCTCTTCTTCTGGAAGAACTAGTGATTCAAAGAATGTTGTGAGTTCTGAAGAATTTGTTATCGAAGACTTCAATAAAGCAATTGATAATTGGGAATTACCCAAGGTTAATAAAGATATGATTTACAAAACAAAAAAGCTTGATTTTTTAAAGAATGATTATGTCATAAAAACAGAAGAACGTGACGTAACTCTTTCAAAGCCTTTTGAGACAATTCACTTGTTTTCTGAACAGTCTTTAAAGAAATTAAAAAAAAATGTTTTAATTACATTCATATAGGCCTCATTCAAGTAGGCATAAAACCTCTAACCAAAGAAGGTCTTGACACCTCTATCATTGCAGTCTTGAGAGATGGCTGATTCATCTCTTTCGATGATTCTTCACTAAGTAGTATAGAATCGAGTCTGTGTAAAGGTCCCATATCATTTAATTGTTATCCAAACATAACAATTTCTCTTAAAGACAAAAATATTTTAAAAAG
>MKYO02008564.1:118295-168327 GCA_002013955.2 Citrus medica | reverse complement strand
GATTTCATCCATTCATTTACCTGCTCCTGGGAGGTAAGGGCTTTAGACTTTGCTTCCTGGTCTTCTATCATGTCGATCCAGGACTTTATTGGCATGGCGGAGGAGAGTAATTTTTCTTTAGGAGGGGAAGATTGGGAGGCTTTAGAAGGTGTTTGGGGCATAAGGTCTTTAAGTATCCCTTTCCCTTTGTCTTTCCTTTTGGGCGGCATTTATCTGTTTTGAAGAAATTCCCTGGTTAGAAAATCAGGGATAGAATTTGTATCACCTTTAATAAACTTAATATCAAAATAAAAAACGCTTAAAATAGCTTGCTATCTTGCAAAATTTTGTTTTGAAGCAATATTTTGAACATCTTTTTCAAAAACATGTTTTGCAGCTTTACAATCAATTCTAAGTAAGAATTTCTGATTTAATAAATCACTTTGAAATTTAGAAATACATAAAACAATAGAAATAATTTCTTTTTTGATAGTAGAATAATTCCTTTGACATTCATTCCAATGAGCAGAAACATACTGTACTATCTGTTCTTTATCATTTTCTTTTTGTTTTAATATTCCTCCATAACCTAAGTCAAATGCATCAGTTTCAACGACCTTAGGTAATGCTGGATTTGCAAGAAATAAACATGGAATATCTTTAATAGATCCTTTTATGAATTTAATAATCTTAGTGTGCTCATCAGTCCATGCAACAAGGTTCTTTTTTAATCTATCATGCAAGGGTTTTGACATCATGTTGATATTAGGACAAAAATCAATAACATAATTTAGGCTACCGAGAAACCTTTGCAATTGGGTTTTATCAAGAATCTTATCAGGAAATTTATCAGCAAATGCAAGAGATCTTTCAATAGGTGTAATAGTTCCTTTAGAGATGTAGTGACCTAGAAATCTAATCTTTGTTTGAAACAAAGATACTTTGGAGCTAGAAATGGCTAAACCAGCCTTTCTAGTGGCGAGATAAAAAGTCTTTAAATATTTGAAATGTTAATCAATGGTCTGGGAAAAAATCAACAAATCATCAATATAGACTATGCAGAATTTAGAAAAAGGATTATAAATATCATTCATAATTCTTTGAAATTCTGAAGGTGCATTTTTTAAACCAAAGGGCATTACTGTCCACTCGTATTGTCCAAATGGAATAGTGAAAGTAGTTTTATAATGGTCTTTAGGGTGAATTTGAATTTGCCAAAAACCCGATTTCATATCAAATTTTGAAAATATGAATGCAGAATGAAGTTTTTGTAGCAGATCTTTTTTGTTAGGTATGGGATACCTAATCCATTTTAAGGCTTTATTAAGAGGTTTGTAATTTATCACCAACCTAGGAGTCCCTCTTTTTATTTCAGGATTTTTATTAACATAGAAAGCAGCACAAGACCATGGAGATCTAGATTTGACGATGAGTCCTTTTGATTCTAAGTCTTTTATTTCATCTTTACAATGTTGTTCCAATTCCATGTTCATCTGGATTGGACGAGCTTTGGTAGGGATTTGTTTTTCATCAAAAGAATTTTCATAAGGCAAATCAACCAAATGTTGTTTTCTATTCCAAAAAGCAGATGGTAAATCCGCACATATTTCTTTTTCAATGAGGTCTTTAAAATTAGAGATTTTTCTTTTTACAAATTCACTTTGTAATTGGCTTTCAATTCTTTGTAGACTCAAATCTTTTTTCAAACAAGTTAAATCACTTTGTGTAGATTTGAGAAGTGCATTGATATGGTTCTGATAAACAGAACAAGCTTTAACAATATTTAAATTTCTTTTTTTTGTTTCTCAATAAAAGGGAAAACAAGTCTTTTGGTTTTTACTTTAAAAGATATACTATCATAATTGACAGTATAGGGGGTAATGAGATTGATAAAAGGGGTTCCTAAAATGACAGTATGATGTATGTCATTTGTAAGAATAAATGAAGTTTTGAATTCAAAACCATTGTTGTGAATAGAGGCATCGACTTTAGATTTAACATTAAGTTTTGAATTATTTGCTGCAGAAAGCATTTCTTTTGTTTTCTCATGGAATCTTTTGGGGATAATATTTTCTTTAATGCAATTTAAATCGGCATCTGTGTCAAAAAGGGCAATGGTGTCGATTACAAAATCTTTAGAAATAATTAAGGTGATTTTAATCAAATACTTTCTTGTGGTAATTTGCTTTAAAACAAATAGAAAATCATTGGGTATAGATTCAATGTTTTCAAGATTTTATTCTTCATTACCATCATCATCAGGTTATTATCATAATTGACAGTATAGGGGGTAATGAGATTGATAAAAGGGGTTCCTAAAATGACAGTATGATGTATGTCATTTGTAAGAATAAATGAAGTTTTGAATTCAAAACCATTGTTGTGAATAGAGGCATCGACTTTAGATTTAACATTAAGTTTTGAATTATTTGCTGCAGAAAGCATTTCTTTTGTTTTCTCATGGAATCTTTTGGGGATAATATTTTCTTTAATGCAATTTAAATCGGCATCTGTGTCAAAAAGGGCAATGGTGTCGATTACAAAATCTTTAGAAAGAATTAAGGTGATTTTAATCAAATACTTTCTTGTGGTAATTTGCTTTAAAACAAATAGAAAATCATTGGGTATAGATTCAATGTTTTCAAGATTTTATTCTTCATTACCATCATCATCAGGTTATGATTCTTTATCAGAATTATCTTGTAATTGTCTTTGTAAGAGGAGTTGAATGGTTTCAGAATCATTCTTTTGTTTTTCTTTTAACTCTTTTATTTCAAGTTTAATTTCTTTTATTTCTTTTTTAAGGTCTTGGATATTGGGAGTTATTGTCTTCTTTGTTTTCTTTTTGTCCAAGATTTCAGTTAAGTCATAAGTATTCTTCTTGATAATAGGGGCTTTAGAAGTTTCTGCTTTGTTGAGCTCTAAAGTCTTTAAAAGTTTATCAAGGTATTCTTTTTGGAAATTTGGATCAGAAATATGTTTTACTAATTCAAGAAAAGTTTCTTGTTCTTTGGTCAAAACATTAATCTTCTTTAAATGGGATTCTAGATCGGAATCACTACTGTATGATTCTGAAATATCAGAATCTATAAGTTCATCAACTTGAAGAGGGTCATTATCTCCCGTCATGGAAGACTCAGAGTCTGAAGACTCTATAAGCAAAGAGGTAATTTTAGAAAGTGTTTCATCATCAAGGCCAAGTTCATGGAGCTTTTTGTTCATTCTGTAAAATTTTACAGTGTGGCCTTTCTTTCCACATTTGTAACATGTGGCTTCTTTGTAGTTAAAGGGGGTCTTTTGTATGGCTTTAGAATTCTTCCTTTTAGAGAAGTTAGACTTCCTATAAGGCCTTGAAGCTTTCTTATAAGAAGATTCTCTAAACTCTTGGAATGGTTTCCTGTGGCTTTTAGACTTGTAATGTTTTTTGTAAGGTTTTGTAGAACACTGACCATTACAATCCTTAGAAGTGGAAGTTTTAAAGGGATCATAATTGAATTACTTACAGAACCCGCCTATTTCTTGTTTAGATTGTCTAAGCTCCCATTTTAGACGTTTCTGAAGTTTCAAGTCTTGACAGATCTTTAAACCTTCCTTGTTAACAAAACTGACTAATTCACCATAAGTGAGTTCGTCATAAGGAATGCGATTATCATAGAGGGCTTTAATAGAATTTCTAACCTTCTCTCCTAATAGGGTAGGTAAACCTGCAAAGAATTTTTCCTTCCAAGTTATATGATTTGCATCATCCCTAAGCAAGAGTCAGGTAAAGAAAGTGGTTTTGTAGCTTTTGAATTCACTAAGTTCCCTACACCTCAGGTTGTGTAGTAACTCAGCATTCTTATCTCTAAGGTGAGAAGGGTCACCTATGAAGTGGAGGGAAATACTCAGAATCAGGGTGGCAACTGCATCCTGAATTGGACTATCGAATTCGTCGAGAATGGGGACTCCATTTTCGTCTATTTGAATAGAATTTAGGATGTCTAATTGTTGTTGTTTGGTGAGAGGATGATCCCACCATCCTTTTAGTTGACCAGTAAAACCAGCTATGAGAATTTCTGCAATGGCTTTGTTAGAAGTTCCCGACTAAGTTTTATAGGCATTAGCTGCCATGGTCATATGTTGCAACAATCCTAAAATATTATATTCAGACATACCATCAATGTTCCACTCATAGACTGAGGATGCATTAAAACGAGATTGGTTTAACACACTTGGTCTATTATCAATGGCTAAGTCAGGTGGAGACTTGACAGTAGGTAGGGCTAATTCCCAATGAATTTTGTTGGCTTTAGGACCAGATTCTTCTTTAAATGCTTCTATAGCTGAAGAGGCTATAGAAACATTATCTTGTTCAAGTACACCAATCTTGCTAGATTGGGCACTATCAGAGGCTATTTGGATTTTACTAGAAGAGGAAGAACAAGCTTATATATATATATATATATATATCTTATTTAGACTTGAGAAAAAAAAACAAGAATCTTACATGCCAACACTTGTGTTAAATGAAGAAGATTTCATGGTATTAAGCACTCTTCCAAAGACAATTGCAAGGATATTAGGCAGTGTGGAACAGTTATGGGAGTGATCTTGCATGATGCGTGCAGCTAGAGCGGTGCTGACCATGGGCCAATCTATGGTCTCAAGGAATTAGCAAATTTATTCCAGAATTTTGAGCAGTAGTACATTGGTTAGTATACTGAATTATCTTATTATTATATTTTGCACAAACAGAAGCATGTTAGACCTTGATTATCTTTTGGATCTTATAAGTGTAACTCAATTTTCATCAAAAATTGAAATATCAGTTGACAAACTTCTAGATGCCATAGATAATCTAGACTTTAGTCAAGAATATCAAGTTATTTATACAATGGAAATTGTTAAAACTCAATTAATTGCAAGTAAACGCTTGTATAAAGATATAAAGAGAATAAACTTCCAAGATAACAATGAAATATATGAGACCTTTGAGGAAGAAAATAAAATAGCATTAATAGAGTCTATTTAACCAGTATTGAAATAATTCAAGATAGATGCAAAACAAATAACAGAGCTCTAAACCGCCCATAATAAGCCTATTGATGGATAATAACAATAATAATCATGTGAACGTTTTGATTCAGAATGTTGAATTTAGATTATAATATCAATGTGAAAGTATTGACACTACTAGAAAAATAGTCTTTACTGATACTTGTCTTCAGACTCTTTATTTAAAAGTATCAGTATGTACATATATTTGGACCATTTTTCGCGTTTAACAGATAAGTATCACTAATTACTAATACTGAAGTATCAATAGCTTTAGTAATAACAATCAATGACACTTAGGTATCAGCAATTAAAAATTATCATTTTAATTTTGTTTTAGTTCGAATTCAAACCCAAGACCTCTTAAACCTAAAGCTTCTACATTGAATCAAAAGACCGCTAGGCTACGAATTATTTTTAATTATTTTAGAGCAGTGCTTTTTGAGTGGATAAAAACAAAACAAATGGACAAGTCTTATCTTATCCAAAAATCTAACTTTTCAACTCCCTCTACCAAAGTATTCGTTCCCTCCTAAGCTCCCCAGATCTGAAAAATCCCTAACATCCAAATTGTCAAAAAGTGCTCGGCCATGATCCTGTCAAACTGGTGGCACAAGTTCACCATTTGCCTTCAAACTCCTAACTTCTTTCTTTTCTTATTTTATGATTTCGGGTCTCTCTTATTATCATTAGATCTTGAGTTTTGTTTTTGTTTTAATTGTTCTTTTAGGTTTAAATAAGTGATTTGGAGAAGAGCTTCTATGTTTCTTTGACTACTTGGAAGAAAGTAGAAGGCAATGCTTCTTTGGCTACTTGGAAGAAACAAGAAGGTAAAAATTTAGCTTTTATTGTGTTTTTTTCTCTGCTACTTTCTTTTCTTTTATTGGCACCAAATAGCCTTTATTATATCTACTTTGGAAAATATTGTGTTTAGGGTGATCGTCGGTATAAGGTTAACTTTATTTCACTGATGAACGACATGAAATATTTTTTACACTAAAACCCTAAAATTTTCTAATTTGGGAATTCTTAATAGCAGCATGATTATGCTAAAATTGATGGTTTATATTAGTTCATAGTGGTTCTATGTTGATATAACTTATTGCTTATTAACCATTTGTTTATGTGTTATTAGTTTTTTTTCAAAAGCAATCATTTCATTTTTTTTTTGCTGTTATTTTTTAGTTTTGTTCATATCAAATAGATTTCAATTTTTATTTGCTATAAATAGTCTCATTGGATGATTATTTATTACAAACTATCAAATAAATGTTTTTACAAAGGAAAAGTTTGAAGTATGTGGCTTAGGCTGAGAAATGAGGTATCTTTATCATTTTTTTAATGGATTTGTTAACAGGGTAAAACATAATTTTATTTCTTCAGTTCATTACTAAGGCAATATTAGATTTATCTTATTTATATTTATGTTCATAATAAGGCAATATCTACTTCAGTTGTTTAATTTTTCTTATTTATGTTTATATGATTTATGGCCAAAATTATAAGACTTGTTTATAAGTAATTATTTTGGAATGAACTCTCAAATTATTGAAATATTTTGTCCAAACTTTACCATATGTTTAAAATAATTAAAGTTAAATGTGTATGTTTCAGTTCTGGAAATTTTGGAATGAATTGGGTCTATAATTGATTTTTAATCGATTTTTCAAAATGGTTGGTTGTTGTCCAATCTTTCATAAATTACTCATGTATCATGTTTGGTGGTGCAAAACAATAGTCTAAACATGTCTGAATGAGCTGAAATTCGGAGAAATTAAAGTTCTATATGCATACTTCAAATCTGAAAAATGTTGATATTGATTGAACTTGCAAGTTATTTTTAATGATTTTTTAAACTTTGTTGCTCGGCAGCAAGTTTTTTTGACATAACTATTTATTAACTTTTGATCTTACAAAACACCAGCATAATAATATTAAAATAACCTCAAATTTTAATATGTTGTTCATTCATTTGTGTTGTTAAAAACTGAAAAATATCATTCCAATGTATTAACTATCTTAAATTTTATAAATATGTATTTAACTACCAATAGCAATGTATGGGTAAGCAAGAGTCTTCCTTCGAAAAGCTCTCTCTCTTTTAGAGAGGCTTGAATGGAAGTATTAAGGGGTCGTAAGGACTCATGTGGTCACTCCCGGTGAGTGAAAAGTAATCCAAGCCGTAAGCTTTTGGGATTGGTGAGCTGGTGGAGAAAGTTTCGAAAAGCAAAAGTTAGTGTAGAGCGCTGGGGCGTGAGTTAAGCTAGCGAGCTGAAATAACTCACTCACTGCTCTAGCTTTAATTACCATGGACACTGAAGAGCTAATCCGCAAGTGTCAAGCAATAAATATCAGAGAGGAAGACAAAGCCAAAATAACACTGGAGGTGAATCTCGGAAAAAAGAAAGAACAATGATGGCCGGCTGCTTAGTGGGTAAAGTAATGCTCGCGAAGGGAGTAAATAAAGAGGGTCTTAAGGCTGCGTTACAGCAGGTGTGGAGGACATTCAAAGAAGTCAAAATCGAAAGCGTGGGAAACAACATCTTCATGTTTAAATTCGCTGAAGAAGCAGACAAGAAAAGAGTGTTAAAAGGGGGACCATGGCATTTCGATAGGGCATTGATTGTACTTGCTGAGCCAAGGGGGATTGGGGAAGTCGCAAAACAATCTTTTACTCATACATCCTTTTGGGTGCAGATTCGTAATGTTCCGCTAGCGTGTATGGATAAAGATTTTCTCTGGGACCTGGGTGGGAAGATATGATCCGTAGAAGAGGTTCAAACTAATGATAATGGAGATTGTATTGGGGAATATGCCAGAATAAGAGTTTCAATTAATATAACACAGCCGCTAGAGAGGATTCTATTTCTAAAGCAAGAAGGTGAAACTGATATCCCAATGCCAGTGGCCTACGAACGCTTGCCGGATTTTTGTTATTGCTGCGGCATTATTGGACATCAATACCAAGAGTGTAGCAAGTACCAAGACCAGCCAAGAGGAGATCTACCATATGGGAGCTGGATGAAAGCGATTACGGTAAGGGGATTTACAAAGAGGAATCAAAACAAGGGAATGTGGAACTATGGGGCTGGAAAATCGGATGAAAGATCAGCAAGCTCAGAAAATCACAGCTTCCAGCTGCAGCAAGGGCAAAACAAAGACAACCCGATAGGGGCAAACGGGTCGGTCCAAAGTGAGAAGGAAATGGGGCAAACCATGGAGCATGCTAAGAATGATGTGATAGGAGGAGTAGCTGAGCAAAAATTAATGCGGGTGATACAATCAGTGGACAAAGAGCAAAATGACGGCCACAAGCAAGCTGAGAAAAGTGGCAATGCAACAGCCCCAAGGAAAATGGGCACACAAGCGGGAAATGGCATTCCAAAAGAGAGGGAAAAAATGCAAATAAGTCATGACAAGGAAGCTGGAAAAACCGATGGGCCGGAAGTATCTCAGCTACAGCCCAATAAGAGGAAGTGGAAGAAATTAATTCGAGAGCTAAGTGAAGGGGGGGGGACATAGAGGTACAAGCTCGGAAAAGGCCAAGGGGGAAAAAACTCGGGCAAAGCCCAAGGAAAAAAACAAAACTCTCTAGTTCAAACAAGCTCGAGACAAAAACTCTGGTGCATGTCTCTCCAACAGCGAGCCTTCCGTTGGGGTGGGAACCGCTGATGCTGGAAGAGGTGGTAGTAATGGAAGCACACAATATGGAGATATCGGCGGAGGCTGGTGGCCAGCCCCGCCGAAAGCCATGAATATCCTCAGCTGGAATGTTCGGGGTCTAGGGAATCCCCGAGCATTTCAAGCCTTGAGAAAAATCCTCCAATTGCATGGTGCTCAGCTTGTGTTTTTGTGTGAAACAAAGGTATCAACCATGCAAATGAATGTAATTGCAAATAAGCTGAGTTTTGAGAATTACCTTGCGGTAAACGGTAATGGAAGAGGAGGCGGAATAGCAATGCTATGGAAGTCCGATATTGAGGTGCAAATCAACTCATACAGCCAGCACCACATTGAGGCCGAAACTCAAATGCCAAATGGAAAGCAAATGCGAGTCACAGGAGTGTACGGGCATCTGGAGATAAGTCAGAAAAAGCACACTTGGATGCTTCTTAGGCGGCTGGCGGCTTTATCTTCTAGTCCTTGGTTGTGTTGTGGAGACTTTAATGAAATTTTACATCCAGATGAGAAGAGGGGCGGCAATGACAGGAATGTGAATTTAATTAATGAGTTTAGAGAAGTCTTGCGAGATTGTGGCTTAAAGGATGTCGGGTATCGGGGGTATGCTTTTACTTGGAATAATGGAAGATATGGGGAGGGGTTTGTGGAAGAAAGGTTGGACAGATTTGTTTGCTCAAAAGCTTGGAGTGACAAATTTGTGGACCATGCAACAAGCAACCTGGACACCTGGACTTCGGATCATTGCCCCGTGTTGATGGCTGTTTTAGAGAGAAGGGAGAGTATGATCCAAAGGGGTAGACATTCCTCGCGAATCCATTATGAGGATATGTGGAGCTCGTATGACGTATGCAAAGAGATAATTAAGGAGGAATGGGGGCTGTATCGAAATTGGAGCAGTGAAAATCCAGCCCAATCTTTTCGTCAAGCAACAAAAGCTTCGATGGGTAGGCTGTTGGGGTGGAGCAAGATGGAATTTAGAAAGCGTGACAGAAAATTGGAGAAGCTAAAGAATCAGCTACGGGAGTTAAAACAAAGACGAGTGCAATATGTAAATGGTGAGGAAATTCGGAAGGTGGAGAAGCAAATCCAAAATATTCTCATGGATGAAGAAATCTACTGGAAGCAACGCTCAAGAGCAGATTGGCTCAAGGAGGGGGACAAAAACACAAAATTCTTCCACGGCAAAGCGACGGCAAGAAGTTGGGAGTTAAAACAAAGAAGGGTGCAATATGTAAATGGTGAGGAAATTCGGAAGGTGGAGAAGCAAATCCAAAATATTCTCATGGATGAAGAAATCTACTGGAAGCAACGCTCAAGAGCAGATTGGCTCAAAGAGGGGGACAAAAACACAAAATTCTTTCACGGCAAAGCGACGGCAAGAAGGAAGAAAAAACAGAATTTGGGGGATTGAAGATAATTTCGGGAGATGGATTGAGAAGCCAATGAAGTAGAGCATGAGTTTTGCAACTATTTCACCAATCTTTTTACATCAACCCAGCCGAGCCAAGATCAAATTGCAGCAGCTTTGGAAGGAATAACTCCGAGAGTTTCAGCCAGCATGAATGAGAGGTTGGGAGAACCGTTTACAGCCGAGGAAGTTTTGGAAGCTCTGAGTCAAATGTGCCCAACAAAGGCTCCAGGGCCGGATGGTTTGCCAGCCGTGTTTTACCAAAAGCATTGGCATACGGTTAAGGAGGGAGTGCTCACCACTTGTCTGTATATCCTTAATTCACAAGGTACCATAGGCCCTCTAAACCACACTTACATTGCTTTGATACCAAAAATCGGAAAGCCTAGGAAAGTGACAGATTTTAGGCCTATTAGTTTGTGCAATGTTAGCTATAGAATTGTAGTTAAAATAGTTGCTAATAGATTTAAGCAAATTTTACACAAAATCATCTCTCCGTCGCAAAGTGCCTTCATCCCCAATAGGTTGATCACTGACAATATTATAGTTGGCTAATGTAAAAGCAAGCGAAATGGATTAATTGCATTAAAGCTTGATGTTAGTAAAGCTTATGACAGATTAGAATGGAATTTTTTAGAGCAAACTTTGAAAAAATTAGGCTTCTCGCAGCAATGGGTTAGCTTGATTATGAGGTGCATTCGTTCGGTTTCATTTTCAGTGTTAATAAACGGTTCAGTGAAAGGCTTAATTAAACCTCAAAGGGGCTTAAGACAAGGATGCCCCCTCTCTCCGTATTTGTTTATTACATGTGCAGAGGATTTTTCATCTTTGCTGCAGCAAGCTGAGCAACAACGTCTTATTCATGGGCTATCTTTTGGAAACAATTTGAAGATTTCGCACCTTCTTTTTACTGATGACAGCTTGGTCTTCAGCAGAGCCTCCATGGCCGACTGTCAAAACTTGAAGCTGATCCTTGAGCATTACTCCACAACTTCTGGTCAAATTTTTAGTTTCGAGAAATCGTCTCTTTTTCTCAGTGGCAACGTACAGCAAGATCAAGCTGAGGCAATTGGGAATCTCTTTCAGCTCAATATTGTGTCGAGACATGAAAAATATCTAGGCTTGCCGTCTATGATCGGGAGAAAGAGAAGCAGCTTTTTCAATGACATCAAGCTGAAGATTTCAAATAAGATCTCAAGCTGGCAGCATAAATTCTTTTCTTGCGGAGGGAAAGAAGTCTTAATCATAGCGGCTGTTCAGGCCATCCCAGCCTACGCAATAAGCGTCTTTAAAATTCCGGTGGGTGTTTGTGATGATATTCAAAAGATGGTGGCAAAGTTGACACAACTTAAAACTAATTTTAACTCCCAAGTATAAGAGTGTCTTGTTGTATTATAACTCGGTGAGTCCGAGGTCGATCCATAGAGAAAAGATTTAATTAGTTTATTTTATTTTATCTAAAAGTTGAAATTAAAACTTGAATATAAATAACTTAATTTAAATGAAACTATGGAATTGAACTAGTTAGGGTTATGGATCCACTCTTAGAAATAAATAAAACTTAATAAATTCTTTTTGCCAATTTGTTTTAGATTTATTACTCAAAAGATTAATTATACAAATTATTATTATTTTCCCTTTAATTTTATGATGGATTAAGTATTTATTGTGCCAAAATTTAATTTGTCTACAATAAGTCAAAATACCATTTCACCATGCCTTATATTAAGATCTTAAGAATTTATTGTGCCAAATTCATTTGTTTGTCTACAATAAATCAAATTTTCAAAATATAAAACATGTATAAAATTAAATAGAAAATAATTTAATTTATAAAATTAAACATAGAATTTGATTAAATCATATTTATTTCTTAAGAGTTTCACCTTCCCCTAACTAATATTATTTAGTTAAGCATAATTAAAATAAAAAGAAGTAGTAAAATTGAATTACTTATAATTAAAAGAAATAAAAACAACTAAAATTGGAAATAAAACTAATTTTATTAATGAAAATAATTATACAAAATATTAAAAACACACCTGGAAATCAAGATTACAAGGAGATGGAGAGAATTTGAGAAGAAGAGAGTTGTAGAGAGATGATTAAAACATAAAAATGAGGCCCTATTTATAGAAAAATAAATTCATAATCCAGTGCTTTGCGGTCCATCATAGGCTTCATGCATGTGCTCCTCACAACCCTTAGATCAAGATCCAATGGCTGGTCAAACTTCAAAAGTCAACATCACACATGGCATCATTTGACTCGTCCGATTTACCCAAAGAACGGTTGAGATTTGGCGGGTTAATGGGTGGATCGGGTCGACCCGAATACAAAGATTCGGATCCTCCAACTTGCTTCACCAACCATTGCCACGTGGCACAATCATGGCCATTGAATCATGAACGGTTGAGATTTGGTCAAGATTGCCAGTTATCCCATGCACTCATATCTATTGTAAGCTCATTTCATCATCCAATCAGTGCTCGGTCAACAGGAAAAGTCAACTTTTTTTACACAAGCCCAATTTTAAGCCGATCTTGACTGATCTTAAGGTTTTCAGACCTCCGGAATCCAAATTTGACCTCCGTTTATCTGTTTGGAGCCTCGAAGTACGTGAAATTAATAATTTTCCTAATAAACACATAAAAATACACAAAATTAAATATATTTAAAACATAATTAATACTTCATAATATATTACATAAACACAAATATAAATCATAACATAAGCATAAAATAACATATTATCGCTTGATAATTAAACAATTTTTAATACTAATCAAAAGTTTTGGTGGGGCTCCAAGAGGGAAGGGAGGAATATTCACTGGGCGAAGTGGGAAAAAATGAGCCAAGCTAAGCGTTTGGGAGGGATGGGATTTCGTGACTTCTCAAGCTTTAACCAAGCCCTTCTAGCAAAGCAAGGATGGAGGATTCACCAATGTCCAGATTCGCTGGTTGCAAGGGTCCTGCAAGCCAAATATTTCCAGTCAAAAAATTTCTTGGATGCTAAACTCGGCTCAAACCCCTCATATATTTGGAGAAGCATTCTGTGGGGAAGGAAAATTATTTGCTCGGGCTCTAGGTGGAGAGTTGGCAATGGTCAAAAAATTCATGTTCATAAGGCTAATTGGATCCCACAGCCTTCAACTTTCCAGCCAGTGGTTAAGCCATCTTTGCCCCCTGATGCTATGGTCTCGGAATTAATCACTGAGGCAAACTGTTGGGATGAGAAGAGGATTTATGAGCATTTTGACAAAATAGATGCTGATTTAATTACTAAGATTCCCCTGCCTCGAAGACCAAGGGAGGATGAGTTAATTTGGCATTATGGAAAAAATGGCCAGTTCTCGGTTAGAAGTGGATACTAGACAGCTCTCCAAATTAAATTTCCAGCCATGCCTTCAAGCTCAGTGGCTTCCAAAAATGAGTGGAATATTATTTGGTCCCTTGCTTTGCCTCAAAAGATCAGAATTTTTGCCTGGAGAGCAGCCAAAAACCAACTCCCCTCAGCTGAGAATCTGTGGAGGAAAAAATTAATCCAGGAACCTACTTGCCAAGTCTGTAAAATGGGAACGGAAAATGTCTTTCATGCTCTAGTGGCCTGCAAATCAGCTGAGAAGGTGTGGAAGCTAATCCATTTTGATGATGACATTCATGCAGCTCACAGTCAAGATATTCTAAGCATGCTGCATGCTATGAAAAGAATGAGAAGCAGAGATGACCTGGAGCTGTTGGTAACAATTTTCTAGGTTAAATGGAATGCTAGAAATCAGTTGATTTTCAAAGGAAAAATGGAGAATCCCCAGATCATGGTAGCTAAAGCTGAAGCTCTGATTGCCGCTTATAAGAGGGTGAATTCTCCAGCTGAGGCCTCCAGCGAATCAGAGTAGAGGGTGCCTCCCCAGACATGGAATCCCCTTCAAGATGGCTTTGTCAAAGTAAACACTGATGCAGCTATCAGCTTTGAAAAGAACATTGTAGGGCTGGGGGTAGTAATCACAGATCTTTTGGGGCATGTTACAGCAGCTGCTATTAAGGTTTCAAAGATTCATGGAGATGTTTCTTATGCGGAAGCAGAAGCCATGGAATGGGGTATGTTAGAGGCGAGAGATGCCAAAATGAAAGCTGTCATCATGGAATCAGATTCTCAAGGTGTGGTCAATTTAGTTAACAACAAGCAGGGCAGCAGATCCGAGATCTATTGGGTTGTGTCAGAAATTCAGAAGCAAGCGGAAAATTTCGGACGTGTTAGCATTAAGTACACGCCTAGATCTTGTAATGTTATTGCCCACTCTTTAGCTAAGTTAGCTTTAGAGAAGTGCGAGACTGTTGTGTGGAAGGGTTCATACCCTCACAAGTGATGTATCTCTTTTCTTCTTTGTTTTAATGGAAATCTCTTTTAAAAAAAAAAAAAAGTACCAATAGCTACTGTAGTTTTTCATAGACAATTTTGACTTACACACAAATCTCTACTTAATTATATTTTAGGAATCTGGTTTTCTTAGTTTAATTGTCCCACATACCTCTTTCGTTCTGGGTTTTCAATAATGGGAGCAATCACCTCTATAAATTACATAGAAATAATTCTTATTAGCTTTAATTTATTTTAAATAATATGAAAAGGAAAAGAATTTGATAATTGTTTTTATTCGTGTCTTATCTATTCATGTCACCGTGACAAATCTTTAGGGAATCCTTTTAGTCATTAATTAAGCTTTGTTTAATTGCTTCGTTTTTCAGCTGGCTTTGACTAAATTAAAGGAGCTACATGGTCATAAAGCACTTAAGCATAATAGCTCAAAAATTATCTGCTACCTGCAAGGCCAATTAAATTAATACAACCCTCCAAGTCAACAGGGCAGATTTTTCTTTTTCTGTTGTGCATTTATTTAGCCAGCTCCTTCACCACTGCCAAAGTTTTTTTTTTTAATTTTTTTTCCTAGTGATGAAGGTTAAAATTTAATTTTTTTTCCTAGTGATGAAGGTTGAAATTAAGTTATTAAATAAAATAGAAGAGTTTAAGGAAATTAACAAGAATGTGCTTAATCGATCAAGTAGACGGTTAATTTATAAAAGAAATGTTCTGTGTGATTATCTAAAAATTACAGAAACGCTATCAGTTTGTCATTTCTATTAACTTTCTTTCTCTGCAGCAAAATAATAAAACATTGGAAGTATGCATATAAATAAGGAGGCAGCAAGGTTATTGGATTTCTTCTAAGGGAATAAATGAAGTCAATCCCTACACTAACTACTTGGCTGATGCCTTAGTAATTAATTGCTCAACATTATAATGTAGTTACTGGGAATTTAGTGTCTAATTTTCAACAAGTAATTGTACTTTTACCTAGTTATCGCTCTTACTCTATTTAGAGTCATTAACTTATTATAAATAACCTTACCAAAAGAGAATAATCATTGACTCCCTTTTTTCTTATTTATATCTGTAGTTGAATAAACTGTATATCTTTGGTATTTTTAAGAAAATAAACTACAGCTTCCTTATTCACTAATTTTTCTTTGAAATAACTGAGTTTACTTATAAATAGTGTATGAATATTTTTTCTTTAGAACGAAATAGATTTATTTCTATTAACCATTGTTTCTCTAATGGTTGGGAATTGGCAGCTAATTTTTTCTCCCTTTTCCATGTATGCATATTTGCTCAATGTGTTTGAAGTGTTTCTTCCTCAACTTCACTCGTATCCTAACCCATCTAGTCTATTGAATGGAGAAGCTCCTGATGTGATACCGCAATTGCACCACCTATGTTTAAAGAGTGAAAGGCAGCCAACCTTTTGAGCTTAGCTTGTAGATTTGTTAAATTCACTCACAATTTGTAGGTATTTGATTGGATTGTAGAAATTTTTATTTACATAATTTAGATTATTCGATAATGAAAGTAGGATATCTCGTATCTTGTTTATTGAAGTATTTGGAATTTGTAATAAATACGAATAATATTTAAATATGAAATGAAAGATTTTGTAATATAAAATGATTGTTTTGGTTACTTTGTGGTGCCTTATAATTTTGCCAATAAATCAATATGCAATGATCCAATTCATTTTTTTTTATTTTTTTAAATAAATTAAACAGTAATACCATGGTAACAGTAATCATAGACACTAACAAAATATCAGAAACTACTAACACTATGGTGTCATAATATTAGTGATACTGTAGTGATAGTAATCTTTGACACTAAATACAAGTCTCACTATTTTTCTTACTATCAGATTACTGACACAATTTACAAGTGTTACTAAAAGTAATTACTGACACTTATAATGTCATCAAAGACCATTTTTCAAGTAATGTGATGGCATGTACCTTGGTTGGAAAAATATATTGGACACATATATAGATATGTTGAAAGAAAAAATCTGGTTTATGTCTCAAGAGAGACAAGAAAGTATAAATGTCGGGGCTATAATATATTAAGATTTTTACAGATATTTATAAATTTGATAATCATTTAGATCTTTATAACATTATAATTAAAACTTCAAAAAGCTTTAAAAATAGATGTAGAAGAGATAGAAAAAAAATCGACTAATTGTTCAAAACCAATTAAACAAAAATAAAAGGTAAAATCCTTGAATTATATAAATATACAATTTCACAAAAATTTGGCATATATTGCAAAAAGGTCTTTGTGCTGCTGAGTATGGTACTTAGTGCGGTATAAATGTAATTTCGCTGTTTCTTTTGTAAATAAATTACTGCATCTTAATTGTTTTACATGTTACAGAATTTTTGTTTTAAAATATGCAATTTTTTTCGTATTTTGGGTTAATTTTATAATTTCGTACTTCGTTCAACTATATGCGCAGGTCCTTAACATGTTGATTGATGTTGAATATATATTCAAAGATCCACGAACTACCAACCACGACGAATGAAATTAAACTAATTAGTTAATACATAATGACTAGGTTGTTTTCACTACCTGTTAATGATGTAGGACGTTATTTTAGGCTTTTAAGATTTTATTACTTTAGCCATTTGATATTTCGTTTTTTAATTACAGTGTGTTTCTTAATTGTTTATTTCTATTATAATTATGATGTAGTTTCCCTTTTTAAGTTAACTCAAGTTAGTAGATTTATTCTATTATAAATAGAGAGGTCATGTTATTGTTTTTATAACTTCAACTTCAATTACTCAATTAAAAACCCCTATTTCATAAATTTCTTTGATATTATATATAAAAAAATCTCTCTTCTAGAGTTGTTTAGATTAGAACATCATCTAACCTTTCTTAATGCAGTATTAAAAATCTCATTGAGTTATTTGAATTAGAATGAGATCTAATCACTCTTCCATTAGAACGTAACTTAGTCGTGTTGCCTTGGTTCAGTACTTATACGATATGTAGTGTTTTTCTTCCACTACGTTGCTCTATCGGTTAATATTTATGGGAGAAAATTAATTTCACCGTGAGATAAGAGAATTAAAAGTAGTTTATAAGAAGTACAATTAAAGCTATGATAAATATATCGCTAGCTACTTATTTTGGGGAAATTAAAACGATTAATTAACTAGGAAGTGAAAATAAATAAATAAATGAATATGAAGTTGAAAATAAGCCTCGCCGCCTGAACCCAAGGCCAAAAAATTCATGATAGGTTAGGTAATAAAATACATGTTTTCAAGCTCTTCACGAAGAATGATGATATTGAAGTAAATCACGGAGAATTCCTGTTCAAATCATTTCAATGATACAAAAAATGCCATATCATTAAAAGGATCTTGACTTTTAATTACTTTATTCCCTGCTTGGGCAACAGCTAGCCACTAACAAAATCATAAAATTTTATATTTAGTCAAATTTGTGCCAACTTGATGACACCGTTTTCATGCATAACCAGAATAATTTAGTTACTAATGTTTAACATCAAGGTTATATATGACAAGTTTGGTAGAGCAGGTAAAAAGCCAAGTCTATATAAGGAGGCGAAGAAGCTTGGTTTATAGCACAAGCGAAACTCCACTTTGTATTGAACGATGGGGTCTCAAACGGGCTATCTCTTTGCCACCCTTTTGGTAATATCAGTCTCTCTTAGCTACTTGCCATTAGAATCCTCCGCAAACAATTACTACTACACATCTCCTCCCCCACCAAAGAAATATCCACCACCACCACCTCCCCCTCCCCAGTACAAATCTCCACCACCCCCGCCACCGGCTCACAAGTCTCCACCACTACCCCCGCTCTACAACTCCCCGCCACCTCCTCCACCAGTCTACGAGCCTGCTCCCGCACCAAATCCAATTTCCTATTCCCCGCCACCTCCTGTCTACAAGTCTCCACCACCCCCGCCACCGGCTCACAAGTCTCCACCACCACCCCCGCCACCGGCTCACAAGTCTCCACCACTACCCCCGCTCTGCAACTCCCCGCCACCTCCTCCACCAGTCTACGAGCCTGCTCCCGCACCAAATCCAATTTCCTATTCCCCGCCACCTCCTGTCTACAAGTCTCCACCACCCCCGCCACCGGCTCACAAGTCTCCACCACCACCCCCGCCACCGGCTCACAAGTCTCCACCACTACCCCCGCTCTGCAACTCCCCGCCACCTCCTCCACCAGTCTACGAGCCTGCTCCGGCACCAAATCCAATTTCCTATTCCCCGCCACCTCCTGTCTACAAGTCCCCACCACCACCGTCACCTCACCCTTACCTCTATGCATCTCCCCCTCCTCCTTACTACTACTAGAAAGTGGCCATGAATAGCTCATGCTTTTATGGTAATCTCATTTATTTTTAAAACTGTACATGTAAAGACTAGTAGTTCAGAATTACATTAAGCATTTCAATTTTAAGCACCGTGTTCTGTTTAATTGTGTTCCTAGTGATTAAGTGACAAATAAAAGAGACTGATTAATTTGTTCTTGTAGGAGAGGCGAAAGGGATCCGAATAAAGAAAGGGTTTGATGAAAAGCTTACTGAGAGCAAGATGGCGGTCGATCGAGTTGCCGCGTTTGATTCTTTTTTATCTTTTTTTTTTAATGAAGAATAAACAGCCACATGTAGAAACAGAAAAGTTCTTGTCATTTTCATGCTTCTGGATTGTTGCTGTGTGTTTCAATCGAATCTCTGGTGTGTCTTTTGTAATTTTCAACTTTGATGCTTGCAAATGCGAGACCTTTTTCGTATAATAAAATTAATATACTTCGCAAGATGGTCTTATCATGCGTTGAACTTTATGTTCCTTTGGTGATGATTGTGACGTTTAAAATTGATGACTATTGTTTTTGTAAACTCTGCATGGATTTTTCGTGCAACTATGGAGCGCATTGACGAGAGTCTTATCCATGAGGTTACATGCAGATCAGTGTCTCTTAACCAATAATTAATAAATCTAAAAAAATATGGTTAATGAATCAGGCTCGAGTGCAAATGTTGGTACAAAATTTCGTGCTAATGTGTGCTTGAGTATGATTATAAGTTTTAATCATTATTAATAATTCACTTGATAATATTAAACAAATTTTCACATCAATTAAGTTATAATATTGATTATCTTATATATTTACTTATTTTGTATTTAAATTGAATAATGATAGTTTTTGTTTTATATAATGCATGTGACATTTTATTAAGGATAAAATTTATTCCCAAAATAAAAATTTGAAAAAACTATTCTATTAATGTTTTTCAAAGCAGTTGTCGGATGAACTAATTTTGCTTCCTTTTACACCTTTAATAGCAATCCGGAATGATCTTGAGCACAAGTAAGGAGAAAAGTTTAAAACTATATAAAGCTTGCACATGACTCAAAATAAGATCTAATTTTATTGATATACCATATAAGTGACTAGTAATATAGCAAAGTCTTGTATATTTTGTTTTGCCTAGATCCACATCAAGATAAATGATTCACTTAATTACTTGTGTAGTAAACAAATGCTATTATAGAAAATGAAAAAAAATGGTTTATAAATATCCTACAAGAATTTATGGTTCAATCAATTTAATAAAACTTACTCCACTTGTTTTCAATATAATTTTTTTTTTCAATTCATGGGTGATTTTTCATTTAATTAAAGTAAATAAAAAAAATATTTTTCACTAAAATTCTGTAAAAATCAATCTGATTATTTTAATAATTAATAGTCTTCTATTAATCTACCAGTCTTATGTGTAATTTATAAAATTTACGTTTATTATGTCATTAAGGTATATAAAACTTGTAACAATTTTATGAGATGACTATACAAGATAAACGTAATTTCAAAAATGTTACAGTCTCAAAAATCAGTCATAAGTTAGCTGTCAGTAAAACATTGACTAATTAATCAAAATTAAGGTAACTCAGAAGATTAATTAATTAGTTTTATTCTCCACAATTAAAAGAATTTAACTAAGACACTTACCCTCCCTTCTCGATTAAAATGCGGTATTGTGAAGCGATAATTGTATTTGCAAATTAAATAATGTGGCCGAATTATGGTGAGGCAGCCCAACCCTCTGGGTTCTAGCCGCAAAAACTAAATTTTTATCTATTTTGTGTGAATTTACTGATTAATCACCTCAAATTAAATAATATTGGTTTCAACCCAATTAAATAATATTATACTTAGATTATAACCCCTGCCGACCCATAAAATCATGGTTCCTCGCACTAGAACCATATAAAAGGGGAGCAGGATAAGTTACAGAATCTGTAACTTACAGATTCTGCTTAACCAGCTACCAGAAAAAAGCACTTGCTGCCTTTTTTCTCCATAAGTAGGACACCTGTGCTGCATGCATTGGTGCTGTATGTTACAGAATCTGTAACATAGTAACCATAGGTCTGAGATCCACATATATGAATTGAAAGGTCCGAATGATCTGTCCCGAAGCGAACTATGCGGGGGGCGATGTATATATCTATATCGGCACGGGTTTACTAAATACAAGCCGTCTTACGCACTTCAATCCTATTCTTAAAAGGGCTTCCTTCAAACAAAGCTGCAATTAAGATCATTTATCAATTAAATTAAGTAGTAATTAAGACTTTGATGGTGGATTCTATTAATTGTTTCAAAAGAGTGTCGGATTTGTCTTCTTTCTATTGTTTTTTCAACTTTCAGATAACGAATTAACATTAACACATACCTAGCTAAAAAAGGAAACAAGTGAAGTAATATAATGTCAACTAGGTTTAGGTCTAGTGCTTAACCAACACCTTCAGATACCTTAATTAGATTTTTTAAAAATCAAAACAAATTAATGAATTAAAATATTATAATACTCCAAATGTACTTATGAAGTAACTTAATTTATTATCGATAAAAAAGAATTTAATAACATATCAATATTATTTAGTTTTTCATGATTAGTTTTTTTGTTACGTGAAATTTTGACCTACAAGGAGAAGAGAAATTATAGAATATATTAGAAATATCATGTCAATTATATGGGTCCGACTATTGCATGTACCTTGGTTGGGAAAATAGATTGGACACATATATAGATATGTTGGAAGAAAAAATCTGGTTTATGTCTCAAGAGAGACAAGAAATTATAAATGTCGGTGTTATAATATATTAAGATTTTTATAGATATTTATAAATTTGATAATCATTTAGATCTTTATAACATTATAATTAAAACTTCAAAAAGCTTTAAAAATAGATGTAGAAGAGATAGAAAAAAAATCGACTAATTGTTCAAAACCAATTAAACAAAAATAAAAGGTAAAATCCTTGAATTATATAAATATACAATTTCACAAAAATTTGGCATATATTGCAAAAAGGTCTTTGTGCTGCTGAGTATGGTACTTAGTGCGGTATAAATGTAATTTCGCTGTTTCTTTTGTAAATAAATTACTGCATCTTAATTGTTTTACATGTTACAGAATTTTTGTTTTAAAATATGCAATTTTTTTCGTATTTTGGGTTAATTTTATAATTTCGTACTTCGTTCAACTATATGCGCAGGTCCTTAACATGTTGATTGATGTTGAATATATATTCAAAGATCCACGAACTACCAACCACGACGAATGAAATTAAACTAATTAGTTAATACATAATGACTAGGTTGTTTTCACTACCTGTTAATGATGTAGGACGTTATTTTAGGCTTTTAAGATTTTATTACTTTAGCCATTTGATATTTCGTTTTTTAATTACAGTGTGTTTCTTAATTGTTTATTTCTATTATAATTATGATGTAGTTTCCCTTTTTAAGTTAACTCAAGTTAGTAGATTTATTCTATTATAAATAGAGAGGTCATGTTATTGTTTTTATAACTTCAACTTCAATTACTCAATTAAAAACCCCTATTTCATAAATTTCTTTGATATTATATATAAAAAAATCTCTCTTCTAGAGTTGTTTAGATTAGAACATCATCTAACCTTTCTTAATGCAGTATTAAAAATCTCATTGAGTTATTTGAATTAGAATGAGATCTAATCACTCTTCCATTAGAACGTAACTTAGTCGTGTTGCCTTGGTTCAGTACTTATACGATATGTAGTGTTTTTCTTCCACTACGTTGCTCTATCGGTTAATATTTATGGGAGAAAATTAATTTCACCGTGAGATAAGAGAATTAAAAGTAGTTTATAAGAAGTACAATTAAAGCTATGATAAATATATCGCTAGCTACTTATTTTGGGGAAATTAAAACGATTAATTAACTAGGAAGTGAAAATAAATAAATAAATGAATATGAAGTTGAAAATAAGCCTCGCCGCCTGAACCCAAGGCCAAAAAATTCATGATAGGTTAGGTAATAAAATACATGTTTTCAAGCTCTTCACGAAGAATGATGATATTGAAGTAAATCACGGAGAATTCCTGTTCAAATCATTTCAATGATACAAAAAATGCCATATCATTAAAAGGATCTTGACTTTTAATTACTTTATTCCCTGCTTGGGCAACAGCTAGCCACTAACAAAATCATAAAATTTTATATTTAGTCAAATTTGTGCCAACTTGATGACACCGTTTTCATGCATAACCAGAATAATTTAGTTACTAATGTTTAACATCAAGGTTATATATGACAAGTTTGGTAGAGCAGGTAAAAAGCCAAGTCTATATAAGGAGGCGAAGAAGCTTGGTTTATAGCACAAGCGAAACTCCACTTTGTATTGAACGATGGGGTCTCAAACGGGCTATCTCTTTGCCACCCTTTTGGTAATATCAGTCTCTCTTAGCTACTTGCCATTAGAATCCTCCGCAAACAATTACTACTACACATCTCCTCCCCCACCAAAGAAATATCCACCACCACCACCTCCCCCTCCCCAGTACAAATCTCCACCACCCCCGCCACCGGCTTACAAGTCTCCACCACCACCCCCGCTCTACAACTCCCCGCCACCTCCTCCACCAGTCTACGAGCCTGCTCCCGCACCAAATCCAATTTCCTATTCCCCGCCACCTCCTGTCTACAAGTCTCCACCACCCCCGCCACCGGCTCACAAGTCTCCACCACCACCCCCGCCACCGGCTCACAAGTCTCCACCACTACCCCCGCTCTGCAACTCCCCGCCACCTCCTCCACCAGTCTACGAGCCTGCTCCCGCACCAAATCCAATTTCCTATTCCCCGCCACCTCCTGTCTACAAGTCTCCACCACCCCCGCCACCGGCTCACAAGTCTCCACCACCACCCCCGCCACCGGCTCACAAGTCTCCACCACTACCCCCGCTCTGCAACTCCCCGCCACCTCCTCCACCAGTCTACGAGCCTGCTCCGGCACCAAATCCAATTTCCTATTCCCCGCCACCTCCTGTCTACAAGTCCCCACCACCACCGTCACCTCACCCTTACCTCTATGCATCTCCCCCTCCTCCTTACTACTACTAGAAAGTGGCCATGAATAGCTCATGCTTTTATGGTAATCTCATTTATTTTTAAAACTGTACATGTAAAGACTAGTAGTTCAGAATTACATTAAGCATTTCAATTTTAAGCACCGTGTTCTGTTTAATTGTGTTCCTAGTGATTAAGTGACAAATAAAAGAGACTGATTAATTTGTTCTTGTAGGAGAGGCGAAAGGGATCCGAATAAAGAAAGGGTTTGATGAAAAGCTTACTGAGAGCAAGATGGCGGTCGATCGAGTTGCCGCGTTTGATTCTTTTTTATCTTTTTTTTTTAATGAAGAATAAACAGCCACATGTAGAAACAGAAAAGTTCTTGTCATTTTCATGCTTCTGGATTGTTGCTGTGTGTTTCAATCGAATCTCTGGTGTGTCTTTTGTAATTTTCAACTTTGATGCTTGCAAATGCGAGACCTTTTTCGTATAATAAAATTAATATACTTCGCAAGATGGTCTTATCATGCGTTGAACTTTATGTTCCTTTGGTGATGATTGTGACGTTTAAAATTGATGACTATTGTTTTTGTAAACTCTGCATGGATTTTTCGTGCAACTATGGAGCGCATTGACGAGAGTCTTATCCATGAGGTTACATGCAGATCAGTGTCTCTTAACCAATAATTAATAAATCTAAAAAAATATGGTTAATGAATCAGGCTCGAGTGCAAATGTTGGTACAAAATTTCGTGCTAATGTGTGCTTGAGTATGATTATAAGTTTTAATCATTATTAATAATTCACTTGATAATATTAAACAAATTTTCACATCAATTAAGTTATAATATTGATTATCTTATATATTTACTTATTTTGTATTTAAATTGAATAATGATAGTTTTTGTTTTATATAATGCATGTGACATTTTATTAAGGATAAAATTTATTCCCAAAATAAAAATTTGAAAAAACTATTCTATTAATGTTTTTCAAAGCAGTTGTCGGATGAACTAATTTTGCTTCCTTTTACACCTTTAATAGCAATCCGGAATGATCTTGAGCACAAGTAAGGAGAAAAGTTTAAAACTATATAAAGCTTGCACATGACTCAAAATAAGATCTAATTTTATTGATATACCATATAAGTGACTAGTAATATAGCAAAGTCTTGTATATTTTGTTTTGCCTAGATCCACATCAAGATAAATGATTCACTTAATTACTTGTGTAGTAAACAAATGCTATTATAGAAAATGAAAAAAAATGGTTTATAAATATCCTACAAGAATTTATGGTTCAATCAATTTAATAAAACTTACTCCACTTGTTTTCAATATAATTTTTTTTTTCAATTCATGGGTGATTTTTCATTTAATTAAAGTAAATAAAAAAAATATTTTTCACTAAAATTCTGTAAAAATCAATCTGATTATTTTAATAATTAATAGTCTTCTATTAATCTACCAGTCTTATGTGTAATTTATAAAATTTACGTTTATTATGTCATTAAGGTATATAAAACTTGTAACAATTTTATGAGATGACTATACAAGATAAACGTAATTTCAAAAATGTTACAGTCTCAAAAATCAGTCATAAGTTAGCTGTCAGTAAAACATTGACTAATTAATCAAAATTAAGGTAACTCAGAAGATTAATTAATTAGTTTTATTCTCCACAATTAAAAGAATTTAACTAAGACACTTACCCTCCCTTCTCGATTAAAATGCGGTATTGTGAAGCGATAATTGTATTTGCAAATTAAATAATGTGGCCGAATTATGGTGAGGCAGCCCAACCCTCTGGGTTCTAGCCGCAAAAACTAAATTTTTATCTATTTTGTGTGAATTTACTGATTAATCACCTCAAATTAAATAATATTGGTTTCAACCCAATTAAATAATATTATACTTAGATTATAACCCCTGCCGACCCATAAAATCATGGTTCCTCGCACTAGAACCATATAAAAGGGGAGCAGGATAAGTTACAGAATCTGTAACTTACAGATTCTGCTTAACCAGCTACCAGAAAAAAGCACTTGCTGCCTTTTTTCTCCATAAGTAGGACACCTGTGCTGCATGCATTGGTGCTGTATGTTACAGAATCTGTAACATAGTAACCATAGGTCTGAGATCCACATATATGAATTGAAAGGTCCGAATGATCTGTCCCGAAGCGAACTATGCGGGGGGCGATGTATATATCTATATCGGCACGGGTTTACTAAATACAAGCCGTCTTACGCACTTCAATCCTATTCTTAAAAGGGCTTCCTTCAAACAAAGCTGCAATTAAGATCATTTATCAATTAAATTAAGTAGTAATTAAGACTTTGATGGTGGATTCTATTAATTGTTTCAAAAGAGTGTCGGATTTGTCTTCTTTCTATTGTTTTTTCAACTTTCAGATAACGAATTAACATTAACACATACCTAGCTAAAAAAGGAAACAAGTGAAGTAATATAATGTCAACTAGGTTTAGGTCTAGTGCTTAACCAACACCTTCAGATACCTTAATTAGATTTTTTAAAAATCAAAACAAATTAATGAATTAAAATATTATAATACTCCAAATGTACTTATGAAGTAACTTAATTTATTATCGATAAAAAAGAATTTAATAACATATCAATATTATTTAGTTTTTCATGATTAGTTTTTTTGTTACGTGAAATTTTGACCTACAAGGAGAAGAGAAATTATAGAATATATTAGAAATATCATGTCAATTATATGGGTCCGACTATTGCATGTACCTTGGTTGGGAAAATAGATTGGACACATATATAGATATGTTGGAAGAAAAAATCTGGTTTATGTCTCAAGAGAGACAAGAAATTATAAATGTCGGTGTTATAATATATTAAGATTTTTATAGATATTTATAAATTTGATAATCATTTAGATCTTTATAACATTATAATTAAAACTTCAAAAAGCTTTAAAAATAGATGTAGAAGAGATAGAAAAAAAATCGACTAATTGTTCAAAACCAATTAAACAAAAATAAAAGGTAAAATCCTTGAATTATATAAATATACAATTTCACAAAAATTTGGCATATATTGCAAAAAGGTCTTTGTGCTGCTGAGTATGGTACTTAGTGCGGTATAAATGTAATTTCGCTGTTTCTTTTGTAAATAAATTACTGCATCTTAATTGTTTTACATGTTACAGAATTTTTGTTTTAAAATATGCAATTTTTTTCGTATTTTGGGTTAATTTTATAATTTCGTACTTCGTTCAACTATATGCGCAGGTCCTTAACATGTTGATTGATGTTGAATATATATTCAAAGATCCACGAACTACCAACCACGACGAATGAAATTAAACTAATTAGTTAATACATAATGACTAGGTTGTTTTCACTACCTGTTAATGATGTAGGACGTTATTTTAGGCTTTTAAGATTTTATTACTTTAGCCATTTGATATTTCGTTTTTTAATTACAGTGTGTTTCTTAATTGTTTATTTCTATTATAATTATGATGTAGTTTCCCTTTTTAAGTTAACTCAAGTTAGTAGATTTATTCTATTATAAATAGAGAGGTCATGTTATTGTTTTTATAACTTCAACTTCAATTACTCAATTAAAAACCCCTATTTCATAAATTTCTTTGATATTATATATAAAAAAATCTCTCTTCTAGAGTTGTTTAGATTAGAACATCATCTAACCTTTCTTAATGCAGTATTAAAAATCTCATTGAGTTATTTGAATTAGAATGAGATCTAATCACTCTTCCATTAGAACGTAACTTAGTCGTGTTGCCTTGGTTCAGTACTTATACGATATGTAGTGTTTTTCTTCCACTACGTTGCTCTATCGGTTAATATTTATGGGAGAAAATTAATTTCACCGTGAGATAAGAGAATTAAAAGTAGTTTATAAGAAGTACAATTAAAGCTATGATAAATATATCGCTAGCTACTTATTTTGGGGAAATTAAAACGATTAATTAACTAGGAAGTGAAAATAAATAAATAAATGAATATGAAGTTGAAAATAAGCCTCGCCGCCTGAACCCAAGGCCAAAAAATTCATGATAGGTTAGGTAATAAAATACATGTTTTCAAGCTCTTCACGAAGAATGATGATATTGAAGTAAATCACGGAGAATTCCTGTTCAAATCATTTCAATGATACAAAAAATGCCATATCATTAAAAGGATCTTGACTTTTAATTACTTTATTCCCTGCTTGGGCAACAGCTAGCCACTAACAAAATCATAAAATTTTATATTTAGTCAAATTTGTGCCAACTTGATGACACCGTTTTCATGCATAACCAGAATAATTTAGTTACTAATGTTTAACATCAAGGTTATATATGACAAGTTTGGTAGAGCAGGTAAAAAGCCAAGTCTATATAAGGAGGCGAAGAAGCTTGGTTTATAGCACAAGCGAAACTCCACTTTGTATTGAACGATGGGGTCTCAAACGGGCTATCTCTTTGCCACCCTTTTGGTAATATCAGTCTCTCTTAGCTACTTGCCATTAGAATCCTCCGCAAACAATTACTACTACACATCTCCTCCCCCACCAAAGAAATATCCACCACCACCACCTCCCCCTCCCCAGTACAAATCTCCACCACCCCCGCCACCGGCTTACAAGTCTCCACCACCACCCCCGCTCTACAACTCCCCGCCACCTCCTCCACCAGTCTACGAGCCTGCTCCCGCACCAAATCCAATTTCCTATTCCCCGCCACCTCCTGTCTACAAGTCTCCACCACCCCCGCCACCGGCTCACAAGTCTCCACCACCACCCCCGCCACCGGCTCACAAGTCTCCACCACTACCCCCGCTCTGCAACTCCCCGCCACCTCCTCCACCAGTCTACGAGCCTGCTCCGGCACCAAATCCAATTTCCTATTCCCCGCCACCTCCTGTCTACAAGTCCCCACCACCACCGTCACCTCACCCTTACCTCTATGCATCTCCCCCTCCTCCTTACTACTACTAGAAAGTGGCCATGAATAGCTCATGCTTTTATGGTAATCTCATTTATTTTTAAAACTGTACATGTAAAGACTAGTAGTTCAGAATTACATTAAGCATTTCAATTTTAAGCACCGTGTTCTGTTTAATTGTGTTCCTAGTGATTAAGTGACAAATAAAAGAGACTGATTAATTTGTTCTTGTAGGAGAGGCGAAAGGGATCCGAATAAAGAAAGGGTTTGATGAAAAGCTTACTGAGAGCAAGATGGCGGTCGATCGAGTTGCCGCGTTTGATTCTTTTTTATCTTTTTTTTTAATGAAGAATAAACAGCCACATGTAGAAACAGAAAAGTTCTTGTCATTTTCATGCTTGTGGATTGTTGCTGTGTGTGTCAATCGAATCTCTGGTGTGTCTTTTGTAATTTTCAACTTTGATGCTTGCAAATGCGAGACCTTTTTCGTATAATAAAATTAATATACTTCGAAAGATGGTCTTATCTTGCGTTGAACTTTATGTTCCTTTGGTGATGATTGTGACGTTTAAAATTGATGACTATTGTTTTTGTAAACTCTGCATGGATTTTTCGTGCAACTATGGAGCGCATTGACGAGAGTCTTATGCATGAGGTTCCATGCTGATCAGTGTCTATTAACTAATAATTAATATAACTTGAAAAATGTGGTTAATGAATCAGGTTCGAGTGCAAATGTTGGTACAAAATTTCGTGCTAATGTGTGCTTGAGTATGATTATAAGTTTTAATCATTATTATAATTCACTTGATAATATTAAACAAAATTTCACATCAATTAAGTTATAATATTGATTATCTTATATATTTACTTATTTTGTATTTAAATTGAATAATGATAGTTTTTGTTTTATATAATGCATGTGACATTTTATTAAGGATAAAATTTATTCCCAAAATAAAAATTTGAAAAAACTATTCTATTAATGTTTTTCAAAGCAGTTGTCGGATGAACTAATTTTGCTTCCTTTTACACCTTTAATAGCAATCCGGAATGATCTTGAGTACAAGTAAGGAGAAAAGTTTGAAACTATATAAAGCATGCACATGACTCAAAATAAGATCTACTTTTATTGACATACCATGTAAGCGACTAGTAATATAGCAAAGTCTTGTATATTTTGTTTTGCATTGACAGGGCCGGCTTTAGAGTCTGAGGGGCCTTAGGCGAAATTTTCTTACGAGGCCTCTATTTATTTTGCAATTTCAATACTCAAAGACATATAAAAAGAATTAAAATTTATTTCATCTTTAATTTTTGAATTTCAATAATAATAAAAAAGATAAAAAAATTTAAAAATAAAACCTAAAAAAAAGTCAAGAAGATATATTTTTTTATTCCATTAAAACCGTTAAAAACAAACATACAAACAAATAAAAACATATTTTTTTTCAAATAGAATATTTAAAATGATAGAGTACAAAATTTTGAAATGATGAATTGATGTTCAAAAATAAAAATGGACTTTATATTTTAAAAAACTAATTATTTACATGAACCAATGAATATAATAATTTTCTTTGTAGAGAAAAGAACAAGAAATTTTTTTCATTTACTAATTCTTGAGATTATAAGGTTTTTAATAGAAATTAAAAGAAATACTAAAAATCAAAGATTCTAACATTGAATAATTAAAAAGGTAAATAATTTTTTGGAAATATTAATAATGAATCAACTAATGGTTAAATAATATTATTAATTATACTTCTTTAAAATTAAGATTTCCAAAAATACATTTTTTTTAATGAAAAATAACTCTTAATTTCTTAAAATACGTATTAAATTTTTTTTATTAATTAGAGAATTATTAAGGAAATACTTAAAAAATGAGGCCTTCTTAAAATATGAGGCCTTAGGCGACTGCTTTGTTCGCCTATACCTAAAGCCACCCCTGTGCCTTGATCCGCATCAAGATAAATGATTCACTTAATTACTTGTGTAGTAAACAAATGCTATTATAGAAAAGGAAAATTATCAGCCATATACCCAAAAATTAATGTAAATTTTCAATACACATTTTTTTTATTTTGTTATTAACAATACATTTTTTTATTAAAAAAATGAATTATTAATGGTACATATTATTAACAATTATCCATAAAAAAATATTCATATTTTACCATAAAAATTTATTAACAACATATTATTTATAATTATACATATTATACCATAAAAATTTTCAGTTGGAACTTGGAGGAGTAGATCTTTAAAAAATTAGATTAAATTTTGGAGTAGCTTCGGCTGTAAAATAGTTTTTCTTTAGCAATTATTAATAATTTTCCGATAAATAGGATGAGATGTCATTTTTATCAATATATATCATATGACATGTTATTTTTTACTAGGTAAATGGGATGACATGTCTTTTTTTAATCAAAGTTTGGTCAATCTTGAAATACTAGATCACCCTTATGATGTCAGCGCTTGCAAACGGAAGTTAACAGATTGGTGGACAGCAGAACTTAAGGTATACGAGTGATACACTTGAAAAGTGTTCACACACGTTTGATATGGGTGTCATTTAAGAGTATATGACTGATAATTTCCCTATAGAAAATGAAAAAAATGGTTTATAAATATCCTATAAGAATTTATGGTTAAATCAATTTAATAAAACTTACTCCATTTGTTTTCAATATAATTTTTTTTCAATTCATGGGTGATTTTTCATTTAATTAAAGTAAATAAATAAAATATTTTTCACTAAAATTCTGTAAAAATCAATCTGATTATTTTAATAATTAATAGTCTTCTATTAATCTACTAGTCTTATATGTAATTTATGAAATGTACGTTTATCACGTAATTACTGTCATAATTTTTGTTACAACATTTTCTTAAGGTATATAAAACTTGTAACAATTTTATGAGGTGACTATACAAGATAAACGTAATTTCAAAAATGTTACAATCTCAAAAATCACTCATAAGTTAGCTGTTTGCAAAACATTGACTAATTAATCAAAATTAAGGTAACTCAAAAGGTTAATTAATTAGTTTTATTCTCCACAATTAAAAGAATTTAACTAAGACAATTACCATCCCTTCTCGATTAAAATGCAGTATTGTGAAGCAATAATTGTATTTGCAAATTAAACAATGTGGCCGGATTATGGCGAGGCGGCCCAACCCTCTGGGCTCTGGCCGAAAAACTAAATTTTTATCTATTTTGTGTGAATTTACTTATTAACCACCTCAAATTAAATAATATTTGTTTCAACCCAATTAAATAATATTATACTTAGATTATAACCCATGCCGACCCATAAAATCATGGTTCCCCGTAGGGGTGGGCAAAAAAAGTTGATTAATCAAAAATTGAATTGAACCGCTCGGTTCGATTTTTCTTACGATTTTTTTACATCTAGAAAACCGAAATAGTAATTTAGCATAAGTAGTAAAATCAGTCGGTCCGATTTTCTGTTTAAAAAGAAAAAACCGAAAAACCGAACCAACCACAGGAAAAAACCGAACGCAAATTGATTTTTACACAATCCCTAATCTAACATATTCTTGATTCTTCTCATCTTCTGATCTTCACAGGCTTCACAGCTTCACTCTTCAAAATTGTCGTCCCTGCTGCTGCTGCTGCTCATCCTTGGAATCTCGTCCCCGCTACTGCTGCTGCTGGTCATCCTTCACGAACCTTCACCACTGGAATCTCGTCCCCGCTGCTGCTGCTGCTCATCCTTCACGAATCTGATTTACCACCGCTACTCATCGCCGACTCTCGTCCCCGCTGCCACTGTCACCTACTATCAACTGTTGCTGCTGTCACGGTGCTCCCCTGCTGCCATCTGACTGCTGTTGTGAGCTGCTGCTGGTAACTTGAGCTGCTTGAGCTTGAGCTGTTTTTGCAGAGAACTTGAGTTGCTGCTGGCGTGAAAAGGTGAGATTTTCTTCGATGCAACCATAATTAAAGTGATTGTGTGAGAGTGGGAAGGGATTTTAATTGTTTTCCACACATAAAATAAGGTGAGATTTGAGAGTGGGAAGGGAAGAGCCTTTTAATTTTTCTTGTACGCAAGAATACACAAAAATAATGTGAGGCTGGCGATTTCAGGCCTCTCATTTTTTTCTTCTTTCAATTCCTCAGTAACACCTCATCGTAATCTTGATTGACCCCAGCGCTCTTTTATTTGCCATCTAACTCGATTTGGAAGATCGTCATTGGAAAGAATGGAATGCCTTATTTGGACTCTTGTTGATGGGTTAATGTCTTCTGTGACAAGGTCCAGAATATTGAAGTGGTTGACAACGTTAATTCTGTTAGATTAGAAAAACAAATGAGTTACTTTCCATCTACATGCAATCTCTAAATTGTCGACAGTTTTTAGTTGTTCAAAACTCACTCAATTATGTTGATTTAATCCAATATATGATAAATAACAAATTAAGTTTTATAATTATCCATTCTTTAGTTAGGTTAATTGTAGATAGTTGTTGTGAAACAATTGTTTGGCTAAATTTATTAGCAACAAAAATCAAATACGTATTCATTATGTTGAATTAATAAAAAATTATACCTCCCTATAAAAAAAATTTATGAAGATTTAATCCATGATAATTAACAACTAAATTTTTCCTTGATCATTAAATTTGATGATTATTTTGAGTGAATTAGATTAAATTTATATAGATATATAATGGGCCCAGCAACCCATGGCCGAAAGCTTGACAGTTGACAATTAATAATACCCTTACAAAGTTAGGATCTAAAATTTTTTGTATTAATATTTTATAATGTATTATAAACTTAGACTTGTTTAAATTATTTTTATCCTACGTGTGCAATTCTATTATTTTCATATCAGCTATGTTCTTGTGAGATGTATCTAGAACTTGTTTTGTTGAGTGCTTCTCTTTTTTATCATCTTTGATATGACTGAAAATGAAAATTTTTGTTTAATTTGTTAATGTAGAATTTGGTAGGCCAATAGTAGCTCAACAAGAACAAGCAGCTGAGGAGTAATTGGGATTATGATTTACTTTGATTTGAACTTGTTATTTGAATATGTTATGTGTTATTGAATATACTTTGAGACATATTTTGATTTTTTGTTTGTTAACTTTTTATGTTTGTGGTAAATTTATTAATTTAAGGTTTTAAATTTAAAAAAGCCAAAATAAGCCCATAATCGAAATAATCGAATCGAATCGAATTATTTCAATTAATCAAATATTTGATTATTTTGATAATTTGATTAATTGCGATTATGATTTTAAAATAATCGTAATTGAACGATTATGAAAAATTTAGTAAAAAATCGAACCAAACCGAACTGCGCCCACCCCTAGTTCCACGCATTAGAACCATATAAAAGGGGAGCAGGCTAAGTTACAGAATCTGTAACTTATTATATGAATTGAAAGGTCCGAATGATCTGTCCCGAAGCGAACTATGCGGGGGGCGATGTATATATCTATATCGGCACGGGTTTACTAAATACAAGCCGTCTTACGCACTTCAATCCTATTCTTAAAAGGGCTTCCTTCAAACAAAGCTGCAATTAAGATCATTTATCAATTAAATTAAGTAGTAATTAAGACTTTGATGGTGGATTCTATTAATTGTTTCAAAAGAGTGTCGGATTTGTCTTCTTTCTATTGTTTTTTCAACTTTCAGATAACGAATTAACATTAACACATACCTAGCTAAAAAAGGAAACAAGTGAATTAATATAATATCAACTAGGTTTAGGTCTAGTGCTTAACCAACACCTTCAGATACCTTAATTTGATTTTTTAAAAATAAAAAAATTAATGAATAAAAATATTATAATACTCCAAATGTACTTATGAAGTAACTTAATTTATTATCGATAAAAAAGAATTTAATAACATATCAATATTATTTAGTTTTTCATGATCAGTTTTTTTCTTACGTGAAATTTTAACCTTCATAGAGAAGAGAAATTATAGAATATATTAGAAATATCATGTCATTATACGGGTCCGACTATTGCATGTACCTTGGTTCGGAAAACAGATTGGACACATATATAGATATGTTGGAAGAAAAAATCTGGTTTATGTCTCAAGAGAGACAAGAAATAGGATGACATGTCTTTTTTTAATCAATGTTTCGTCAATCTTAAAAGACTAGATTACCCTTATGATGTCAGAGCTTGCAAACGGAAGTTAACGGATTGGTGAACAGCAGAAGTGTTTTGTCAACTTAAGGTATACGAGTGATACACTTGAAAAGTGTTCACACACGTTTGATATGGGTGTCATTTAAGAGTATATGACTGATAATTTCCCTATAGAAAATGAAAAAAATCGTTTATAAATATCATATAAGAATTTATGGTTAAATCAATTTAATAAAACTTACTCCACTTCTTTTCAATACAATTTTTTTTCAATTCATGGGTGATTTTTCATTTAATTAAAGTAAATAAATAAAATATTTTTCACTAAAATTTTGTAAAAATCAATCTGATTATTTTAATAATTAATAGTCTTCTATTAATCTACTAGTCTTATGTGTAATTTATAAAATTTACGTTTATTATGTCATTAATGTCATAATTTTTGTTACAACATTTTCTTAAGGTATATAAAACTTGTAGCAATTTTATGAGATGACTATACAAGATAAACGTAATTTCAAAATTGTTATAGTCTCAAAAATCACTCATAATTTAGCTGTCTGTAAAACATTGACTAATTAATCAAAATTAAGGTAATTCAGAAGATTAATTAATTAGTTTTATTCTCCACAATTAAAAGAATTTAACTAAGACAATTACCCTCCCTTCTCGATTAAAATGCAGTATTGTGAGGCAATAATTGTATTTGCAAATTAAACAATGTGGCCGAATTAGGGCGAGGCGGCCCAACCCTCTGGGCTCTGGCCGAAAAACTAAATTTTTATCTATTTTGTGTGAATTTACTTATTAACCACCTCAAATTAAATAATATTTGTTTCAACCCAATTAAATAATATTATACTTAGATTATAACCCTTGCCGACCCATAAAATCATGGTTCCACGTAGGGGTGGGCAAAAAAAATTGATTAATCAAAAATTGAATCGAACCGTTCGGTTCGGTTCGGTTTTTTTTACGATTTTTTTACATCCAAAAAACCGAAATAGTAATTTAGCATAAGTAGTAAAATCAGTCGGTTCGATTTTCTGTTTAAAGAGAAAAAACCGAAAAACCAAACCAACAACGGGAAAAAACCGAACGCAAATTGATTTTTACACAATCCCTAATCTAACACATTCTTGATTCTTCTCATCTTCTGATCTTCACAGACTTCATAGCTTCACTCTTCAAAAGTATCGTCCCTGTTGCTGCTGCTGCTCATCCTTGGAATCTCGTCCCCGCTGCTGCTGTTGCTGGTCATCCTTTACGAACCTTCACCGCTGGAATCTCGTCCCCGCTGCTGCTGCTGCTGCTCATCCTTCAAGAATCTGATTTGCCACCGCTGCTCATCGCCGACTTTCGTCCCCGCTGCCACTGTCACCTACTATCAATTGTTGCTGCTGTCACGGTGTTCCCCTACTACCATCTGACTGCTGTTGTGAGCTGCTGCTGGTAACTTGAGCTGCTTGAGCTTGAGCTATTTTTGCAGAGAACTTGAGTTGCTGTTGGCGTGAAAAGGTGAGATTTTCTTCGATACAACCATAATTAAAGTGATTGTGTGAGAGATGGAAGGGATTTTAATTGTTTTCCACACATAAAATAAGGTGAGATTTGAGACTGGGAAGGGAAGAGCCTTTTAATTTTTCTTGTGCGCAAGAATACACAAAAATAATGTGAGGCTCGCGATTTCAGGCCTCTCATTTTTTTCTTTTTTCAATTCCTCAGTAACACCTCATCGTAATCTTGATTGGCCCCAACGCTCTTTTATTTGCAATCTAACTCGATTTGGAAGATCGTCATTGGAAAGAATGGAATGCCTTATTTGGACTCTTGTTGATGGGTTAATGTCTTCAGTGACAAGGTCCAGAATACTTAAGTGGTTGACAACTTTAATTCTGTTAGATTAGAAAAACAAATGAGCTACTTGTTGGAAAAAAATATAGGTTTTTAAATTTTTTATAAAACTTTTTTAAGATCGCTCTCATATAATATATAAGAATACGTAATTTATAAACCGTACCTTGAAAATCCGATTTGGCTTTTTCTGATGAAGTGATTTAGGCTCCTAGATCACGATCCGCCACCACCACTCATGTTAGATCACGATCCGTCACCACCACGCTTGTTAGATCACGAACTGTCACCAATGATCTTCCAGGTTATAACTCAGGTTCGATCTGCACTTGACGTGTGGGCGCCTTTATCACTACCAAAGCAACCAGCACGAGAAATTTTTTCTCTCAATAATAGAGAGAAAAATATTTTTCTCTGATCTATATAAAGTGGCTGCTCTGCTTTTTCTTTAGAGAAAATAAGCCTTTTATATCTCCCTTTAGTGAAAACCCTAGGCTCCAAATAATCCAGAAAACAAAACTTAAGTTACTTGCTTTTTCTATAGGGGACCCACCTTGTAAAATAACATAAGGTCCCTTACACACAAGCTAATTAAATGGAGTCTCCCACTAAATGATATATTTAGGCTTTTGACCCAAATAACTAGTTATCTTACTTATTAGTCCAGTAGTGGTGCAGTCAATTAAATGAGCTAACCCGATGATCATTTGAGAACATACAATAGTGGCTATAACAATTAGACCTGTAATTAAACTAGCCTAATTATTTAATTCCAAATTTACTCCACTAAAAGATTGGAATTGACCTCCATAATTGTATGCTCGAATAATAATTCATCCTAAACCACATTGATTTCTTTACTGCACAATCCTTTGTACCACATCGTTAATTAAATTGATATCTCAATTGTCCAATCAATTTAATAACATCTTATTCCTTGATACTTAATGGTTTTCTCTAATGATCATTTTTAACATACTAAATATGTTGACACACTCTGGCCAGAGAATTCTATGATCAAGTGCCGAAAACTCATCAAGAGATGTGTTGTACAAATTCTATATTGTTAATCTATAACTCCAATACTCATAAATGCTCCCACCAAGATACCGAGTAATCTAGACTACAAGTATGTGCCATGCCCATTGGTAACTCAAATGAAATAACAATTACAATCATGAAATGATAATTAACTCAAGATTAAGATTACAGTAAAATCAATGCCTGTGAGATTTAATAAGTCTGACAGTTATTATAAAGTTAATTAAATCTCAGATGTGATCCTGTTCAATGTAGTCGTACTACATTAATAAATTCATACATGATTAAGACAAATCATTCAATGAATTTATTACAGTCTATACCTAAATAAAGTGCCCAACTTTATTTATCAATTGCAAACTAAATTTATTTAATCATAAGATAACTTGTATTTATGTCTTCTGTGAATCCACATGGTGATCACATAAATACATATAATATGATTAAATGGACTTTAATACAAATATTAATGCAATTAAGATATTTGAATAAAATACCTCATTTATTTTATTAATCAGAAAAATAGTTTATTACAATTAAATAAACACATATGCTTTTAAAGAGCATATTTTCCCAACAATCTCCCACTAGCTCTCAAAGCATATCTAGCATATTGCACATGCTCTAGGGCTCTAAGTGCAGGTTATAAAGGTTTCCCACTAATGGCCATTGTAATAAGATATGTCATTTAGCATCTAATGCCATTTGGGGTACTGTCATATAACATTTCTATATTATTCCCTTATAAGATGATACTTCCTGTCAGTATTTGAACGATATCTAGTGTTTTACTTCCGCTATGCCCAAGGAGAAAATTAATTTCACCGTGAGATTAGAGCATTAAAAGGAATTCATAAGAAATTTAAATTAAAACTATGTTAAATATATCGCTAGCTACTTGTTTTTAGAGGAATTAAAACAATTAATAAGCTGCGAAGTGAAAATGAATAAATAAAAGAAATGAGGTTGAAAATAAGTCTCGCCGCCTGGATCCAAGGCCAAAACATTCATGATAAGTTAGGTAATTAAGTACATGTTTTCAAGCTCTTCATGAAGAAAAACGTTATTGAAATAAATCACAAAGACTCCCTGCGCAAATTATTACATTGATTAAAAAAAAAAGCCATATCTTTAACAAGATCGTGACTCTCGGACTGTTAATTACTTTACTCCCTGCTTGGCCAACAGCTGGCCACTAAACAAAATCATATAAATTTTAAATTTAGTCAAATTGGTCCCACTTGATGACATCCTTTTCATACATAAAATTGTTTAACGTCAAGGTTAAATATGAGAAGTTTGGTAGAGAAGGTAAAAAGGAAGTCTATATAAGGAGGGGAACGAGCTTTGTTTATAGCACAAGTGAAACTCCACTTTATTGAACGATGGGGTCTCAAATGGGCTGCCTCTTTGCCACTCTTTTGGTAGTATCAGTCTCTCTTAGCTACTTGCCGTTAGAAGCCTCCGTAAACAAATACTACTACACATCTCCTCCCCCTCCCAAGTACAAGTCTCCACCACCCATCTTATAAAGAACATTCAAAGTCAAATGGTGGTCAAAATTTGACGAACAGTCTAAGTTAACGGATACCCTAATCCGTAACTGGCTCTGTTCTAAAGGATTCTTAGCCCCATCCATCAAAGCCAAAAAAACCCAAGATACTTTCCTTACTCAAAAATCCAAAGCACAATCCCTCTTGGCAAGTGCCAAATCAGAAGAAGAATATTTCAAAGTCATGGAACAGCTCCTTACCTCACGGTCAAAGTCTTCTGTTGCTGAGTCCTCAGATGAAGATACTGATCAAGACGAAGAGCTGTTCATTTCCCTTGGAGATGAAAATGAAGATGATTGTTTTGGCATTTTCTCTCCTATAAAGCATTGTAAATAATTATGTATTTCTTTTCCTGAAAGCATTCTGTACATTTATCATATAAAAAAAAAGAGTAATTTTCATTTATACTGTATTTTGTACCCTCGGGTGGTCCCCTGGACACAAGTGAGAGCGCACATGTCTCTTCACCCGAATTTATAAATTAAAAAACATTGTACATCTAAAGCTTACTGTTCCAAGCAGCTCCGCTCGTGCTACAGTTGAAGAGCTACAGGGCCGCTACAGTTTAATTTTTAAAGCCATGTATAAAAATCAAGAGGAAGACTTAGACTCTTCAGATTTTTCAGATCTAGGATTTTCTTTCTCTCTCTTTTCCTCTCTCTCTCCCTCTCTCTTCTTCTTCTACTTCTCCCTCTCGGAAGTCTGGTCAAGACATCATGAAAGCATTATTCCCTGTCTTGTAATATGCTCAAGGCATCAAGGGAGCTTTCAGTCTTGTAATCTTCCCTTCTTTCAATCTTTCTCTTAGGAAAGATCTGTAAAATTGTCCAGATCCAGTTCAAAGAAATCAAAAGCATGTATGTTTAATTTCTTTTCTGTAATGTAATTTATTTAAAGTCATTTAATTTTCTGCAATTTACTTTTAAAGCAATTTACTTTAAAGCAATTTCCTTTATGCAATTTAAATTTTGCATTTTAAATTTTCAAAGCATGCTTGCAGACTGATTTCTATCAGATCTGCCATATAAATTGTACATTCTTCTGAGGCAACGAGACCAGATCTCAATCCTCAGTCGTATCTCTTCTCTTCTCCCTCCAATCCTTCAAAGCACCATTTCCGGGATCCGGATCTGGTACTGTGTATGCACCCAGCCTTAGATGTATGATCTAGGCGTTAAAGAACTTAATAAATAATTGGTAAAGTTCTATTAAAAAGAATCAACCACGTTTAAAGCAATCTAATTATTATTTGGTAAACAAAACTATTCTGGTATATTGGCTGGAATACTCAGAGATGCGGGCTACTGGTCCAAAGGAGGATTAAATATCTTTCTGAGAATTCGGAAAGGACCTCATTCTCTAGATAACAACGCCACGTACTGAATTAATTATAAAATTTGACAAAGCCGTTGCAATTCCATCAATTTAAAGAATCCATTAATCGAACTTGGTAAAACAAGTTAAAAAGAACCAACCGCGTTTCAATTCCGCAATATCAAATCGTTTTATTAAAGCTATTCAATAATATTTTCCTTTTTGAAAACACACCCTTCCTTCGATCCTATTTCCCTTCTGGTATCAGAGCCAAGGGGAGGAAAGTGTTTTATAGTTTAGAGAATTTGTGTTAAAAATTTGTGTTTTATTTTAATCCCTGTTTGTGTGGTGAGTTTTTTACTGGTAGTAAGTCCCGCCATAGGATAAGATTTCCGTTTAGGGCAGTAAACCCATACCTGTAGCCATACCGATAGGTCTTAGGGTAGACCATAAGTTTTGAACCATGGATTCCCTGCTCTGTAGAGCATCGTCCTTTTCTAGCTCTTCTTCTGGAAGAACTAGTGATTCAAAGAATGTTGTGAGTTCTGAAGAATTTGTTATCGAAGACTTCAATAAAGCAATTGATAATTGGGAATTACCCAAGGTTAATAAAGATATGATTTATAAAACAAAAAAGCTTGATTTTTTAAAGAATGATTATGTCATAAAAACAGAAGAACGTGACATAACCCTTTCAAAGCCTTTTGAAACAATTCATTTGTTTTCTGAGCAGTCTTTAAAGAAATTAAGAGAAAAAAGTTTTAATTATATTCATATCGGTCTTATACAAGTCGGCATAAAACCCCTGACCAAAGAAGGTCTTGACACCTCCATCCTTGCAGTCTTGAGAGATGGCCGATTCATCTCTTTCGATGATTCTTTACTAAGTAGTATAGAATCAAGTCTGTGTAAAGGTCCCATTTCATTTAATTGTTATCCAAACATAACAATTTCTCTTAAAGACAAAAATATTTTAAAAAGCATGATTTTACAAATCAAAACTCATAATTATCATATGATTGAGGGATCCGTCCCTGTAGCTTTGATTTTTAAAATCTCATACAAAGCCATGATTTCTGCATTTAGCACGCAGCATAGATTTCAGTCAAAAAGAGAAGAAACTCTTCTCTTGCAGACTGACCTTTCAAAAGCCAACACAGTTATTCCAAAACCAATCCAATGGAAAGATGTCAATCTTCCAGACGAATGGATTCTTGAAGGAGCCACTGCACCAGTGATTCCAAAACAACTTGAGCCAAATACAGAGTTGCAAAACGTGACTCAGTATTCAGATGGTAAAGTAAAGCTATCATTTAGGAGATCTACTTCATCCAGATTCTCCGATAAAGGCTCAATTGCAAGTATCTCTTCATTAGAGAGAAAATTTACAAAAATACCCTCTGAGGTAAATCTTCAAAGTCAACCTAGGTTTTCCACTTCGGATATACCTAGTTCCTCTATTCATTCAGTAAATTATGCCACTAGTGTTCCTCATCCCATATACACTAGTCGAGAAAGACAGGAAGAGAAGGAACCTTCTCCTCCGACTTCTCCCACATTCTCATCAGTCACTGAGAATATCATAAATGTCATTGAAAAGGATTTTGAATTAGATAAAACTCTTCTTCACAATGATTTTTATTCTGATTCAAATAAAGAAAAAAGACTTTGGTTTTTCAAACATTTTCTAAATCAAAGAAAAGAAATTCAAGAAAAGTATTATGATTTTGTTAATTCACACAAAGTTCATATATTGTTTTTTGATTGGTTTGAGATATATTCTTCAAACAACAACATCTCTTATCCGTTTAAAGAGTCAAACCCTATTACTATTAGGAAGAAAACCCCTGAGTGGAACCTTTCCGATAGCAATAGAACCATACAATCTGAACATCCCCCTCTTAGGAGTTTAACTATTGATCATGGTGAACCTCCTATTGAGATTAGAGCCTCACCTTACAAAATTCCAAAACCAAATGATTCTGATGCGAATTTAAGTAGTATTATTCAACAGAATAATTTCTGTAATACTAACTTAAATACCATTGGAAAGCAATTGACTAGGATAGAAAGTCAATTCCAAAAGTCAACCATTACTATTCCTACTGTTACATCAAAATCGGATTCTGACAAAAAGCTTAAAGAACCTATTTTCAAACCTTTCCAGGTTTCGAAAACTAGTCAAAAGCTTGTTCAAGAGTCAAAATCAGATTTTGCTAAAGCCATTAGAGAACAACTAGATAGGATAGAAGCTGCTTCTTCCTCATCTAGTAAAGTTCAGATAGCCCCTGATACTCCTCAATCTAGCAAGATTGGAGTATTAGAACATGACCAAATGTCTATAGCCTCTTCTGACCTAGAAGCCTTTAAAGAAGAACCCATTCCTAAAGCCAACAAAATCCATTGGGAATTAGCACTCCCAACTGTAAAGTCTCCACCTGATTTGACCATAGACAACAGGCCTAGTGCATTAAATCAATCCCGATATAATGCATCCTCTGTCTATGAGTGGAATATAGATGGAATGTCTGAGTACAACATCCTAGGTGTATTGCAGCAAATGACCATGGCAGCTAATGCCTATAAAACCCAGTCGGGAACTTCTGACAAAGCCATTGCAGAAATCCTTATTGCTGGTTTTACTGGTCAACTTAAAGGTTGGTGGGATCATCTTCTCACCAATTTGCAGCAATTAGACATCCTAACCTCCATACGAGTCGATGAGAATGGTGCTCCCATTCTTGACGAGTTCAATAATCCAATACAGGATGCTGTAGCTACCCTGATATTGACTATTTCCCTCCATTTTATAGGTGATCCTTCTCACCTTAGAGACAAAAACGCCGAGTTACTACACAATTTGAGGTGTAGAAAACTTAGTGAATTCCAGAGTTATAAAACCACCTTTTTCACCAGACTTTTCCTTAGGGATGACGCTAGTCATACAACTTGGAAGGAGAAATTCCTTGCAGGATTGCCTACCCTATTAGGTGAAAAAGTTAGAAATTCCATTAAAGCCCTTTATGATAACCGTATTCCTTATGATGAGCTCACCTATGGTGAACTTGTCAGTTTTGTCAACAAAGAAGGCTTAAAGATTTGTCAAGATTTGAAATTACAGAAACGTCTTAAGTGGGAACTTAAGAAGTCTAAGCAAGAATTAGGCAGTTTCTGTAAACAATTCAATTATGACCCCTTTAAGACTTCTACTTCCAAAGATTGTGATGGTAAGTGTTCTACAAAACCTTACAAGAAACATCACAAATCTAAATTCCATAGAAAACCCTTTCAAAATTTTAGAGAACCACATTATAAGAAACCCTCGAGGCCTTATAATAAACCCAAGTTCTCTAAAAAGAAAGAGTTTAAAGCTAAACCAGAATTTAGAGCCAAACCAAAAACCCCATTCAATTACAAAGAAGCCATATGCCATAAATGTGGTATTAAAGGCCATACTGCAAAGTATTGCAGGATGAATAGGAGGCTTCATGAGCTTGACCTCGATGAGGAAACCCTTTCCAAAATTGCCTCTTTGCTCATAGAGTCTTCTGACTCTGAGTCTTCCATGACGGGAGATAGTGAACCTTTACAGATTGATGAGTTAAATGACTCAGACACATCTGTTTCTTTGACTGACTCCGATACTTCGGATTCTTATTTAAAGAAAATCAATGTTTTGACTAAAGACCAAGAGATTTTTCTTGAACTTGTTAAGCATATTTCTGATCCGAATCTTCAAAAGGAATATCTTGATAAGCTTTTAAAGACCCTCGATTCTAATAAAACAGAAACTTCTAAAGTTCCAATTGTTAAAAAGACTTCTTATGATCTTACTAATATTTTAGATAAAAAGAAAACAAAGAAAGTTGTTCCTAATATCCAAGATCTTCAAAATGAAATCAAAGAAATTAAACTTGAAATCAAGGATTTGAAAGAAAAACAAAAACATGATTCTGATACTATTCAACTCCTTTTGCAAAAACAATTAAATGATGATTCTGATAAGGAAGTTGAAACTGATGGTGATAATGGGCAAAATCTTGAAAATATTGAATCTGTGCCCAATGATTTTTTATTTGTTTTAAAACAAATCACCACCAGGAAGTATTTAATCAAAATCACTTTAATTTTTTCTAAAGATTTTGAAATTGACACCATTGCCCTTTTTGACACTGGTGCTGATTTAAATTGTATTAAAGAAGACGTTGTTCCTAAAAAATTTCATGAGAAGACTAATGAAAGACTTTCTGCCGCCAATAATTCAAAACTTAAAATCAAATCAAAAGTTGATGCTTCTGTTCACAACAGTGGTTTTGAATTCAGGACTTCTTTTCTTCTCACTAATGACATACACCATACTGTCATTTTGGGAACCCCGTTTATAAATCTGATTACTCCGTATACTGTCAATTATGATAGTATATCTTTCAAAGCAAAATCCAAAAGACTTGTTTTCCCTTTTATTGAAAAACCGAAAACAAGAAACCTTAACATTGTCAAAGCTTGTTCTGTTTATCAGAATCAAATCAATGCCATGCTTAAGTCCAAACAAACTGATTTGTTTTGTTTAAAAAAGGATTTAAGTCTCCAAAGAATTGAAAAACAATTACAAAATGAATTTATTCAAAGAAAGATTTCTGATTTTAAAACCCTCATTGAAAAAGAAATATGTGCTGATTTACCATCCGCGTTTTGGGAAAGAAAACAACATTTGGTTGATTTGCCTTATGAAAGCTCTTTTGATGAAAAGCAAATACCCACTAAAGCCCGTCCAATTCAAATGAATATGGATTTAGAACAACACTGTAAAGATGAAATAAAGGATTTAGAGTCCAAAGGACTCATTGTAAAATCTAGATCCCCTTGGTCTTGTGCCGCTTTTTATGTCAATAAAAATTCTGAAATTGAAAGGGGAACACCGAGACTTGTAATAAACTACAAGCCTTTAAATAAAGCTTTAAAATGGATTAGGTATCCAATACCTAATAAAAAGGATTTGCTCCAAAAACTGTGTTCTGCTTTTATTTTTTCAAAATTTGACATGAAATCCGGTTTTTGGCAAATTCAAATCCATCCCAATGACCGTTACAAAACCGCTTTTACTGTTCCTTTTGGACAATATGAGTGGACTGTCATGCCATTTGGTTTAAAAAATGCACCCTCGGAATTTCAAAGAATTATGAATGACATTTACAACCCTTACTCCGAGTTTTGCATTGTTTACATTGATGACGTGTTGATTTTCTCTCAAACTATTGATCAACATTTTAAACATTTAAAGACTTTTTATTTTGCCACTAGGAAGGCTGGTCTAGCCCTTTCTAGTTCAAAAATTTCTTTATTTCAAACAAAAGTCAGGTTCCTTAGCCATTACATTTCTAAAGGGACCATTACTCCTATTGAGAGATCACTTGCCTTTACAGACAAGTTTCCTGATAAAATCCTTGACAAAACCCAATTGCAATGATTTTTGGGTAGTCTTAATTATGTTCTTGATTTCTGTCCTAATATCAATAGGATTGCCAAACCACTGCATGATAGGTTAAAAAAGACTCATGTTGCATGGTCAGAAGAACATACTAGGATTGTTAAGCACATAAAGACCATTGTTAAAAGCATTCCATGTTTATTTCTTGCAAATCCGGCATTGCCTAAGATAGTTGAAACTGATGCATCTGATATAGGCTATGGCGGTATATTAAAGCAAAAAGAAAATGATAAAGAACAGATAATACAATATGTTTCTGCACATTAGAATGATTGCCAGAAAAATTATTCTACTATCAAGAAACAAATTCTTTCTATTGTTTTATGTATTACTAAATTTCAAAGTGATTTATTAAATTAAAAATTTTTACTTAGAATTGATTGCAAAGCTGCAAAACATGTTTTGGAAAAAGATGTTCAAAATATTGCTTCAAAACAAATTTTTGCAAGATGGCAAGCTATTTTAAGTGTTTTTTATTTTGATATTGAATTTATTAAAGGTGATAAAAATTCTGTTCTAAATTTTCTAACCAGAGAATTTCTTCAAAACAGATAATGCCGCCAAAGAAGAAGGACAAAGGTAAAGCTGTTCTTAAAGACTCTGAGTCTCATGCAACCTCTAAAGAACCCCAATCAACTCCTTCTAAAGAAAAATTGCTTTCTTCTGCCATGCCCATCAAATCCTGGATTGAAATGGTTGAAGAACAAGAAGCCCAATACAAATCCATTTCCTCTGATGACCAAATAAAGCAATGGATGAGCTCCATTACAAAATCCCCTGAGCTTATGCTCGCTCTTCAAAGCCTTTCTCAAAGTCAAATTTCTCCTAAAGAAGAAATTGAAAAAGAAAAACCCATTTCTAAAGAAATTTCAAAGCCCTTTTCCCAAAATGTGGTTGTCTCTGGTGAAAGTTCATCTTCTCAAATTGTGCTTTCCCAGCCAACGCTTTCAAAGAAATCTTCCGATTGGTTTGATAAAACCCATTTCCAAAATATTTTATTAATGGAAGATGGTTTTTACCATACTGATCCTTTTCAAGCAATTTCAAAGTTTTTCCCTAAAAGCTGGTTTTTTAAACCATGGGATTTAACAAAACCCCAATCTTATTATCAAAGCATTTTAGAGGTCACTGAGTCAGTAAAATGTAAACATTTCTTTCTCAGCGAGACTCATAAAGAACCAGTCTATTCAACGGCTACTATTTTAAAGGTTTTGAGCCCAAACCAGTGGGGTGACCAGCTCCACACACAAAGGAGATTCCTTCCAAATTTTCAAATGTGTTTACCATACTGCTTAACCTATTCTTATTAGGACTACCAACAAGCATGGTATAACACATTTTTTATTCAAAACCCTAAAAAATCCCATTCATGGTTATTTTTCTTTAATTCAAAGATAACCGTCCAAAGCCTCCCAAATTGGTTTCAACATTGGTGGAACATTTTTGGCCCAATCCCTCAAATCCTAACTCCAAATGCCACCCACTGTTTAACCCTCTTTAAAGCCCATTACATTCCTTCTGAATCCGAGAAAATGTTTCCCCACTTTCTCTGTTTCTGTACAAACTTCTTCCTTCCATAGGTATGGATGTGGAACCTCAGGTTTCATACCTAAGATAACCAACATATCTTATAAAGAACATTCAAAGTCAAATGGTAGTCAAAATTTGACGAACATTCTAAGTTAACGGATACCCTAATCCGTAATTGACTCTGTTCTAAAGGATTCTTAGCCCCATCCATCAAAGCCAAAAAAGCCCGAGATACTTTCCTTACTAAAAAATCCAAAACCCAATCCCTCTTGGCAAGTGCCAAATCGGAAGAAGAATATTTCAAAGTCATGGAACAGCTCCTTACCTCACGGTCAAAGTCTTCTGTTGCTGAGTCCTCAGATGATGATACTGATCAAGACGAAGAGCCGTTCATTTCCCTTGGAGATGAAAATGAAGATGATTGTTTTGGTTTTTTCTCTCCTATAAAGCATTGTAAATAATTATGTATTTCTTTTCCTGTAAAGCATTCTGTACATTTATCATATAAAAAAAAGAGTAATTTTCATTTATACTGTATTTTGTACCCTCGGGTGGTCCCCTGGACACAAGTGAGAGCGCATATGTCTCTTCACCCGAATTTATAAATTAAAAAACACTGTACATCAAAAGCTTACTGTTCCAAGCAGCTCCGCACCCGCTACAGTTGAAGAGCTATAGGGCCGCTACAGTTTAATTTTTAAAGCCATGTATAAAAATCAAGAGGAAGACTTAGACTCCTCAGATTTTTTAGATCTAGGATTTTCCTCTTTCTCTCTTTCTCCCTTTCTCTCTTTCTCTCTTTTCTCTCTCTCTCTCTCTTCTTCTTCTTATTCTCCCTCTCGGAAGTCTGGTCAAGACATCTTGAAAGCATTATTCCCTATCTTGTAATATGCTCAAGGCATCAAGGGAGCTTTCAGTCTTGTAATCTTCCCTTCTTTCAATCTTTCTCTTAGGAAAGATCTGTAAAATTGTCCAGATCCAGTTCAAAGAAATCAAAAGCATGTATGTTTAATTTCTTTTCTGTAATGTAATTTATTTAAAGTCATTTAATTTTCCACAATTTACTTTTAAAGCAATTTAAATTTTGCATTTTAAATTTTCAAAGCATGTTTGCAGACTGATTTCTATCAGATCTGCCATATAAATTGTACATTCTTCTGAGGCAACGAGACCAGATCTCAATCCTCAGTCGTATCTCTTCTCTTCTCCCTCCATTCCTTCAGATCACCATTTTCGGGATCCGGATTTGGTACTGTGTATGCACCCAGCCTTAGATGTATGATCTAGGCGTTAAAGAACTTAATAAATAATTGGTAAAGTTCTATTAAAAAGAATCAACCATGTTTAAAGCAATCTAATTATTAATTGGTAAACAAAACTATTCTGGTATATAGGCTGGAATACTCAGAGATGCGGGGTACTGGTCCAAAGGATGATTAAATATTTTTCTGAGAATTCGGAAAGGACCTCATTCTCTAGATAACAACGCTGCGTACTGAATAATTTATAAAATTGAACAAAGCCGTTGCGATTCCATCTCCATCCATTTAAAGAATCCATTAACTGAACTTGGTAAAGCAATATAAAAGGAACCAATCGCGTTTCAATTCCGCATTTCAAATTGTTTTATTAAAAGTATTCAATAATACTTTCCTTTTGAAAACACACCATTCCTTCAATCCTATATATATATATATATTCTTTGACAAACTTATCATCTTGACCCACTCCAATTTGGAGTATTACTCAATATCCTACATGTTTCATCACCTATTTATGTTTGAGAAAAATGTAAATAATTATTTTGTTCAGTGAAGTTGTGCCAAACAAAAACAAAAAAAAGAGAAAAAAAATTTGTTGTTTCAAAAAAAAAATAATAATAATAGGTGAAATCCACCTTGCAACTTCCAAAAAAAAATCTCTGCATTTTTCTCAAACGTACATTTTGTTTTCCTTATTTCCCTTCTTTGTTAGCCATGTCCCTAGCCTACGTTACGTCCTAATAAAAATTCTTCTTGATTTTAGGGAACTATAGTCTGGAGTAGAAGCTAGTTATATGAACTAAAAAGATGTAGTGGTGCATAAAATAAAAAAAAATTGGGTTGACTATCATTTTTATTTGACTTGAGATCGTATTATTTCTAAACTGAGGTCATATTTATTTCATTATGGTGAGAGCATGAGATATCACTTCTTTATTATTTTCTCTCAATTACCATTCATTGGAGTGACTATTTTTATTGGGTTTAATTTCTTTGTGAGAGTGTCACTACTTCCAGTGAGATTTT
>MKYO02008564.1:99415-117515 GCA_002013955.2 Citrus medica | reverse complement strand
TCAATTATGAGTAGCTAATTTTCTTTCAAGCTTGGGTTGAAGGTGAAGTCTCAACATGTGTCATGGGCTTTATTTGGTAAATTTATTTTCTCTTCCCCTCTAGTTTTTGTAGATGTTTTGACTTCTCGTCGACAAATAATAATAAGCTTGTCTAGATACCGCCCTGGTTTCATCGGCTCCCTAGTACAAGGTTATTATTATTTGGCACGATAAGCCCTTAGCACCATATTGATTAGAGTGTGGTTCATGAGGTATGGATTCCCCCTTAATGATTTAATTGACATTAATAATGAATATTTAGCCCATGATGCATGTTGATACGGATCCAGATACCCAAGTACGTCATTTCAATAAATTTCACTTCAATTTATTCTCGCCATTTCAATTCCAATTTTAGAATAATTTAAGTTACTTTCACCACAAATCCAACCACCCTGATACAAAATTAATTCTACATATAATTAAAATCCACCTCCTCGTGGGATCGACACTCGTCACCATTGATCTATTCTACAATAGATTCGTGCACTTGTGAGTTCAATAAAATTTGCACAACAGATGCTGCAGCATGCTGATTCTGATTACTCCATGAAAAATTTAGGTGATGTCTCCATCCAAGGTTATAGGTGTTTGAAAATGGATGGCTTTGATTCTGTTTATTAAAATTGCCCACATGACTGAAGCTGAATTCCTAGGACAATTATCATATAGATGTCCCTCTCCATAATAAACATAAGAGACTTCAGCAACTTGGTTAACTGTTGCTGGAACAGTTGCCGTTGCTTTTACCATATTTGTCAACGAGGTTACTTGGGCTGATAATATTGTCAGTGCATCCACATTGTGTACTCCTGCTGCTCCTCTCACTGTGGCTTGTCTAGTTGATGACCATTGATAGTTATCCTTTGCAAAATTTCATAAGTCTCATTATATGAGTTAGACATTAAAGCCCCTAGTGTTTGAGTTCAACCCATTGTAGAAAGTTTCCAATTGTATGCAATAAGGAATACCATGATGAGGGCATCTCCTGAGTAACTCCTTGAATCTTTCTCATGCATCATACAAGCTTTCATCTTCAAGTTGATGGAAAGATGTGATCTCATTCTTCAACTTTGCATTCTTTGTTGGTGGGAAATATTTCATCAAAATTTTGTCAGCCAAATCATTTCATGTGGTGATGGAGTTTGGTGGCAAAGAACTCCACTGTACCAATTAAAATTGATTTCACAAAACACAATAAGCACCAATCCCCGGCAACGGCGCAAAAAACTTGTTGTCGATTTTCTAATGCTATTAGTGTCAATGTGAAAATGTACACAACAAGTAATATAATGATAAGTATTCAAGATCGTCTCCATAAGGATTATTATTATAGGAATTGCTACAGTGATTTTATCAGTGCCATTCTTATTATAAATTAGAATTAAAACAAATTATTCAACTAATGAACTAAGGCAGATCTTATTGGGCTAGTTGGCAATGTGTTGCTTTAGGTCGTGTGGAATAGTTACGGGAGTGATCTTGCATGATGTGTGGAGCTATAACAGTGCTGAGCATGGGCCAATCTATGGGCTCATGGAACTAGCAAACCTATTCTAGAATTTCGAGGAAGAGTACTCTGGTTAGTACTCTAAATTACCTTATTATATTTGCACAAACAGAGGCATGTTAGTGAAATAATATCTAAGCAACCCAAGAGGACGGTGAATTGGGTTTCTAAAAATTATGCAATTCATAAACAAAACTTAATGCAAATCTTAAACGAATTTAAAGCAATAATAAATAAATCAACCAAAATATAAAAAGATAAGGGAAGAGAGATTAAACCACATAGAGTTTTACGTGGTTCGGCCAACCTTGCCTACATCCACGCCTCCAAGCACACCGAGCTTGGGCATTCCACTAGTCAAGCCTTCAAGGCTTCAAGAACACTTACAATTGATTTCTTAGGTGTCAATCAACCTTTACATGTAGAGATTATCGCCAATCTCTTAACCCAAGTGTATCTCAACATTTGCAATCACTCAAAATAAAGATTACAAATTTATTTTGCTCTCACACAATTTTTTTAAGATTATAAATCAACGTTTAATGTGTGACTAAATGAACAAGAATGAATTTGAAGCTCAATGAATGTTGTATTCTCAATTATAAGCTCAATGATAATGTTGTGATCAGCTCTTGTTTGAATTTGATAAAGCTTATTTATAGTTGGAGTTGAAAAATAGCCATTGTTGACTTTTTCCTGAAATTGGATCGCCGCTAACCGTTATCGGTTAACCGTTTTAACTGGTTCAAGTGACCGTTGAGCTGAATTTCAAATAAACGGTTGATCATTTGACACTATCGGTTTGCTGCTAATTTCCATAAACTTGTAAAACAAATTTCTGTTATTCGTTCTTGCTAAACGGTTGAAGGTTGGCATAGAATGACATTCTGAAATCTATTGGTTGGCCGTTTGAAGTTAACGGTTCACCGTTTACTTCTAGAATCACAGTTTTAACCAAATTTCGCAGGGAATGATTTTTCGGTTAAAGTTAACGATTATCCATATTTCATTAACACATTTAGAAAGATCATACGACTTTTGAGAAATTGTTTGGTAATGAAAACTCCAACATTTTAATCAAAAACATTTAAAGTTAGTTATCATCAAAATCAATATAATGAACATCTACATGTTAACTGTTAGGCCTTGATTATTTTTTAAATCTTATAAGATATAGAGTGATAATAGTAACTCAATTTTCATAAAATGTGGAAAGATCAATCGCCAAATTTCTAGATGCCATAGATACTCTAGATTTTAGTAAGGAATATCAAGCTATTTATACAATGAAAATTGTTAAAACTCGATTAATTGCAAGGAAACACTTTTAGAGAGATATGGAGAGAATAAACTTTGAAGATAACAATGAAATACATGACACATTTAAGGAAGAAAATATAATAGTATTAATAGAATATATTTTAACCGGTCTTAAGATAATTCAAGATTGATGCACAATAAATAACAGGACTCTAAACCGTCCATAATAAGTCTATTGATTACTAATAACAATAATAGTAATGTGAAATTTTTTATTCAGAATGCTCAATTTAGATTATAATATCTATGTGAAAGCATTGATGGCATGTACCTTGGTTGGAAAAATAGATTCGACACATGGATATATATGTTGGAAGAACAAATCTAGTTTATATCTCAAGAGAGACAATAAATTATAAATGTCGGTGCTATAGTATATTCATATTTTATAAATCTTTATAAATTTAATAATCATTTAGATCTTCATAATATTATAATAAAAAAACTTTAAAAATATATGTAGAAGAGATGGAAGAGAAATCATCCAGTTATTCAAAATCAATTAAACAAAAATAGAGGTAAATTCCTTGAATTATATAAATTATACAATTTCACAGAAATTTTGCATATATTGCAAAACAGTCCTTGTGGCACTAATTATGGGACTAGTGTAGCATAAATACTAATATTGCTTTTTATTTTGTAAATTAATTGTTGCGTCATAATTTTTTTACATACAAATTTATTGTTTTAAAATATGAATTTTTTTTTTGTATTTAGGGTTAATTTTACAATTTCATACTTTGTTCAATTATATGTAAGGTCCTTAACGTGTTGGTTGATGTTGAATATTCAAAGATCCACAAGCTATCAACGACAACGAATCAAATTTAAACTAATTAGTTAATACATAATGACTGGGTTGTTTCCTATGCTTGTTAATGATGTAGGACGTTATTTTAGGATTTTCGAATTTTAATTTTTAGGTCTTCTGATATTTTCTTTTTTAATTAAAGTCTGTGTCTTAGTTTTCTTTTATTTCTGTTATAATTATAATTTACTTTCTTTTTTTAAGTTAACTTAGGAAAATATATTTACTGTATTATAAATAAAGAGATCTTGTTATTACTTTATAACTTCAGCTTCAGTTATTCAATTAAAAACCCTTTTTTTTNTTGGGGTACTGTCATATAACATTTCTATATTATTCCCTTATAAGATGATACTTCCTGTCAGTATTTGAACGATATCTAGTGTTTTACTTCCGCTATGCCCAAGGAGAAAATTAATTTCACCGTGAGATTAGAGCATTAAAAGGAATTCATAAGAAATTTAAATTAAAACTATGTTAAATATATCGCTAGCTACTTGTTTTTAGAGGAATTAAAACAATTAATAAGCTGCGAAGTGAAAATGAATAAATAAAAGAAATGAGGTTGAAAATAAGTCTCGCCGCCTGGATCCAAGGCCAAAACATTCATGATAAGTTAGGTAATTAAGTACATGTTTTCAAGCTCTTCATGAAGAAAAACGTTATTGAAATAAATCACAAAGACTCCCTGCGCAAATTATTACATTGATTAAAAAAAAAAGCCATATCTTTAACAAGATCGTGACTCTCGGACTGTTAATTACTTTACTCCCTGCTTGGCCAACAGCTGGCCACTAAACAAAATCATATAAATTTTAAATTTAGTCAAATTGGTCCCACTTGATGACATCCTTTTCATACATAAAATTGTTTAACGTCAAGGTTAAATATGAGAAGTTTGGTAGAGAAGGTAAAAAGGAAGTCTATATAAGGAGGGGAACGAGCTTTGTTTATAGCACAAGTGAAACTCCACTTTATTGAACGATGGGGTCTCAAATGGGCTGCCTCTTTGCCACTCTTTTGGTAGTATCAGTCTCTCTTAGCTACTTGCCGTTAGAAGCCTTCGCAAACAAATATTACTACACATCTCCTCCCCCTCCCAAGTACAAGTCTCCACCACCCCCGCCACCGGTTCACAATTCTCCACCACCACCCCCGGTTTACCCGCCCCCGCCACCTCCTCCACCAGTCTACGTGCCTGCTCCGGCACCAACTCCAATTTCCTCTTCCCCGCCACCTCCTGTCCCCAAGTCCCCACCACCACCTCACCCTTACGTCTATGCATCTCCCCCTCCTCCTTACTACTACTAGAAAGTGGCCATGAATAGCTCATGCTTTTATGGTAATCTCATTTATTTTTAAAACTGTACATGTAAAGACTAGTAGTTCAGAATTACATTAAGCATTTCAATTTTAAGCACCGTGTTCTGTTTAATTGCGTTCCTATTGATTAAGTGACAAATAAAAGAGATTGATTAATTTGTTCTTGCAGGAGAGGCGAATGGTATCCGAATAAAGAAAGCAAGGGTTTGATGGAAGGCTTACTTGGAGCAAGATAGCGATCAATCGAGTTGCTGCGTTTTATTCTCTTTTATCTTTGTTTTAAAAGAAAAATAAACTGCCACACGTAGAAACAGAAAATTAAGTTCTTGTCATTTTCATGCATATGGATTGTTGCCGTGTGTGTCAATCAAATCTCCGGTGTGTCATTTGTAATTTTCAACCTTTATGCATGCAAATGCGAGACCTCTTACGTATAATAAAATTAATATACTTCCCAAGATGGTCTTATCTTGCGTTGACTTTTTACGTTCCTTTGGTGATGATTTTGACGTTTGAAATTGATGACTATTGTTTTTGTAAACTCTGACATGGATTTTTCGTGCAACTACAGAGCTCATTAACGAGAGACTTATCCATGAGGGTCCATGCAGATCAGTGTCTAATTAACCAATAATTAATATAACTTAAAAAAATATAGAGTTAACAATTTTTATGGGTCGGGCTTAATTGCGGATGTTCGTACAAAATTTCTTGCAAATGTATACTTGAGTATGATAATAAGTTTTAATCATTATTAATAATTCACTTGAAAATATTAAACAAATTTTCATATCAATTAAGTTACAAAATTTCTGTGAAAATTTTCCACGTACTGGAACCATGCAAAAGGGCTTTATTCAAACAAAGCTGCATAGCCGTTGGCAATTAAAATAATTTATCAATTAAGTTAAGTAGTAAGAATTTTATTGTGGATTCTATTAATTCTTTCAAGGAAAATTCTATCGATATTGCCGTAATGAAAATTACACATAAAATTAGTAAATGTAAAGTAAAATCATTAAATTCATAAAAGATTATTAATTATTTAAAAAATTAACATTGTTTCTACATAATTTTAGTGAAAAATATTTTATTCAGTTACAAAAAAAATTTCTTTAATTAAACAAAAAAACTATACAGAAAAAAAAAAGTGGAATAAGTTTTATTGAATTGGTTACCATAAATTCTGTAATTATTCTAGGACATTTGTATACATTTTTTTCCCATTTTCTATAATGATATCTATTTATTACACATGTTAATTAAGCGCAATTATTTATCTTGATGTGGATCAAGTAAAAATAAAAGAAAAGATATATCAATAAAATTAGATATAATTTTGAATATTATGTATACTTTATGCAGTTTCAAACTTTTTACTTATATTTGGAGACCATTTAAGGTTGTTGTTGAAGAAGTGTAGAAAGATGTAAAATAACCTCATCTTACAACAATTATAATGATATCTATTTGTTACAGATGTTAATTACGCACAATTATTTATCTTGATGTGGATCAAGTAAAAATAAAAGAAAAGATATATCAATAAAATTAGATCTAATTTTGAATATTATGTATACTTTATGTAGTTTCAAACTTTTTACTTGTATTTGGAGACCATTTAAGGTTGTTGTTGAAGAAGTGTAGAAAGATGAAAAATAACCTCATCTTACAACAACTATGAAAAATATTAAAATAATATTTTTTCAAAATCCAATTTTTAGCATAAATTTCATCCTTAATTAAACATCACATGTATTATATAAATGCAAAACTAACATTATTCGATTTAAATTAAAAAATAATAAATATATAAGGTAATAAACATTATAACGAGTTTTTATTTTAAAATTGTAAAATTTTGTTTCTAACAATAACTCTTATATTAATTTACTTATTTTACCTTTTATTCATAAATTTTATGCATAATCTACAAACTTTATGTTTTATTTTGCATTTAATGTTGATTTACTTTTTTTATATTACATTTATAAGTTTTCATTTTATTTACCAGTAATACATCAATTTATCAGTTTTATAGTAATTTATTTATTTTACCTTCCTTTTACAATTCTTATGTTTCATTTCCAAAATTTATGTTTTATTTTACCGTTATTGATGATTTACTAGTTTTATGTTATGTTTAATTGTGCTCCTATTAATTAGTTAAAATCACGGAATTATGTAATTTGGAAGTTTATGATGGAAGATTTGTTGTGCATGAAAGACTTACATGAACCTATTGAAGGCGAAGACGCTAGAGCCGCCGATTTAGATGATAAGAAATGAGCTCAATTAAACCAGAAGGTCGTGAGTATTATTAGGTCATGAATTGATTAGAGTGTGTACCACACATGGTGGCGTTAGCGGTTGCCTTGTCGAGGTGCGCCCGTGCTTTGTCCGCTTACTCATGCCATGACTTAGCCACCTTGTATGTTGTGGGATACCTCCCAGTGTAGCTCGTGATGAGTGTGTGTGGCGTTAGCGGCTGTTGTCCCGTGATCACCTCAATGTAGGGGACATGGTGCTAGTGAAGATCTTTCCGTCCCAACCTAAGTCTACCCATCCACTGTACAAGAGCCTTATCCAAAAGTACGAGGGACCATTTCCCTTCATCAAGAGGGTCGGTAATGTGTCGTACAAGCTAGAGTTGCCCTTTTGGCTAAAACTCCATCTGGTCTTCCACGTGAGTTGCTTCAAGCCATACCATGGGGATACGGAAGATCCGAAGCGAGGAGAATCCAAGCGCCCTCCACTCGGTAACATGAGGGTGTAAGACAAAGAAGTAGAGACCATCTTGGCTAATCGTGTTGTTCGGAAGAAGAGTTTTCCGTCATGCCAAGAGTACTTCGTCAAGTGAAAGGAACTACCTGAGAGCGAAGTAAGTTGGGAGCTCGCAAATGATTTGTGGCAATTTTAAAACACGATCAAGGACTTCCACAACGAGTCAACGAGGACGTCTCCTAATTAGGTGTGGGAGAATGTCATGGCCCAAGCCTCCAAGTAGCATGGCCTGACCCATAGATGATTCTAGACTCATGTAGTGTGTAGATATTTCTCATATACTTATTATGGGTAGGTGGTAGGTGGTACTTGAGCATTAACCCACTCTCTTGTACTCTATGTATAGGAGGGAGCCTCATTTGGCCAAGATACACAAGACATAACAAGCAACACAACACACATAGCTTGTAAGCATTTCATCGAGCAATACAAGTCCTTTCCTCCCATCTTGTGTGAGTTTGAGTGAATATTCATTCAAGTTTTCGAATCCAGCAACAAATTTGAGTGTAAAGTTGACTTAGGGTTAAGAGAGTGTGAATTTGTCACCTAAGGCAGCACAACACAACGTGGAATATAATCAGGTCGTGACACAAGGAATCAAATCAACTAAAGAACTTAAGCAATAGAAATAATTGCAGCTTCGGTTGACCAAAGAAATAATTGCAGCACCAGAACACCTGAAAGTAGGTGACAATGGCAGCGGTGTAGCATGTATGTTTCTTACCTTAAGGTTAGCGCTTATAACATGTGTTTTACAATAAGGAGAAGGGTATTGGGGATTACGTGTTTTTATTTTTGCCTTTCATACCCCTTGTTTTTATTTTTTATTTTATTTTTAAGGACAAATCCGATTGAGTTTTTAATTCGGTTCAAAATGAAAATTGATTGGACTCCAAATTTACCCATTCACATTCTTATAGCTAATCTAAACCAAAACAAACCCGAAATAATTTTGGGTTCCGAACTCCCAACCCTAGCAAGTAGGGATGGCAAAATCTGGATCTGGATTGATATTCTTATATCCAAATCCACTTACGGAGCTAAAAAAAAAATAAAGATCTGGATTAAAGTAATATCTGCACAGATTGTGAGTGGATATTCCGAATATATGGATCCGTAAAAATTATAATTCAATAATTTAAAATTCAACAATTCACTTAATAATATCAAATAAAATTCAATCATAATTTAACAATCAATAATTTAATACCTAGAATAACATACAACACTATAAAGTTACAAATAAAAATACCACAACATAAATCAAACATCAAGAATAACATAAATTCAAGTCTAGCATTACCACAAATCCACAAATAAAATTATAAAAAGACCACAAATCCACATAAAATAAAGCAGATCCCAATATATTTCTTAATTTAAATTAACTTCTATATTTTTTAATTAATGCTATTATGTTTTTTATTTAATTTATATATATTTTCATTTAATTTTATATTATAAATAATTTAATTAAAAATAAAACAAATCTCAATAATTTCTTAATTTAATTTAACTTCTATATTTTTAATTATCCTACTATGTTTTTCATTTAGCTTATATATTTTTCATTTAATTTTAATTTAATAAATAATTTAATTAAAAAATAATGCAAATCCTAATATATTTCTCAATTTAATTTAACTTCTATATTTTTTTAATTAGTCCTATTATGTTTTTTTCTTATATATATTTTATTTAATTTTAATTTAATAAATAATTTCATTGAAAAATAATGGGGATCCAAATATCCGATTTTTCAAATGCATTTTACATTCAAATTTATATTTGAATCTGCACGAATCTTAATTTTAAGGATCTGGATCCATATTTTTTAATATGCGGGCCTAAATTTTTCTAAATCTAAATTTTCCGGATCCTTCCGAATCCAGATATCCCTACTTGCGAGGTCTAAGTAGTGATACTGGTGCGTGTGCAAAGAATAAGAGAAAATAATTTATTTGTTTGATACAGCCTGCCTCTTCACATTTATAAAAAAAAATAAACAGAAGTTTCTAGATATAAAGAGGTTGCATCTTTCATACAGTAGAAGGAATCTTGTAAAATTTATAAGACAACCCTGAGAGAAGAAATTTTCTGTTCCGCTGCATGCCTGCTTAAGCAACTTTGGGTTTGTTAATGTTGCAAATTTTAACCACCCTGCCAATAGATGAAATTATACAGCCCAACATGCAACTACAGAAAATCGAGTAATATGTTCCCAGAACATCAATGGAAGAAAGAACAAACAGAATCCTCTTTGCCCTTTTCTAGGACATAACTCACAATATATTAGATAATTACAACTATACCCCATAGACATCATTCTGTGGGTTTTACTCCATCTTGATAAAAGACCCACACCTAAATTCCATAAACTTAGGTCCGCTATTCAGCTCATGATTTTCCTTCTCCAGAGGCCATAGACATCATTCAAAGCGTATTGGATATATACTTTGCAATAAAAAATATTAAAATTTTGTCATAGAAGTGTAGTTCACAGAAAGAAAAATTGATTAACAAGTATAAACAGTAGAAGTTCATTTACATGTAGCTCATTCTGGTATTCTGGCTTGATATACTATTTTGGCTTCAGTTTTAAGGAAGCACTGCAAAATAGTATGAAAAAGATGTTAAGAATAACATTACATATTTCAGGTAAAAATTTAAAGGCCACCAATTGATTGGAAGAATTTACCTGTTGATACAGTAACGCTTTCCTGTGGGTGGTGGGCCATCATCAAAGACATGGCCAAGATGAGCGTCACATACGGCACAAAGGACCTCCTGGCGAGGCATGAAAATAATTGACAAATCCAACTTTGACTTCGCATTGCTTCCTATGGGCTGATAATATGATGGCCAACCAGTACCACTGTCAAATTTGGTTGATGATCTAGAGGAAGAATAGCAGTTGATCAAGGTTATTGAAGATCCAATGAAGATTTCTTATGAAAAGTGCCTAAACAAAATACAAACTCTTACTCGAATAAAGGTGTGTCACAACAAATGCAATGGTAGGTACCAGGGGTTTTGGTGTTCCAATATTCCCTGAAGAAGAACAAATACAGCATATTGTATTGTACATCAGTTGTTAGTAAAAATAGCACTCTATGCTGACAGTGACTCCCAGCTGGTCCTTTTATCAAAATTAAAATTGTAAATGCTATATCTAGGAAACCAACAGTAAAAATTCTATGGTCTGACCCAATCCTGAGTAAAGCTTTGGAGGGGCAAAAGTAAAATGCAGGTCAGTGTCCCACAAGGCTGTCACAGAATGCACATGCAAACTGACACCTGCCTACTACGGGTAAAAGTAAATGGTTTACAGTAACATAATACATCATACCCCGTAAAAGCCCTCTCAGTCCCTTTTTGTCGAGTTATGTAATATTGCTCCCCTGTGAGCCTTCTTTTCCACTCTTCATCACTTATAGAAGCATAATCAACCCTGTTGGCCTCTGCAGAAGACAACAGATGAATTCCTGTCAAATAAGAATGATAAAAAATGCAACTGCTACAGATTATAAGGTCTTTCAAGACACATATTCCAACCAATCTCATCTCTTATTTATGGAGAATAAGCTAAGGGAAATGAATTTCTTTTTTTCTTTTTCCCCGGGGGAAGTGGGTATGTGCCTGAAAAACCACGGAATGCAGCTAACATGTAACAAAAAACCAACTAGACTCATTATCAACAAAATCCAGAAGTACTTTGTCTCCATTAATACCCCCCTAGAATTAACTGCTCCATTGCAATTGAATCCTGAAGTCAGCAAAATAAGGTATAGTACTAGTGGTTATCTCATAAAAGAGATAGAAGAGAAAACTCTCACAAGTTCCTGAGCATATGCTGCAACAATGAATAAATAAGTTTACTGTTTAACATATCAAAGTTGTTTACAAATTTCCATCTTTTGACCGCCTCTGCTTCACAATACGATTTAGAGGAATGCCTATACTTATCCATGGACATAAATGTTGACTCCCTCAATGAATTATTTCATGATGATCATTGATTCCCAGGACATCCTAACCGAATGCAAGTGATACTATCAGGAGGGTATCACAGAAAATATTCTTTGAATAAAATTCTTAGCTCTATGGAAATGAGGCATCATTTTTTGCAAATTGCTTTTGACTGTTATCAATCCCAATTAGTCCATCAAACAATACTAAATAATATTAAAGGGTAAGTCGAGGATTAATGTGGCCTGGCTTTTAGTGCAGCATGGAACGGAATCATTGGCTATCAAGTATGTGTAGTTGGGAAACAACAATCCCAAACATAGCCTAATTAAAATCGGGAATTACAATTCCACCTAGCCAACTGATTAATACTAAACCAAGAACACAAACACCAGAATTCTAGTTCCTGACAATCCAAAATGGCACTATTCATAATAGAATGAAAGGCAAAAACAAGAGACATATGATGAAGGGAAAAAAAAATGCAAACAACTAGAATAGAAAAAGAAAGAGAGACCTTGAATGTTGTCGGGTTTCTGGGAAGAAGCAGAGGAGCCCATGGCGCGAATTACTGACAAGGAAACTCTTTTGGGCCGTCTTAAAGAAGGAGAAGCTGAAACAAATAGCTTGGACTTGACGCCAGAATCGAATTGGCTGAGAATAGAAATGTGCCTCGCCGTTGGGATGCTCATTAAACTATGTGAAATCGCCATTATCATGACATCAATTGCTGACCATTTTCATTTGTGACAAAAGTACAATAATTTTAAAATTTTGAGGAAAAGTGAAAAAAAATAAAAGAAATAAGAAGTGGTACACGTGGCCTTGTGTGGAGATGAACCGAGAAGAGGCTCTATGTTGCCCACGTAGACAGGCAGAATTCCCTGGTCCGTCGACTTGGGTCTACAGCCCAGACTGAGGAAGAATTTGAGTTTGTGAAATTATTATTTTTTTTTCGCTTTCTTCCTTGAAATTTGAATTTGAGTGGAGTTCAAATAATTTTGAATACAGACTTGATATATTAAAAAAATATATTTATTTTTTAGGACTTGCCTATGTTGCAACAGTTGCAACATATCACACCTTTTTATCTTCATTCTAAAATACCATTGGATGGAAAGTGTATGAATCTAATAGTTGAAATTAGTTAGTGGATAACTGGGGTATTCACTGGCAACCGTTGAAGCCGATTTAGTGGCTGTTATAAGGAGTGTCGGTTTGACAAAATTCATCGGAAGAACAACTCTGTTTTGAAATAGAAATTAGGGTTTAACAGATGGCGCTTGAGAATTAATATGGAGAGACAAGTCGAAAGAAGATAATCGCAATTTTTTGGGGAGAAAAGATTTCGCTGATTCACGTATGGTCAAACTTGGGTTGTAAATCGTATGAATTCAATTGCGATGTTGTTACTACAGGGGGAGTCATTGATTTCGTTTGAGAATTAATCTGGAGATGCCGAAATCAGAAGAAGATGATTGCAATTTCTTTGGGGGGAAAAGATTTTGATGATTAACGTATTTTGTAACTTGGGCTATAATCCGTACGAAATCGATGGAGATTTTGTTACTGCAGGTGGTGTAAGTGATTTCATTTTGAGAATTAATCTGGAGACACCGAAAATGAAAGAAGACAAACGCAATTTATTGGGGGAAAAGATTTTGATGATTCTTATATGAAAATGGGCTGCTGTGGGTAGGAATCTGATTGCGAATTTGGCACTGTAGCAGACACTTGCAACCAAGACAGAGCGATGGTGAAGGTTTTGGTAATTAGCCTTATCTGAACCTAGATTGAATATTGCGTGTGTGTGCTCTGTTGTTGTGCCATTGGAAGCGGACGCATCAAGTAATTCGTGATAAAAATTAATTAATTTTGTTTTAATGAGTATGACAATGGTAATTAGCATGGAAGGCCGGTTACGCTTAGTTGTTAGAATGAGAGAATGTGAGATTGGTCGGAAGGAGTTGTTAATTTCATTGCAGGAAGTGCTATATTGAAGAGCAAGCGTGAGGGAATTAATTTCTTGGAGAAGAAAACAAAGAAGGGATCTAACATTTACCTTTCAACAAACTATGTTTGTAGCTATTGGTTTCTTATTGTAAGGGTTAAACGTGACCATATCGGTAGTTGCATAGGTCTTACTTGAATGCTTGGTATTCTGAATTCTCTAGTGGTGACCAAGTATGTAGGGACGATATTACGGTTATGAATTTTTAGTTTAGTTTTGTTAATGGCTTGCACCTGGTTGATAAAAAAAAAAAATGACTTCCTTGTTTAATTTGTAAACTTGCATGTTGATAGGCTGTGGGGACAAATCCCCTCGAGTTGAATTGTATACTCTATAAAACAGGCTATCTTTTGATGAAAACAATTAAGTTTCCTTTGACACCATGCTCTTGATGGGCATTGAGTTGATATTCATGATTGTTTTATATTGTAGGCACTGGCATGCTTGTTCGTTGTAGATGAACATGTTTGTATAGTATGATATTCTTATTCCTCTTTTCGCCGTATGTTGAATTTAGGTTAATGCAAAATTTAGGTTAGTGCAAGCAGCCATTGTCCTAGAAAGAAGGACACAACACATTGAAAAATGGGTCCATGTTCACCGTAGTGCGAAGCCAGGGGAAGTGCATTCTATTAGTAGTAGGTGTTGACTCTTGCTACTATATTCGCCTAATAATCAGTAATTAGTAGTCCACGCAATTGGCCATTGTTATGATTATCAATTTTAGTAAGTTCCTGTATTGTGGGATACACTATAAGATGGCAAATTTTCTATGACGATAACACCACATGGTTCCATTTCATTACACTAGCAATTTGGGTGACATGTTTGTGAAATATTCTTAATAAATTTAATTTTATTAAAAGTTAAAACTAGAATAATAAATTGCAAAATTTCTATGAAATGTCAAAGGCTTAGACTTATTTTGATTTGTTATGATTGGATTAAGCATGTTTGATTGTTAATTGTTTTCATTATTTGGAGGATGTCAAAATTTCATCATTTGTAATTTATTAATCCGTATGTTCGAAGGTATTGAATCTATTGAAAGAAGAAAAGGGACCTGAATTTTTAAAATTAAGAATTTGTATACAAATGGAATCGTATTGTGGATGAGTTTCGGGTTCGCATTTTAATTGCTGACTAATTGGCTGATTATCAAGGACATCCCCAAAGTAGCTGGAATTAATGTGCTTCGTGCGTGAGATGGGTAAGGGGATTTCATCACAATGGGGTTTAGGTCATGGTGGGGTTGTTGAAATGGTCCTTGCCAACTGTGTGGCATTGTGAGGGGATAGTAATTTGTTGGAATAATTGGATGTCTCCTTATAAATCCTGCTCCAACATTTCACGTAGGAGTTGCACATTTAGGGTGAAAGAGTCTTAGGGCAAGTGTATGATTAATCAATTGCACATTTAGGGTGAAAGAGTCTTAGGGCAAGTGTATGATTAATCAATTGCACATTTAGGGTGAAAGAGTCTTAGGGCAAGTGTATGATTAATCAATTGCACATTTAGGGTGAAAGAGTCTTAGGGCAAGTGTATGATTAATCAATTGCATACAAATGTATTAGATATCCTAAAAATAGAAATGTAATAACTGTTGTAATAACTTTGTAGATTGGTATATACATTGATTGATACATAGTTCCCAAGCCCCATGAAGTGAGAATGCATGTATTGAGTTAATTACTTAATGATCATGAAAAATATGCAGCAGATTTATATCGGGTAAAAATTAATTTAGTCTTTATATTTTAATATTAGTATCCATTGAGTTCCTATATTTTTTTGTAAAAATTAATTTAGTCTTTATATTTTAATATTAGTATCCATTGAGTTCTTATATTTTTTAAAATGTCTCGAAACATCCCTACCGTTAAAGTATTGATACCTCTACCGTTACTTTTTATTTCTTTTGCCTTACTTTTACAATATTATCCTTTTATAATAATTTTTTTGTTTGGACATTAATAAAAATAAAATAATTAAATTACCAATTTAACCCTAAAAAATAAAATATATATATTAATTATTAAAAATTAAATTATAAAAAATTGTATGCTTGCAAAAAAATTAATATAATTTTTTTATTGTCTAGGGTTAAATTGGTAATTTAATTATTTTTCTTTTTATTAATGTCCAAACAAAAAATTATTATAAAAGGATAATATTGTAAAAGTAAGGCAAAAGAAATAAAAAGTAACGGTATGTGTATCAATACTTTAACGGCAGGGATGTTTTGAGACATTTTAAAAAATATACTAACTAAATGGATACTAATCTTAAAATATAAATACTAAATTAATTTTTACCCGATTTATATATATGGTCGTTATTAGAGAAACTGGACAATTGGACATGGTATTATTATAAAAAAGAAGAAATGAACTTGAATTGATTAAAAACATGGGCCGTTTTAAGAAATACAAAAAATGCAAGTGGACAATGTAAATGGACCCTTATTTAGTGCTAGTTTGGTATTAATTATCTAATGGTAAGAAGTGCTTATTTAATCCCATAAGTTTTTATCATAATTTTTGTTGTTGTTTAATATTTTTTTAATAGAGCTTTTAGAGCTTAAATAAGCTATTTTGCCTCTACTAACAAAAACTCAAATTTTGAGCTTTTGGGAGTAGAGGTTGAAAAGCTTTTTTAAATATTAAAATATTTAAAATATCATTTACTTATTTGACAATTTTATTTTATTATTTTAATACATAACTTAAAAAACTTGTCTATTAAAGTAATTTTATAAATTTTTAATAAAAGCTATTATTGACAATTAAAGAACTAAAATTTTTTTAATCAGGATTCTTTTATTCAATTCGATTCGATGTGAATTAAATGAGTTTGGATTAGAAAAAAAATTGATTCGTTTAATAAATGAGTGAATTTGATTCGATTTGCTAACTAAATGAATCAAATCCGAGTTTGAAGGTATTGATTCATTTATTTGTTTATGATTCATTTAATAAATGGGTCATAAAGAAATTGAATACAAGTCGATTTATTTAAAATTCTTTTATTATTCATTTAATTAAATTACTTTTTTGTCCTTAAATTTTATTTGAAAATTTTTTAGAATTTGAAGGTTAATATTTTAATTTGGATGATTGTATATTTAATCCTAGAATATGGTTTGGAATATTTGTATTTTGTTGTAGGATATTAAATTTGTGACTTTTTATATTTTATTTTGCTTAATTTTGTTTATTAATTATATTTTTCTAAACGAATCCTGATTCGATTTGATTCATTATGCATTCGTAATAGGATAAATGAATAATAAACAAATCCGGATTCGATTTGATTCATTTATTAATTCTACTAAATGAATTAAACGAATATACAAATGCAAAATTAAAAAAAAACTTTAATGCCTATATTTTTTTACATTAATATATGATATTTATAATGTTATTTTTAGTATATTATATGATATTTTTTCTTGTTAATTGCGTAAGCTAACCAAGAATTGTTTAATCATTTGAATTAAACTCAATGTATTAAATATATTTAAAATCTATTTAAAAATAGTAATTGTAAGTACAAAAAGTTCGAACTATTATAAAACACACTCACATAAAGACTTATTATGTTTAGAATTGTCGTTCACAATTTAAAAAAAATGATTGTTGAATTTGCATAGAGCAAAGAAAATTGATAAATAAAAATATAATAAAAAGATAATTTGTGTAATATGACATAAATATATTTAATAAGAGTATTAATGAAATATAAAAGTTTCATTAAGATGTTTTGCTATTCAATAGAAGTCAAAATATTGAACTTTTTTCATTAAGGCCTAAACATCTTATAATCTGACATAAGTTATAAAAAAACAAATAGACCTAAAACTCTAAATGTCTGAAAATAATTAAAACTTAGAATTCAGACAAAAAAACAACAACCTATGTTATTCTTTTTTAAAAATTGGGTGAAATTGTGATGCAGCGGAAGTTTAATGTTCAAAATATTCCGTTGATTTTAGAGAATACCGGAACAAAGAACAACTAAATTCACGTTGATTCAAAAGAATACCGCGAACTTAGGGATTAAGACTCGTTGATTCCACAGAATACCGAGAATTAACTGTTCAAATACTCATAAAGAGATTTGAAAATTGAAATATTATTAAACTCAAAATTCTTGCTTTCAAAGGCTACAAGAGGGAGCTATTTATAGTAGTAGTAATTATCCTAATTCATGAAGTAAAAACAAAATCCTAAATTGAAAGGGAAACAAAATTCTAAATTAGAAAGGAATTTAAAAGTCTTAAACTTTAGTTAATAAGGAAACTAATCCTAGTATAATATGGATTCCTACTCTT
>MKYO02008564.1:67444-96969 GCA_002013955.2 Citrus medica | reverse complement strand
GTAATTTCTGTCTAATTTTTATAGATTTATATTTGAATAGAAAAATAAACTTTTAAGACTTTTATCTAAATGGAAAATTTTCTGAATGAAAAGTAAATATTATATTCTAAAAATATCTCTATTACATGTACTTATTTCCTGAATTATAAAACTTAATCCTTTTTCGTTTTGATATATATATATAACCTATTTAAGATTTTTTTATTTATAAAATCAAACAAAATATAACTTATGTTTAGATACTAAAAATAGAAAAATAAAAATGTCACTCAAATATTTATATTAAAACCCATTCAGGTTTAAAAAAAATTTAGAGTTCATTTATATTTTGGACAAAAAAACAAATGTTACTTAGGAAAGGGTTAACTAAAAATAATTAAAATAAATCACTCAGGATGTGTCTGACACATTGTATTATATTACATTGTATTAACTATATTATATTATAATATACCACATTATGATGCTTTGCATTAAATTGTAATGCGATACTATATTTGGTATAGTATAAACCATATTATATATAATATTATTTTATATTAATATCAAAAATTAAATTAACAATGTTTAAATTTTTAGTATTTTATTTTTTTATTAGTAATTTTTGAAAAATAATTACTAAACAATATTTTATTTTTTATTTTATTATGAAATAATATAATATTATTAAATGATATTATAAAATTACTCATTTCTAAATATAATATTAAATATTCGGCATTAATAAATAAAAATAAATTATAATTTAATATTTTATCTTATTATTACATACTACAACTTACATTATATTATATTTTACTATAATACAATAAAACATTAAATTTTTATTTATTAACATCATATATAACTTTTAATTTAAAATTTAGTATTTTAGTAAATAATAAATTATTACATAAAATTAAAATACTTTTTAGATATTTAAAGCAAAATAATAAAAATGATTCATGTAAGAAAAATAAATTAAATATTCACGTTTATTAATAGTTTATATTATTATTATTTATTTAAATATATGTGTAAAATAATATTTAAATTTATTATAAATTATTTAATAATAGAAAAGTAAAATGGTTAAAATTTAAAATATGCATAGTATTTTAATAGCAATACGACCTAAGCTCTATGCCTATGAGTTTATTTTATGCACCTTTTATTGAATTAGCCACATTTTTAATGCAGTTAAATACACTTAAAAATTATAGCCAAATATGGATTAATAACAAAAATAATGTTTAAATGCAATGCAATACAATAAAATGCAAGGTGCCATACACAATCCTGACATATCATCAAAGAAAAGTGTTTTAGAGTTGGAAAATTTAGAGCATGCTTACAATAATTACGTGAATCACGTAAAGTGTTTTGGATTATTCTTGGGATGCTCAAAAGTGATTTGAAAAAGTTAAAACATAATTTTAATGTTTGGTAAATTTGTTAGAAATTATTTTTGGTAACATCTTTTAAAAAGTAGGGAAGGAGTATATTTTCAAAATCTGATTTTGAGAATCAATTTTGTTGGTGGTAAAATGTAGACCAAAAGCATTAAAGGCATGACAAATAAAGAATGTTATTCGAGACTATGATAAAAGATGAAGGGGAGATTGAGAAGGGAAGATGAAATCCTCAACCACCTAAATTACACAAGAGTGACAAAATGTTGCCTCCTACAAAAATAGGTTGCCACGTGTCTATATGGGACCATAAAATAATGACAACACGCCAGCATCACCAGGCCATGCAGCTATCGTTCATTTCTAGAACTATCTCCAAAGTACCTCATTGTGAGTTGCCAAAGTTAGGACTAAGAAAGGGTACAGACAAACCACACACACCATCCCCAGTAAAATCAGGTGCTCCTCAGCCTTATTGGTTCATTCAAAAAAGGCAAATTAGAGTTAAGGGCACACTGTCAGCATAGATTGTTCCCAGCTGGATAGTTGTCTAGCCTAAGCAAGCTTAAAAGCCTCTACAAAAGGAGCCAAATTACTCTTAAGATCTCATTTGAGGAGGGGAATCACCAATAAGGGTTCACCATGTGTCTAAAATGACATAAAGACGCCCTTAAGGGCACTCCACTTTAAAAGGTTAGGTTGGTCTCACTAAGGGGTAAGTTCAATCTTTTACAGAAAAACACCCAACCTCCAACTAACTTGACAGTTGGAGTGCCATTGCCGGCCACCTCTAACACCGCCTCTAATAGTTGTTTCTTGTGATTTCAGGTTCGCCTTAGCTGTCATTGTCCCTTGAAAACAGATAGCCCATCTCCATTTTCACCAAAAAATCACACTTTATAGTGTTTTGGGCTAAACTAAAATCAAGCTAAAATATTTTGACGTTGTCTAAGGGATGACAAACAAGAATCCATTGTTCTAATCTCCATTGACAAAGAGAGCTTCTCACCTTAGAAAAAAAAAACCCATCTTTTCTTTTCAAACATACTATTGTTCTCTTAAAAAGAACCCATTCTTCTCCAATAAGATATGATTTTTCTTTACAAATACGTGATTTTTCTCTAACAAAGTTACTCTTCTTCATAAAGACTTGATTTTTCTCTACAAAGATATGGTTTTTATCCACAAAAATAAATTTTCTTCATAAAGACTTGATTTATGTCTACAAAGATGTGAATTTTCTCCACAAAAATGCCATTTTTATTCACAAGATAAAAACCCCCCAAACACCATAAACAAGGTCATATAAGATGTCAACAAAAAGTGACCACTGAAAAAATCCCAGAGAGACTGCCTCAGACTAAGAAGACTTCCTTGGGGGAGTACTAAATACGAAGAACTCCTAGAGAGACCATGTCAAAATAAGAAGATCTCCTCAAGGGAGCTCCAGATAAGAAGAATTCCTTAAGAGATCGCCTCAGACTAAGAAGACCTCCTTGAGAGAGCCCTAGAGTAAGAAGAATGCCCAGGGCGATCGCCTCAGATAAAAAGAACTACCAAACGAAGCCATAAAGTAAGGAAAACTCCTTAACAAGAGAGACTATCCTAGAGTGATCATCCCAGAGTGAGAAGGACTCGTAAAAGAGCCCTAGAATGAGAAGAGCTCTGAGAAAGATCCTTAAGAAAAATCCCCAGTAGATGGATCACCCATGAGTGGAAGAACCCGTTCAAAAAGGGATCATCCCTCAAATAAAACAAGAACGCGTTATTCTATTTAAAATTTCAACATAATAAGAAAGTCGCCATTTTTAAGAGTGCACTTCAGACCCCTAAGTATCTAAAACAGCGTGGAGTTCACCTGAAATGCGGATTCGTTCAAATCTCTCGAGTGTCCAAGATGTTGAGAAGGTCGCCTTACTTAAAAGCCTGCCAGAAATTCCTCAACTTCCTCTTTTTAGTTTTCCTGATTATCTTTCTAACTCTACTTTTATTTTTAAAATTTATATATTTTAAACATACCATTCACACTTAATGCTTAAAGGCACCTCAACGATCCCTCATATGATCGATCCTCTCTTAGAAAGACATCATGATTTCATCTCGCTTAGGCACCATTTATAATTTTTTTTGAGGTTTTTATTAATAAAAGCATGCTTTTACATTCTCGATTGATTGTGTTTATAGCATAATAAGAACCTATAAGGGTGCCCATGATTATCTTTTTTTTCGATATTTTACATACATCTGATTGCATTTGAATTTCATGAGATCCCCAAAAGGATCTTATAGACCCCGTTGAATTGATTGACATCCTTTGGGTCATAAAAATCCCAAAACCACTTGCCTAGGATTTGATTGAATGTGATTTTGTTTATAATTAGACATATTGAGACCATTTAAGGTTCAGAGTCCCTAAATCTTTTAAGGTCAGAGCTAGCATCTAGGCAACAAACACTAACTTGATATGCGTATTAAGGAACTTGAGTTCCATTATGTTTTATGATTACGTGAACCTTATTTTTGCTTGTATTTGGTTGTTCTTTATTATGTTTTCAATACATTGGATGTGATATGTTTTTATAAATAACTAATCAGAGGAAGATCCCATACAACTATATAAGATGTACCTCAAATTAATTCTACTTTAAATCAAGGGAAAATCTCACGTCACTATCTGAGATGTTCCATAGAACCATTCTACTTCAAGTCAAGAGAAGATTTAACATAACTATCTGAGGTATTCCCCATATCAATTTTGCTTCAAGTCAAGAGAAGGTCTCATGTAACTATCTATGTTACTCAGATCAATTATACTTTAAGTCAAGGGAATCTCAAGTTACCATCTGAGAGAGTCCCCATACCTATTTTACTTTAAGCTAAAAAGAATATCCTACACAATTATTAGGACGTCCTTAGACCCTGTAGGTCATGAGAAAACCCCAAGAAGTTATAAAAAGGTCTTGAAAATTCTTATGCTCTTATTGAAGAACATGTATTACTAAGAGATAGAGTAAGGGGGATGGAGTGATAGGCCCACTTATGACTTAAAGCGTGCTCGAAAATAGAATCCTAGCCAAATGAAAGACACAATCGACACTCCTGATAAAGAAGACCATTTAGTTAGATAGTCACTTGTGACTTCCTCAATCACAAGGCTCTTAATCCTTCAATCCAACACCACTAACAATCATCTTCTCTGACGATGACATCGATGGAATACTTTATCCCTATGATGATGTACCTATGATCACTATGGGTATCCATCCCAATGGATATCATCTTTGTTGGTATCTTACGCCGAATGAACATAAAATCTATAAATATGTGCTTATAGAAGACCCAATTAGCAGGATTTGCGGGCAAGACAATTATGCTTAAAGGGGTCGTATCTTTACCAATTATTTTAACTAACAGTAATCACAATATTGTTTATCTTGTTGATTTTTTAATTGTCCACAGAGAAAAACGTCTACAACTATATTGTCAACCGTAATCACAATATTGTTTATCTTGTTGATTTTTTAATTGTCCACAGAGAAAACGCCTACAACTATATTGTCAACCACCCATAAGCAGCCGCATCTAATGTGTTATCCTTAAGCACTAGTTGGCTATAAAATTTCCCACCGCAACAAGCACCATCACTATCGAAGCACATAAAAGGTTGTGAAACTAGTCCAATCCTACAAAAGAAATGCTCTTTAAAACATACATGGCCTTGACTAAGGCCTACTACCGCCAATATAAGTATATCCCTAAAACTTTGAGAGATCACCCTAAGAAAGGGTCGTGCTAAAATAGAGCCAAACAATAGGGCCCTGAATATATGGGTCAATCTTATAAGATTATCTCCTACTCTATTGGTATCCTCTCTTTAATTGATCAATGCTATGAGATCGTCTTTTATCTATGAGGACCGTTCCAACCTCAACTTTTTCCCTCATTCACTATTAGTAAAATATTCTTCAGAACTTAGCGCGTTTGACATCATCTATAGACATTCCTCTCAATCAAAGCATAAGTCATCATTGATTTCAAAGTTAAATTCACTGATGACTTGGCAGGGATGAAATAGGGATAAAAGGTGATCTCTAACATGACAAACACTAAGAAAACGAACTCTCTGGCCAATGGCTTAATAAGAATGGTCAAGCGATCTTTTCCTAAAACCGTTATTATAGAAAAGACGCTTAAACCTTATTGGGGATCATCCCCATGAGATAGAATCTGTGGTCATTTAGGGATCTTCAATAAGCCCCATAATTAACTGGTTGTAAAAGGAAACCATGCTCGAAAAGGAAAATGAAGCTCGAAGACTCAAATTCAGAGTTTTTAAATACTGCCTAATTGAGGATGAACTATATTGTTGAGGACTCTCAACTCTTTATCTTAAATGCCTTGAGCCTTCTTAGACTAATTATTATGCTTGGAGAAATTAAAAAAGGACAACACTCTCGGTGCAAATAGAGAAAGTCTTTATAAAGTTGAACGGGTTCTCAAATTTAAGACATACATACTACTACACCTCGAGAGGAAAAAGGTCAAGCACCTTTGGAATGTCATCATGCTCAGAGCATATTACCAAGATGATCATTTCAATAGGCAATCTCCAAAAGGGTCAGTATATTTATTTACTTTTGTAGTTTTCAACCTTACTTTTATTTTGTGTTTTGTACTACAAGTGATAACCTAAGAAAAAGCCTCTTATGACTTTGAGTGAATCGTACTCAATTTAAGTAATACCAATATTATAACTATTTAGATGGGGCATACATGTGATCTCTTTCTCAACCATTTGGACGAGTCGTGCATGCTACCACTTTCTCAACTATTCGGATGAGGTGTACATGCCGTCTCTTTCTCAACCATTTGAATAAGGTATACATGCCACTTTTTTTCTTAATAAAGAAGTATTATTCAACAATGTATGTGTCAAACCGTTAATTTATCTTCTAATGTGGCTACAACACTTGAAAAAGGGCGTTATCTATAAGCCTTTGGAATCTTTGCAAGCTATAAAGAAAGTCTCACATGTAGAGGGCAAAATCCCCACTTTGCAGAGACATGTTCTCTTATCTTTAGTATCTCTATAGTAAGGGCCCATACATGATAGGATCAACCCCATATGGCGATGAAGGTATCTAGTAATCTCTATATAAAGGCCTACAAATGATGAAATCAACCCCACATGGCGGTGAAGGGAGTCGTTGATCTCATTATAAGGGCCTACATATAATAGGATCAACTCTAGTGATCTTTAGTGAAAGGGCTCACACATGATGGGAATACCCAACATGGTGCTCATGGGACCTCATAATCTTTACAAAATCAATACAGATTTTGTACATGAGAAGGGCACCCTTCTCGAAAAGCAACCGCCTCTGGGCCAGGCCATCTCTAGGTGAAGCCACTTCCGGGCGAAGTCATCTTGGTTCATTACCTTCAGACATGATTGCAATTAGGCGAAGATACCTACAAGCACAATCGCCTCTGGGTTTGCCAGGCCATCTCTAGGTGAAGCCACTTCCGGGCGAAGTCATCTTGGTTCGTTACCTTCAGACATGATTGCAATTAGGCGAAGATACCTACAAGCACAATCGCCTCTGGGTGATGTTGTCTCGATTCATTGCCTTCAAGTGTGACCGCGTTTGGACTAAGATGCCTTTAGGCGAAGTGGCCACCAGGTAAAATAGCCTCCGGGCAAAACTGCTTTCGGGCATAATCGCCTTTGGGTGAAATCACTTTGGTTTGCAAGCTCTGGGCGTAACCAAACCGTGACTACATCTCACATACAAGGTTGAGAGGTGAAAGTCAAACTTGGATTATAAGGATGGTCGACACCTCTAAGACCATTCCCTCAGGAATCTAGGATAAATCCTTTTTTTTGCAAATAATTCAAAGATTTTCTTAGGATCACGAAGTGTTCATGTCATTTGGGAATAAGAAAAATACGAGAGGTACTTCTCTACAACTACATTGGGATGGTCCACCCAGATAGCATAAAGATAATTTATTATAATGCGCTGAGCCTGCTGCTTTGAGTTGAGTGCCTACACTTCAGCTGTCTTTTTGGCCCTCTTCGTTTCGCCACAGATAGAATCCAATTCCTTCTTAAAAAAAAGTTTTTCTCTTCGTAGGACCTTTGTCATGGATCAACTACTTTCTTATGAAGCTTTGCCATCATAGATCTGGTCCATGACTTGGGCATGAAACACGATAACCTATGGGAAAAAAAAAAGACATGTCTCGTGTGAGATATTAGCATGCTAAAAACACTGTCAAAAGCATAAGATACGGTCGAGGCCAATTAATAACCAACCTGGTGAGAACCTCTTGTGGCTTCATCTTCTGCGTATTTTAAGAAGGATCCATAAGTTGAACTTGTAGTCCTCTTTATAGAGCTTAATGCTCCCTTCTGGCTAACTTAAAGAGAACCCTCCTTTGTCTTAGATGTCTTTCCCTCAGAAGAGCTATCTAACATACAAAGAAGAGAGCGATCAAAGGTTACTAAAAGTGGCTTGAAAAGTAATAAAGGCACGTCACTTAGTACAAAAGACATTCTTCAAAATAAAATAAACAGGCTCGAAATAGTAAAGGACATTCTCCAAATTATTAAAGACAAACCTCGAACTAACTGAGGTTGATCCTTAAAGACAATGAATAACCCCAGAGGCTATGAGAGCTGATCCTCCAAAGATTGTAGATGGTCCCCTAAACATAATATGCAAATAAATAAGAAGAAGAAGGCCCATTAAACATTCTACTTCAGGATCCTCTCTGATCTTAGTCATCCATAGGCTTACTTTCTAGATTTTATCATGGGCTGTGATATTCCTAAGGTCTTCACGTACACTCCCCCTTTAGATTCTTAACAAGTCTAATGGTTAGATCCTTGTCCTATGGGCTTGCCTCCTACACTTTTGCCTTTGCAAAACAAGGGATTCATGCGAGGAAAAAAAGACAAAGCCACTGGAAGAATGATCGAACTCACAAAAGGGGGAGCGACGAGCTTTTTTTTCCACAGCACAAATTAGGAATTTCGTTAAAAGATGTCGAGATAAACCCCACTAAGATTGTCCCTATAGGAGATCTTCCCATGTGTCATGATCCTTCAAGTAAAAGTTTAGTTTTCTTCATCTCATTCTTAGCTAAAGAAGACTAGAGGAATCTTGTTGGTAGAAAATATAGGCTAGAGGTATTAAGGGCATGACAAATGGAGAATGTTATTCGGGATTGTGATAAAAAAATGAAAGAGAAGTTGAGAAGGGAGGATGAAATGGGAAGATCTCGAAGAACTAGCTTCAACCACTTAAATTGCCCAAGAATGAGAAAATGTTGCCTTCTACAAAATATTTAAGTCGCCATGTATCTATATGGGACCACAAAATAGTGACAAATACATTAGAGCCGCTAGGCCACGCAGCTACCATACGGTCCCTACTTAAACTATCTCCAAAGTATCTCATTGCGAGTCGCTAAAGTCAAAATTAAGAAAGGAAGACCATACACAAATCATCTGCACCATCCCTAGAGAAATCATGTGCTCTTTAGTCCTATTGATTCATTCAAAATGGGCCAATTAGAGTTAAAAGCACACTATCAGCATAGATTGTCCCCAAATGGGTAGCTGTAAAAACTAAACAAGCTCAAAAGTCTCTATAAAAGGAGCCAAATTACTCTTAAGACCCTATGTGAGGAGGGGAATCACTAATAATTTGCTACGTGTCCAAAAGGACATAAAAATGCCATCAGAGGCACTTCACTTTAATAGGTCATATTGGTCTCACTAAGGGGTAAGTTCACTCTTGCACCAAAAATAACTCAGCTCTTCTCATATTCCAAAGTTTTTTGCAAACCCATCATCTTCTCCAACCTCCCATTGACTTGACAGTAGGAGTGTTGCCACCAACGCCTCTAATGATTGTTTCTTGTGATTTCAGGTTTGTCTCAGCCGTCACTGTGCCCTGAAATCGTCTTCAAAGAACCCATCACCATCTTCACTAGAAAATTACCCTTTGCAGAGAAGCTTCCATAATACTTTGGGCTAAACCAAAATTAGGCCAAAACAAATTTTATACCTAGTACAATTCCATATATATCATTATATATATTATAAAAATCTAAAATTATCCTTATTTATTAGGAAGTAAAATTATTAAATTTAAAGAGATTACTAATATTACCAATTATACTAAGATAAGAAAATAAAAATAAAATTAATAATATAAAATATTTAGTTTAGTTATCAATTGTTATATATACACAATAAAAAATATTTTCTACATACGTTTATAACTGTGTAAATAAATTTATTTAATATTTTGTCAAATTTAATCATTTACATTCTTATAGTTGTTTAAAAGTAAGATTAACCAAATACGTATGACTACTTTAAAAACTAACAGTGCTTTTAAAAATAAATTTTATCAAATATTTAATTCATTCCCTTTATAGCTAACTATTTCTACAGTACAAGTAACAACAATTCTTTTAAAAACTACAACATTTACGAAACTTACCCTTAGAATGCATCATGTGATGGATAATAAAAGAAAGAGACTTAAGGCTTAGGAAATAATGACTGAAGCACCCAACATCATGTTAAAAGAATCAAGTGACAAATGTTGAACTCGATGTATAATCATCATATAATCAAAATATAGACAAAACAATGAACGAATGATAAATTCTTTTTTTTTTGATAGATGATATATTACAATTATAATTTTACTAATATTTATAGTAAGAAGCCTATGGAAAGTATCCTTGATAATTTGATATGGCACGGTCAAAATTTTTACCTTCACATAATACCATAACGACATATATTCCACTCTTATTAATGAGGAGACAATTTCACTCTATCCAATTTAATTAGAAGGAAAATCGAGTTCTCACAATGGTTGAGACTCGAACCCATTTACTCAAGCTAACTTAAGTGCATGAGTGCATGGAGTTGTGTCCTTTGGTATGAATGGACAAGATTAATTCCAAAAATGAACAGACAAAGTTAGATTACCAAGGATATAAATCTTGCGCTAAAATTTGAGTGCTCGATATAAATAATAGATCAATAGAGTGAAAAGAATCAATCTTCAGATCATTTTCATTTTAACATCTCTTTAGGAACAAAAGGAATGGAAACTTAACTTAAAAGCATCTCCAAAAGCTTTTATAAATTTTACTCTTCAAATATTTATTTACTTACCCATGTGGTAAATAAAAGAGTGAAAAAATATGTTATTCTCCAAAAAACTCTTCAAATAGAAATAAATTAATATTATTTTAATCAAATAATTATTTTTTAAGGAAATGTCAATAGCAATTAAAACATTTATCTATTCTCTAATAAAAAGTAATAAAATATAAATTGAAGAGGGAGAAATCAACTCTCCAAACTTGATAAGAAAGAATCATTTTTTATTTGAAATTTTTTAATTGAAATGCCTTTTCGAACCTTAAATATTGACGTGCCTCTTCATATAAGTAATAAAATCTTATTTGAAGAGTTTTTTGGTGATGCTCTAATAACATTCTTGAGTTTCTTAGTTTTTTGAAGTTATATTTCTCTAATTGGAATTTTCTAGTAATAAAATATAAATTGAAGAGGGAGAAATCAACTCTCCAAACTTGATGAGAAAGAATCATTTTTTATTTGAAATTTTTTAATTGAAATGCCTTTTCGAACCTTAAATATTGGCGTGCCTCTTCATATAAGTAATAAAATCTTATTTGAAGAGTCTTTTGGTGATGCTCTAATAACATTCTTGAGTTTCTTAGTTTTTTGAAGTTATATTTCTCTAATTGGAATTTTCTTTTTTTTTTTCTCACTTCTATTAAATAAATGATGACTTAGTTATATATATTACTTCTGGACGATTATTTGTTTAAACAATTCAAATAAAACTAAACTGGACCTTAAGAAATATTTATGCTTGAAATGAAACAAAAAAGGCGAAATTAAAGGTTTGTTAATCTGTTGCTACTCTTGAAATCAATAAACAACATTCAACATATTTATTTATTTAATAAAAAAAGAACATTTATCTTTAGAAATAACCATTACTAAACAAAGCTTTTGGCTTCATAACTCTTAAGTATTGACTTCGGTAAAAAAAATATCGGTCATGTTTAATACCAGATATATATATAGATTAATTTTAGATTATCTTATCGTAAATTTACTATTTTAAATTCATTTCTTTTGCTTTTAAAAATCTAAATTTATTTTTATTTTTTGTTAAGAAAAGAAAAAAATTATATCAGCCCACCTTTTTTTACTGTTTTTGAAATAAAAATAAAAGTAAGTAAAAGTTTTTAAAAATAATAAGATAATTTAAATATATTCATGAGGGATAATATAAAATTTATCTTGTATATATACATTTTAAAAGGGGCTGACGTGGGGCAGTTTGATGACTGCTAAGACGAGAACACGAGGGTGTCTTGTTATATGTCACATATGAGGGGGCTGAGTGAAAAACAATACTGAAAATTAGAGCTTGAAATCTGCGTAACTTCAAGAGCACGATGCCCGTGTGCACACCGAAGCCCACGCCTCCACTTCACTTGTATTCTTAGTAGTCGTCAAAATCCCAGGAAAAAGAAAACGATCAATTCACTCCTTGTCTCATATCAAAGTCTGAAATTTCTCTGCTCTGCAAAAGCTAATAACAATAATAAAAATAAAAAAAATAATAATCATGAAAGGAATATCGCTTTCACCATCAAACAATTGTCAACTCAAATTCCAAAACATCCTCGCAAAACAACTCAACAAACCGATCAACACAACCCCATTTCACTTCACCACCACAAATCGCCAATTCCCGGCACATGTTATTAAATGCCAATGTCAGCGAAGAGACCAAAACCCAGTACCCAAAAACCCCATTAACACGCCACCACCACTGGTAGTAGTTGGCTCAGCCAATTTTGATATCTATGTGGAAATCGACAGGCTTCCTAAAATAGGCGAGACAGTTTCAGCCAAGACTAGCCAGACTCTTGCTGGGGGCAAGGGTGCCAATCAGGCTGCTTGTGGGGCGAAGCTCTCCCATCCAACTTACTTTGTGGGTCAAGTGGGTGAAGATGCAAATGGGAAATTGATCACTGATGCTTTGAGTGGATGTGGGGTGAGATTGGATTATGTGAATGTTGTTAAAGATGGTGGTGTCCCTACTGGACACGCTGTGGTGATGCTGCAGTCTGATGGGCAGAACTCTATTATCATTGTTGGTGGGGCTAATATGAGTTGTTGGCCTGAGAAGTTTGGTGATGAGGATTTGGAGGTTGTGAAGAAGGCTGGGATTGTTTTGCTTCAGAGGGAGATTCCTGATTCTGTCAACATTCAAGTTGCAAAGGTCAGGTTCTTTTAATCTTGTCCTATTGTCGATTGCAATTAATCCATATATTTGTTATTTTTAAGCTTATTCATAGGCATTATATTCGTTCTGAGTATTGTGATTTATACAAGCTATGGAAATATGGTTTAGATTTAAAGAATATTGATAGGAGTGTAAAGAGGTTTACACTAATAATTTGAATCAATCTAATAATTCAGTAGACATGTCATATATTTGTTATTTTTAAGTTCATATGCACATGAAGTGCAAGATTAATTCTTGGTTCATATGCATCTGGACCTTTAACTTCTTTCTGTAGAGAGTTAGGATTGTTCTGTAGTCCTGAAGTATGCAAAAGATGAGAGAAATATTGATAGGAGTGTAAAGAGGCAACTTAAAAGATCATATGGAATTGGACCATAAATAGGGGAAATTTATTCAAATCTACTATTTATTTCCTAGTGTATACCCTAAGTAAGAAGACCGCTATTGTGAACATGAGAGTGGTGAATTTATATCACTTTCTTGAATGAGGATTGCAGCATTAATATCTTATATTAGGAGCTAATATCCATTGGGAGATTAGGTGCAAGTCTGTGTGAGAAATATCCATTGGGAGATTAGGTGCAAGTCTGGGTGAGACGATTGATAAACAGATAGGTTGGACTTAAGACATAAAGATAAAACATAAGTAACCAAAGTTCTAGGAAGACATAGTTTGAAATTGCATTTTGGTCTTGAATTGCAAGCCTGACTGTATAGTTTGGATGTTCAACTGTGGCTTTGTTACATTGTTAACTCAACAGAGAAATTGGTTTGTTTATTCAAACAAATTCCACTTCAACATTCAAATTTGAAATTTTGCATCACTCATTGAAAGTTCCTCGGGTTTCAACATGGTATGTGGATATGCTGTTATTTTATATTCAGGTGATAATTTGTAATTCGTACATCCTTTTCGCTACAATAATGCCATACTTAATGAAATAACTTTTTAGCTACGAATACTTTTAATCTCTTCTCTCACATAGGTGCAAGTAGTGTGGGCTACATATTGGCCTCTTTGATCCCTGAATTCCCCTTTACCCATTATAGTGGTTCCCTGTAATTTCTCATCAGAGGAAGTTAGATACCACTAATCAAAGCTTAATGGTATTTTGGAGCCCACCAAAACATTACCCTTTGACTTGATTAAAATCTTTATATGGAAAATGATGTGGAAAACACAAATAGTCTACTGTTATGTGATCGATTATACTCTGCAATGTGGATATGATTGTCACCGGGGTCTTCATATGGAATTGTACATTTTTCTAGGGAAAGATTCACTTTTTTGTTTATTATTTTCTACACATTCTGTTTCTTTTGTATCCGGAGTAGATTTTTGTGGTAGTAAAATATGACTATACTTTTTTTTAAGGGGTGAATTAATTATAAAGGTTTTGAAGAATTGTAGTATTATTTGGGAAAAATGAATTTAATTGACTACAGTTAACATAGCCAATATTATCAATGTGATTGTAATAGAAATTAAAGCATAGTCCTTAACAGATGAAGTCAGCAAAGAGCTGATACATTTGTCAATTAATGTTGGACGTAGTTGGAATGTTATCTTGTCAATTTGGGATAATTTTTAATCTTATTTTGTTTACTTACGGAGTTAAGGATGTTACTGGTTTAAGGTTACCTGTTTTTCTTTCTGAAATTTTTATAAAGTTTATGGAGTCAAGGGGAAATCAATAATTCTGGGAATTTTATTATCCATGCTTCTTATTTTGGGTATTAATTGCTGTAGGAGTCTGTTTCTGTTAGTTTGTTGGGTCTTCCCTGGTTCAAATCTGGTTTGAATTCTGAAATTATATTTTACAACATTTATTTTTACGAATACAATCTGGAAAAGCATTTTATTATGCTTTTCCTAGTTCAAGTATACAATCTTTCTGTTGACCTGGAGGGAGAACAAGAATAATAAAGTATTTTCATAAGCTTTTAAGATTAATTTGCTGGAGCAATTACCTAGTGTTTGTGTATATTATTTTTCTTTATGATATGTCTCTACAGTATTCATTATTACTTCTAGCAACGGTATGACCCTAAACATCCAAAAGTTTTCCCTTAAATGAATCCTCAATTCTTCTTAAACCTTTTCACCTCAATGCAAAGATAGTTCTCAGTTAGAGCTGTGAATTTAAGATCTTCTGCAGCTGAGTGTTCTTGTTCTGCATCCACCAAATGTTTGAAACTGTAAAGCATCATTAAGGGAAAAGGAAAAAAAATTAATGGTGCCAAAGTCTTCTTTCTTTAGTTTGCAAGTAATCATTTTCCCTCTCGATCCACACATGATCTGGAGATTTTGATTGAATATTATTATGTAAGTATTGAACTTTGAAAATATTGTGGTTAAGGAGTTTTTTTGTTTCATTATTTTCCACTGTCTCTTGGAATTTGTCACTTTGAATTGCATTGAGGCTTTTTATGTTTTCAATTTGTTTGGTCTGCTTTCTTTCGATATTTAGTTTTGCATATTCTGATGCCATCATATCTTTAGGCTGCAAGAAGTGCAGGTGTTCCAGTCATTTTTGATGCAGGAGGAATGGACGCTCCAATCCCTCAAGAACTGTTGAATTTTATTGATATCTTGAGCCCCAATGAATCCGAACTTGGTCGTTTGACTGGAATGCCAACTGACAGTTATGAACAGATTAGTGAAGCTGTGGTGAAGTGTCATAAAATGGTGAGTGTTGGCACGTGAAAATTATTTATTTTTGGAGGCTTCATAACTCAGCAAATATTTCATCTCTAGAGCAATAGACTTGTTAAATAAAAGAAAGCAGATGTTGCAGAAATTGAATTGTTACATTGCGAAGTATTACAAGTTTAATGAATCTGAGATCCCCGCAACCATCTTTTACCCATACGGTTTGTTCTTAGCTTTTAAATCCATCAAGTGCCAATGCATATAAAGTGTTTGAGTATTTATTTGAATGTCGGAGGTTTCTGTTTTCAGGGTGTTAAGCAAGTCCTAGTGAAACTTGGGGCCAAGGGATCGGCTCTATTTGTAGAAGGGGAGAAACCAATTAAGCAATCAATTATACCAGCTGCAAGAGTCATAGATACAACTGGAGCTGGTGACACTTTCACTGCCTCTTTTGCCGTGGGTTTTGTTGAGGGCAAGTCAAGAGAGGAATGTTTGAGATTTGCTGGTACGTTGGTGAAGAAAGATGGTCGTATTTGTCATAGTGATATTCACTCCCCAAAAGCACCGCCAAAAAAAAAACAAATACACACATGCACACACAAAACAAACAAGTATTTATTATCCCGGAATTAATATTACATAACAACAAATTTTTTATTTTTACCTTTTGCAACTTGTTACAGCTGCAGCTGCTTCTCTTTGTGTCCAAGTGAAGGGAGCCATTCCTAGCATGCCTGATAGGAAATCTGTTTTGAATCTTCTTCAGTATGCTTGATAATATTCTTGTTCTTCCAATAGCAAAGAGCTATGAACTTTCCTTTTGCATATAAACAAAATGAAGAGGTAACTCAATTTTTTTTTTTTTTTGAAGAACTGGTAATTCTTTACTTTTGTCGGTAATTCTTTACTTTTGTTTTTCTCTGCAAATGGTCGTTAAGATAGATTTGATCCTTTCTCACATTAAAATTGTAAGAATCTGAAGTTGAAAAGTATCTATGAGGTATAGGAAATTTAAGCAGAGTTCTTCTCTGAAATGTTTGGGCTCAGCAATATGAGACAGTTCCACTACTCCTAATGATATGAACTTTCTGCCTTAAATCTGAGCCGTCAACGCTACATGCCAATGCTATTTACTTTAACAAGACATGTCAGTCGGCTTAGCCTATCTATTTGTAGGGGTTGATTATCATTTGGAACCTGAAGATTTTACTTGCTGTGACACTAGGACTTTAAACTTATTGCTTTCTCATACATACATACCCTTCTTGTTTTACCCCTTTAATTGCAGACCTTAGAGGGCCTAATTTGGGATTGCGCAATCTAGGGGCTTATTTGATATTTCAGTCTTTGTATTACACATCCCTTTTTAGTTGATATTCTCTATATATCAGCGTTTTTCCTTTAGTAGGAAAGTATTATCACGAAATTAATGAAAAACAAATGCCACAATTATAAGGTTTGGATACAACTGGGATCTATCAATAGTGTTAGTGTTGCATTGTTTGCAAGTAATTATGTTGCTTTGCTGAATATTTGCCAAATCACCTGAAAAATTGGTGTATGTCTAGATATTATGCAGCTTGAGAATGTAGTTCCGGAATTTGTGTTAGGGGTTTTTAATTAAAGATGCCTTAAAAGTAGGGTATTTAGTTAAATATACCCCATGCTTAAAAATTATTTAGATATACCTTTTTATGTGGTACATTGTTTAAAATATCCCTAAAGAAAAATATAAAACACACACAACTCACCTCGAACACTCTTTACTTCTCACTCTTTTTAACTCCACACAACAAAACTCACTCCACACTCAAAATCACTCACGAACAGCCAATGCACTGAGATTTTAGTTTGCAGCTAGCTGCATTATTCATCACATGAATAAGGTATTTGAAATTTTATTTTTATTTTGTGTTATTTATTTATTTTGTTGACATTATATTATTTTTAGGGTTTTGTTTGGTTTGTGATAAACAATAAAGCAACTTATATTTTCATTATATTTGCATTATATGACTGTTATTTAATAGATTTTATAACTACATTTGTTAAAACCTAAAGTTGCTGCCAAAATTTTGTTCTGCACCCCGACATACACGACAGTAGTCGTGTATGTATGGATTTGCACGATTGTAGTCGTGAAAACGTGCAAAAGATTCAAATTATTATGACACCCTATCATTTTATTGGTGCAAAAAATATATTATTTTCACTAGATATATCATTTTACTATTACTGGACTATAGTGATGTGTTTTAATAAGTTACACAACTACTATTGTGTACGTATGAACTTACATATTATAATTGTACATATATGTAAAATGTTCAAACTGTTATGAGATCCCAGTATTTTATCAGTGCAAGAAAAATATTTTTTAAAGAAGAAATATGTCATTTGACTATTTATAGTCATGTATTTCTAACTTACACAACTGTCCTTGTATGGATTTGCACGATTGTAGTCGTGAAAACGTGCAAAAGATTCAAATTATTATGACACCCTATCATTTTATTGGTGCAAAAAATATATTATTTTCACTAGATATATCATTTTACTATTACTGGACTATAGTGATGTGTTTTAATAAGTTACACAACTACTATCGTGTACGTATGAACTTACATATTATAATTGTACATATATGTAAAATGTTCAAACTGTTATGAGATCCCAGTATTTTATCAGTGCAAGAAAAATATTTTTTGAAGAAGAAATATGTCATTTGACTATTTATAGTCATGTATTTCTAACTTACACAACTGTCATCATGTATGTATGACTTTTGTCATGTATGTATGAATTTACACGATAGCAGTTGTGTAAGATTGAAAGATATAGTAGCTGTTATGACACATAACATTCTGTTAGTATAAAGATTACATTTTTTTACTAAACATATTCTCTAACTGTTTACTAAACTATAGTTGTGTATTTTATCAAGTTACACAACTATTGTCGTGTAAACTAGCAATTACATGACATCAGTCGTGTAAATAGACAGACAGTTCCACACTTCATAATATACATTGTTTGATTTTTTTTTTGTATAGTCATCCATTGTATTATTGTAAGAAGTAACTTCAGTATGTGTGTCTATTATTCTTTAGAATCATAAGAAATTAGGATGGCATCACAAGGTGAAGAAAAGTTACGCCGTAAGTACGGTAAGTGTGGTTCTCAATGATATAATCGACTAACTTGCAATGCACCAATCTCACTGTCTAACAATGAGCCCGTAGTTAGACCGAATGAAATAAAAATAAGCACACATACTACTATGAACTTTACATACTTGTCATTTTTGTTGTTTTAATTTCTTTAATATCTAAAATAGTTAGTTGATAAATTTCTACCTTTTTGTTTTGCAGTTGGATAAACATGTTTGTGTGGCTTATGCTGTTTTTAAAAGGAGGCGACCGAGGCCTTATAATACATGGGTCGAGTGTTTGGGCTGAGCATGCAAATAATTATGATGATTGTGCAGCAACTTCCATTGTATTACGACTTATTTATGATTTGAACATGTATTGGATCTATGTTGTTTGATGTACAATTACTTTTGTTATTTGTTAAATTGAAGTATGATATGTTAAAGCCTATGTCGATTTTGTTGTCATTATAATGAATGTTTTAGGTAATTTTATGTTTTATGTCTACTTACCCAACTACAATCGTGTATTTTGGCTTTTACTCGACTATTGTCATGTATATCTGATTGTACTCAATTATAAATGTGAATTTATTAAATACTTGACTATTGTCGTTTATTTATGAAAATATCCGACTAAAATTATGTACTGATGCAAATACCAGCTGGTTATGTATGTTTACAAATACTCAACTGCTGTCGAGTATTTGTGAAAATACCTGATTGCAGTTGTGTAGCAATCCAAAAACCACCGGGTTATATATATTTAGAAATACTCGACTGCAGTCGAGTACCTATAAAAATACCCGACTGCAGTCGTGTACCAATACAAATATCATCTGGTCATGTATGTTTGTAAATACTCGACTGTAATCGAGTATCTGTGAAAATACTCGACTACAGTCCTGTATTTGGGCTGAGTATTTCTTGAGCATATATGACTATTCTATTACATCGCATACATTATATAAAATAATCTTCTCTGTCGTTAATATACTTAATAAAAAAAACATATGTATGATGTCAAATTAACTTTAATGATATCAAATATCATCAACATCANACTCGACTATTGTCATGTATATCTGATTGTACTCAATTATAAATGTGAATTTATTAAATACTTGACTATTGTCGTTTATTTATGAAAATATCCGACTAAAATTATGTACTGATGCAAATACCAGCTGGTTATGTATGTTTACAAATACTCAACTGCTGTCGAGTATTTGTGAAAATACCTGACTGCAGTTGTGTAGCAATCCAAAAACCACCGGGTTATATATATTTAGAAATACTCGACTGCAGTCGAGTACCTATAAAAATACCCAACTGCAGTCGTGTACCAATACAAATATCATCTGGTCATGTATGTTTGTAAATACTCGACTGTAATCGAGTATCTGTGAAAATACTCGACTACAGTCCTGTATTTGGGCTGAGTATTTCTTGAGCATATATGACTATTCTATTACATCGCATACATTATATAAAATAATCTTCTCTGTCGTTAATATACTTAATAAAAAAAACATATGTATGATGTCAAATTAACTTTAATGATATCAAATATCATCAACATCACATTGTAATCATTACATCTCATGATAAGTAATCCAAAAAATGACACATCAATGAAGTTTTTAAGAGTGGGACACTACGTAGTTTTTTTTCAAGACCTACTCCAAAATAATTTGACAGCTAATGCTTTTTGAAATTGTGCAACATCATCTTGTTGACAATATGAATTGACATCAAGTCAGTGGGCCATGACCTCTAAGAACTGCAACAAAAATGCTCCACAATCACCACTAAAAAAATTCATATAAACCAATCGTTAAAAATCACTATTGTTATTATTAAGTTGAAAAAATATATTTTCAATTTGTAGTAAAAATAATACTTCAAATTTATTATCACTATCGTAATATATTATCAATCTACTAAATGATCACACAACATAAAAGCAACAGATATGAGAACTTTTTACAACTTAAAAATGTTCTGTATATAAGACAACATGACTTTCTTACAACTAGCATCTACAAGATCAACATAACTATATTATTTCAAGAACAAACCCATCAAATTAAAATATATTGCCAATAACTATGAACTCAAATAATTTTTAAATGAGTTATAAACAAAAATAAGAAATAAACCATCACTGCCACATGACATAAAAATCAAACTTTATGTATCAAGTATGTTAACAATTCCAAATAAAGTATAAATATTAAAAGAAAATGTTGAATTTTTCCATAACACTCAAACAATTAATTTTCATTAGTTCAATATGATTAATAAGCTATTAAGTATGTGTATAACTGTCAAAAACTAAAAACAAGTCTAGGACGAGTGTATTAAAGGGCAATTCTCCAATAGTTAACTAGTTGGAAATATATACAACATTTGCTGCATTATAATATCAAATCCTAAATGCTATGTGACTTCTTCAGTCAATAGTCTCACAGTGAGACAAATTAATAAAATGATCCAACATTGTTTCAAAATTCACAAGTCGTTCAAAACACATTTATTAATAGTGTACGATCAATAGTTTTATGCTGAAACAAATAACAAATTGTTAACAAATTAGAATTGCAAAACAAAGGTTCTATAGCAAATAATAGAGAAAACCCAGATTGTAGCATAATGAATGCATATGCAGCCGAAGAAAATTGAAATATAATTCCCATAGATGAAGTTCAACTACAAACAATAAGTAAAATTATATAAAGATCTAATGCATAAACTAGTGTAGCTATAATTGAGTATTCATAAGGATAATATTTGTTTTATCCAATTCTCTATGAATATTTAATTAGAAACTCCCACAATCATTATTAAAGAGCCATGAAATCACTCTCTTTAATTTCAAATCTACAAGTTCAAGAAGCTTCATTACATTACCAACAAGAAAGATTATCAGTAAATAAGCAAGATAATGACCAAAATCATGTGGGTAATTTGTTTTTTAAAACCCTAACGCATATAACGCTAACAATTATGCACCATAAATTCTCTTTATAAAGTAAAAATCAAGTGTAAATGTGGTTAATGACCTTTAGTCGGTGAATTTCTAGCCTTTAATTCGGTGATTTTGCAGCCTTTAATGTGGTGGATGAACTTGCAGCAGCAGGAGCATGAACGTGCAACAACAAGTGTTGTGTAAGGTAGCTCGTGAAGGTAGATTTTGAAATTTGAAGAATTAAATTGGGGTAATTCTGTAATTGCACATTAAAAAGGTATACAAAAGAAATTTTAAATTATGGGGGTGTAGTTGGATAAATACCTAACCTTTAGGGTATGGCGGGGACAAATCCCTGTTTGTGTTATGGGGTTGCCAATTTCATGTGACGAGGAACTTTATTTCAAATCAGGGTTGGCAAATTAAGGCCGGCCCAAGCCCATTAGATAAGAATGGCAAGGGCTGGGCCTGGTCGAACTGTTGAGTTTTTACTAATTTTTTTAAAACTGTTGTAAACTTAAAATGAGTTAATAATAATTAAGTTGTTATAATAAAAAATGAATTAAAGAAAATAAATATTTCAAAATAAAATAATAAATAAAGTAAATAAAATTTAGACATGTAATTTTTTAGTATTGAATTCTCTAATTCAAGTATTCTCTTAATTAATTAACACTTAAAAGATAGTATTATAATTATAATTTTTTATTCATTATTGATATATAAATTAGAAATTTAAGAGTATTTTTTTATTTTTTTATTATTTTCAAATTAGAATTTATTATTCTAATTTATAAATTTTTTTTTTTTAAATAGAAGGCTTGAGCTTAGCCCAAACTTTTTTTTCCTAAATCCTTACCCAAGCCCTTATGTGGGAAGCTTTATTATTCTAATTTATAATTTTTTTTTTAAATAGAAGGCTTGAGCTTAGCCCAAACTTTTTTTTTCCTAAATCCTTACCCAAGCCCTTATGTGGGAAGCTCGGGCCAAAGCCCTTGGGAATGGGTTGGGCCGGCGCGAGCTTTTTTGTCATCCCTAAAATAAATAAATGTAATTGATCATAATTTTATGCGAAGTAACTTGTTGTGAAATTGACCCTTTAATTACAGGATTAATCACACCCCAAGACCTAACTCAAACTCCAAGATTTAAGAATTAAACCTAAGCTAATCGAAACAACGAATAGATCAAAGAACACAACCCAAAGAATCAAGAACACACAAGAACTTAAGTGGTTCAACACCTTTGAGGGTGCCTACATCCATTGGAGAAAACAACTCAGAGAACAACTTTATTAAGCTGCACGATTACAGAGATGATAACTAGCAATATAGAGAACACCAGAAAAGCTTTACTCTCACCATAGCTACCTTATCACTCTTCTCTTGATACCTCAAGACTACACCAGAACCAACATATACATATATATCAGTTGTTGCTGGCGTTACAGATCTAGAAGTTTCCCTGCAAAATCAACAGCCTTAACTAACTGATCACAAGCTTCTCACATGCAACTTAAATCCTCCCTTAAACGACAACAAATCTCACCGTTTAAGCTTTAACAGGCTTATGTCCACCACATGAGTGCTTAAGGATTTGAACGACATCACTAATTCGTCGGTGCTGGATCTTTGATTAGCTGAAACGACATGTCACTCATCTCTACAACTTTGACAAGTTGGTCTGACGAGTTTAAGTTCATTTCAACAATCTCCACCTTGAACTCAACACTCACAGCTCCCTCCTTTCACATTGTCTTCTCCTCATCTGCAGCTTCTTAAAACCTGTAGATACCTGCTAAGTTCATGCAAAGAATGAACTTGGCAGTAGGCACAACCTTGGTTAACATGTCAGCTGGATTTTCTTCAGTATGAATCTTCAGCAACTTCACAACTCCTCTTGATACCTCAAGTCTCACGAAATGCAACTTAACATATATATGTTTTGTTTTCTCGTGATGTGATTGATTCTTGCTAAGATGTATAGCACTTTGGCTGTCACTGTATACTGTTACAGACTCTTGCTTAGCTCCCAACTCAACTGTCATGCCTTTCAGCCAAATTACTTCTTTTAAAGCTTCAGCTGCTGCAGTATACTCTGCCTCTGTAGTGGACAAAGCCACTACATTCTTTAATGTTGCTTTCTAGCTAACTGTGCAGCCTCCCAGAGTAAACAAATACCTTGTTTGTGACCTCATTTTATCAAGATCACCAGCAAAGTCAGCATCTACATAACCAATTAGTGTGTCTATTTTTATCTTCTCCACCATAAACCCAACCAACCTCCAAAGTCCCCTCCAGTTACCTCATAATCCACTAAACAACTCTTCATTGTTCATATCCTGGATTTTCCATAAACCTGCTCACCAAACTCACAGCGTGTGAGATATCAGGTCTGGTGAGTACCATGACATACATAAGGCTACCTACTGCACTTGAATAGCGTATACATGCCATTTTCTGTTGTTTTGCTTCAGTTTGAGGGCACTGAATAGCAGACAACTTGAAATGGTTTACCAATGGTGTTTGCACTTGCTTAGCATCATTTATTCCAAACCTCACTAGAACCTTCTTTATGTAGCTCTGTTGAGTTAAGAACAAAATCTTCTTGCTCCTATTCCTGATAATATCCATCTCTAGAATTCTATTAGCTTTTCCAAGTTCCTTCATTTCAAATTCCCTGCTCAAAAGTTTCTTTAGATGATTGATCTCTTCCCAGTCATGGCATGCAATCAGCATGTCATCTACATACAGCAGAAGAAATATCATTCCCCCTCCACTTGTCTCTTTGAAGTATACACAGCAATCATAGTTGCACTTGTTAAAGACATGTGTTTTCATGAAGTTATCAAACTTCAGATATCATTGCCTAGGTGATTGCTTTAACCCATATAGAGACTTTTTAAGTAAGCAGACATAATCTTCTTTACTAGATGTCACATACCCTTCTGGCTGCTGCATTACAATTTCCTCTTGTAATTCACCATGCAAGAAAGCTGTTTTTACATCAATCTGCTCAAGATGCATATCCTGAACAGCCACAAGTGAAAGAATAATTCTGATGGAAGCATGTCTCACTACAAGGGAAAATAATTCAGTAAAGTTAATTCCCTCATTTTGTGTGAAGCCCCTTGCCACCAGTCTAGCCTTAAATCTTCTAGGCTCAGCTCCAGTATCCTATATTTAATCTTAAAGATCTTTTTACAGCTTACTGTCTTCTTCTTAGCTGGTTTTTCAATCAATTCCCAAGTCTTGTTTTTCATCAAGGATGCCTGCCATCTCTTCATCCATTGTCCTCTTCTATTCCAGCTTGTTTTTGCCTGTGATAGCTTCCTGATAAGTCCTAGGTTCATCATCATTCAGCTCTTAAGCAGCAGTCAAAGCATATACAATTAGATCAGCTACTGCATATCTTTTAGGTGGTTTTATAATCCTTCTCTTTCCGTCTCTTGCCAATTGATAAGTGTCCTCTTCACTTTCTACTTATTCATGTTCAACACCAGCTTCACGTTCTATTTCAGCACCCTCAATTTCAGGCTCAAGTTCTTTCAAGTTGTGAGGCTCCACCTGAAACTTCACTTTATCAGTCTCAGCACCTGATTCAGAGTTGTTAACAGGTCTCTTTGAATTATCCAAAATCTCATCTTTATGGAAGGTTACATCTCTGCTTATCATGCACTGTGGTGGCTTTGAGTCAACACACCACAATCTATAGCCTTTGACACCCTCTGGATACCCCAGAAACTTGCATTTTAATGCTCTTGGTTCCAGCTTACCCTGCTTTACATGAGCATATGCTGTGCAGCCAAAGATTCTGAGTTTTGAATAATCAACCATTTTCCCTGGCCACAGTTTCATTGGTGTTTTACAACCTATAGTAGTTGATGGGCTCTTATTGACTAGATAGCATGTTGTGTTTAAAGCTTCTGTCCAAAAGGTTTTTGGAAGCTTAGAATAGATCAGCATGCACCTTACCTTCTCTACCAAGGTTCTGTTCATCCTCTCAGCAATACCATTTTGTTGAGGAGTATATGCGACAGTTTTGTGCCTATGAATACCATTCTTATCATAGAAATCTTCAAACAGCTTATTGCAGTACTCCAAGCCATTATCTGTTGTGCCTCTGAATACTATTCTTATCATAGAAATCTTCAAACAGCTTATTGCAGTACTCCAAGCCATTATCTGTTGTGCCTCTGAATACCATTCTTATCACAGAATTCTTCAAACAGCTTATTGCAGTACTCCAAGCCATTATCTGTCCTCAGAGTTTTCACCTTCAAACCCGTTTGGTTTTCAACAAAAATTTTCCATCTTTTGAATTTTTCCAGAACCTCATCTTTACTTTTGAGTGCTGATAACTCTATGAAATAAGAGTTATTATAACAATTCTAGACTTAAATCAAGATCACTTAGAGAGTAAATTATGTGTTTTTATTGCATTTTTGTTACATTTTGCATAAACATTCATTTTAGTTCAGTCTTAATAAGTTTTGCTTGATTTAAAGTAATTTGTGCTTAAATTGTGTACATAATTGTAGGTTTCCAGAAGCTTATAATTCATGGAAGAAATGCTGATGCAATAGGCTAGTAAAAAGGAGGACGAGCATGGCTATAAAAGAATTGAAACAAATCTGGAACAGTGCAGTTGTTGTATTCGTTGCTGTAGCAACCATTGCTGTAGCCGTTGCTGTAGCAATCCTGGAACAACGACAAAGAAAATTCCGTGCAGGATACTTGCAGAATTGCAATCTGCAGTTTCCTAATCTATTGCTGTAGCCGTTGCTGTAGCAATCCTGGAACAACGACAAAGAAAATTCCATGCAGGATACTTGCAGAATTGCAATCTGCAGTTTCCTAATCTGACTTATGCGCACCCTAGGCTTCCGTTTACTCTAATTTTCAACTATAAAAGAAGCACACATCATAAGAATTAAAATGGGCCATCACCCAAGGAGAAAAATACAAAGAAACAAAAGAAAAACAAGATTCAAGAGAGAGATTGAAGGCTACACAAGAGGAAAAATTGCAGAGATCAATTGGGAGCCCAATCCTTCTTATTCTTCTCTTGTTTTCTCATTTTCTATTTATTTATGGGGATGTGTTTCATGGCTGAAACTTTGTTCTTTATTTTCTTTTACAAACCATGAACTAAATTTATTTGTGGTTGAGTGATAAACAATTTTAATGGTTTATTGACTGAATATATGTGTTGCTGCATGTTTGTTGTAGCAATTTATTTTGATAGTATTTATTTTTATTCATTATTTCGGTTGATCACCCATTTAATGATACAAGTTAGGAGAGAGCCGTAAAATGGCCTATCTTAGTGGAACATATTAGAACAATACTTGATCTTAAATTGAGTTTCCCGGATTGAGTTTTACTTGAGTCCCAAAAGGGTCATGCTTGATTTAAGATTAGTGATGAACTAGACATAAGGATTCACCTTGTAGGGTAAATAGAACCTAAACGTGTAATGTTATATCTTATGCTGGCATAACAACTGATCACTGTTAGGTTGCATATAGATATAAGATATCCAACATGCAACGGCTGATGATACATAAGAATTCTGCCCAGAGTTGTAGCAAATACTGCAGCAATTGAGCCAATCATTAGAAAATAATCAAGACCATTAAAAGAGTTTATTCACTCAACTACTATATATTCCCATTGATTTTATCCTTGAGATTGACGTGATAATTTACTTTGTTGTATTTTATTTATTGTGTTTTTATTTTAATTACTAAATTAGTTTCATCAATTGTTTATCTTAATTTAAACACAAAATCCGCACTGTTAAGATTGCTGTAGCAAGTCTAATAACATCAATCCCTGTAGAGACGATCTTGAATACTCATCACTTTATTATTTGTTGTGTACACTTGCACATTGACACCAATAACATTAGTATTTATACACCAACAGGTGCAAAGACCCAAACCATCCTTGAAAAATCATCTTTAAAAGTCAAAAAGTATTTACACCCACCTAGTGAATTCACTTGTGCAGGCCCCCACAAATCAGAGTGTATGTATTAAAGTTTCTCTTTGGTGGTATGAGCTGCAGTCTCAAACCTTAGCCTGGAAGACTTTCCTAGAATACAATCTTCACATAACCCCAAAGCTCCTATATGATCTTTCCCAAACACTCATTGTTTTTGTAGCTCTCTCAAACCTCTTTCACCCATATGCCTCATCCTCAAATGCCACAACATTTATTTGTTCCCTCCACTGTCAGTTAAACTTACCTCTCCAACAGCAGTATGTCCATCCAACACATACATGCCATTTTGTTTTATACCTTTCATGATCACCATTGAGCCTTTAATTACCCTCAATACCATTTTTTCAGCCTTAATTACACAACCTGTTTGATCTAGCATGCCAATTGAAATTAAGTTCCTTTTTAATTCAGGAACAAAACCTAACTTATGTTAATTCCCTTACCACACCATCAAACATTCTAAGGCTAACAGTCCCAATACCAACCACTTTACACATTGAGTTATTACCCATTAAAACCATACCCCCATCACATGGCTGATATGAAGTAAAGTAGCTTCTATTTGGACACATATGGAAGGTACAACCTGAGTCAAGGACCCATTGACCTTGAGGTTTTTTATTTGTGGCAATGAGCACTCCAACTGTTTTAAAGCTACCTTCTTCTTTTGTGGCTATGGCTGCATTTCCTGTCATTTCCTTGATTTCTTTATTCTTGTTCTTCCTTTTAGGGAAATCTCTTTTGAAATGCTCTTCTTTATGGCAATGGAAACACTTCAAATTCTTATGTTTAGATTTTGATCTGCCTTGTTTCTTTCCCTTGCTTTATCTCTTCTCAGGCCTGCCTCTAGCCATCAGTCACTCACTTGATTCACTTTCTGGATTGTCTTGCTTATCTTTCAGCTTCATAGTGCCAAGAGCAGATTTAACCTCTTCTAAGGAGAGTGTTTGCCTCCCATCCAGCAATGCATCCACAAAGTGCTCGTATGACTTTGGCAAAGAACTTATTAACAGCAAAGCTTTGCTCTCATCACTCAATCCTTCATCAATAGTCTCCAGTTCATCACAAACCTTATTAAACTCATCTATATGCTCATTTAGTGATGCTCCTTCAATCATCATCAGTGAGAACATCTTCTTTTTTATGTAAAGTCTATTCGCTAAAGACTTTGTCATATATAGATTCTCCAACTTGGCCCATGAATCAGCAACAATCTTTTCTTTAGCCACTTCTCGGATTACAGAGTCACCAAGACTCAGAATGATTGTGCTTCTGGCTTTCTTGTCTATCTCTACTACTTGTTCTGGGGTCTTGGATGATGAAGCATTGATTAGTATTAAAAATTGTTTAATTATCAAGCGATAATATGTTATTTTATGCTTATGTTATGATTTATATTTGTGTTTATGTAATATATTATGAAGTATTAATTATGTTTTAAATATATTTAATTTTGTGTATTTTTATGTGTTTATTAGGAAAATTATTAATTTCACGTACTTCGAGGCTCCAAACAGATAAACGGAGGTCAAATTTGGATTCCGGAGGTCTGAAAACCTTAAGATCAGTCAAGATCGGCTTAAAATTGGGCTTGTGTAAAAAAAGTTGACTTTTCCTGTTGACCGAGCACTGATTGGATGATGAAATGAGCTTACAATAGATATGAGTGCATGGGATAACTGGCAATCTTGACCAAATCTCAACCGTTCATGATTCAATGGCCATGATTGTGCCACGTGGCAATGGTTGGTGAAGCAAGTTGGAGGATCCGAATCTTTGTATTCGGGTCGACCCGATCCACCCATTAACCCGCCAAATCTCAACCGTTCTTTGGGTAAATCGGACGAGTCAAATGATGCCATGTGTGATGTTGACTTTTGAAGTTTGACCAGCCATTGGATCTTGATCTAAGGGTTGTGAGGAGCACATGCATGAAGCCTATGATGGACCGCAAAGCACTG
>MKYO02008564.1:32827-59447 GCA_002013955.2 Citrus medica | reverse complement strand
TAATTAAATCTTTTCTCTATGGATCGACCTCGGACTCACCGAGTTATAATACAACAAGACACTCTTATACTTGGGAGTTAAAATTAGTTTTAAGTTGTGTCAAGCATCACTCCCTTCAAGCTTAGCGACTGGATCTATTGCATCTCATAGGCCTTGAGTGATCAACAAAGCTTCTATCTTGATTTTCCACATGTTGAAATCATTATGCTCCGTAAACTTCTCAAGATCCACTTTTGAACCCATTCTTGAACCTTGAAATCAGAGTTAAATCTATGATACCAATTGTTGTGAAATTGACCCTTTAATTATAGGATTAATCACACCCCGACCCTTTAATTACATCATTAATCTCACAACAATTAAAGTAACATGGGTAATCTTATGGGACCCATAGACCTGCAATATGGCAGATTCTCTATGATCAGGCGATGCTTCAGTATGTTGAGTTGGTGCGTCTGCTCTATGTAAATTTGTTGTGGTAACGAAATTAGTGGCTTAATTAATAGATTAATTTCTTTGAAACTAATAATGATAATTCAACTACTTTTATGTTCATTATGAAGAAAACAAGATGATATTGATCTTTGACTAAACAAAAAAGGAGAGAGAAAATCATGAGATCGATTATTAAGCTAATTAAGTATAAATAAGAACACTAATACACTTGCTATATTTCCTCAATTTCATCGATCACTTATTCAAAACAATATCTTAAACATATCTAATTAAGCTTAAGGGATGATGGCGGACGAGATCATTCTATTAGATTTCTAGGTCAGCTCGTATGAGATGCGGGTCAGGATTGCATTAGTAGAGAAGGGCATTGAATATGAATACAAAGAACAGAACTTGTTGAACAAAGGGCCCATGCTTCTTTTTTTTTCTCTCTATCTTTTATTATATTGACAAGAACACTAATACACTTGCTATATTTCCTCAATTTCATCGGTCAATTATTCAATACAATATCTTCAACATATCTAATTAAGCTTAAGGGATGATGGCGGACGAGATCATTCTATTAGATTTCTAGGTCAGCACGTATGAGATGAGGGTCAGGATTGCATTAGCAGAGAAGGGCATCGAATATGAATACAGAGAACAGAACTTGTTGAACAAAGGACCCATGCTTCTGCAGATGAACCGGGTTCACAAGAAAGTCCCGGTTCTCATCCATAATGGCAAACCAATATGTGAATCAACTAATATTGTGCAGTACGTTGATGAAGTCTGAAATGATTAAGCTCCTTTGCTTCCCTCTGATCTTTATTTGAAAGCTTAAGCTAGACTCTGGGTTGATTATATTGACAAGAATGTAAGTTCATTATAATCGATAGGGCTATTTATTATATATGGCAATTTTTTATTTCTCTCTATCTTTTTTATTTCTTTTATTTGATATATAATTTTTTTTGTAAGTTTTGAATGTGGTATGTTGGTACCAAAACAATCTAAGTTTAGATAACATTTATTTATTTAATTGTTATAAGAAATCTAAATAGAATAGATATCTAAATAGATCTGAATTTAAATTTCTAAGTAATATTTTTGTTTTCAATTTTTTTTATATAAATAGATTGTTGTTTTCAATTTTTTTTATTTATAAATAAGATTGTTGTAAAAATACCGAGTAAGATGAAGGTTTTAATAATGTTTAAAAAATGATAAGTTAAATTTTTTAATTTAACGATATACAAATATGTTAAATAAATTTTTGGTCTATGAAGAAATGGTCAAATGGTTTTAAAATAATTCTATTTAATTGGACACTTAAAATTCAAGTATTGAGAGGCTAAAATATCAATTGGACTTCACTCGCCCTATATCTACACTCAAAAAAAAATAAAAAATAGTGCTAGTTTTGAATGAAGCTATTTGTTGCTGTATGAATCATGAATGGTATGAATTGTGGTAGAATAAATTGCAGATTCATACGGGTGGGCAGTAAAATTAGAAAGACAGGAGGAAATGACAAAGGAATTCATTGCAATTTTGAAAACATTGGAAGAAGAGCTTGGAGACAAACCTCATTTTGAAGGCGAAAATTTTGGGTTCGTGGATGCGTCTTTGATTCCTCTCTACTGTTGGTTTCACTCATATTAAACATTGGGTAAATTTAGGTTAGAGACTGAGTGCCCCAAAATTATTGCATGGGCAAAAAGATGCACGCAGAGAAAGTCTGTTTCCATTTCTCTTAAAGATGAGAAGAAAGTACTCGGATTTGTTCAGAGGTGAGGAAAATGTTCGGTGTGGATTAAAGAAATATCACAAATGGGTATGCGCTGGGAAATAACAAATTGGAAAAAGGAAAAAAAAATAATGAAAGACTAGAGGCACAATCATGCTAGTACTATTTTCTTGGAGAATCAGGTTAAGGTGCAACTGTGGTATCGTTTTTTAATTGTATGCAGTCGTTGGATGCACTTAGATTAGTGGTGTCTATTGGCATCCAACAACTGGATGCAATTATGGTACATACAAATGGGTATGCGCTGGGAAATAACAAATTGGAAAAAGGAAAAAAAAAATAATGAAAGACTAGAGGCACAATCATGCTAGTACTATTTTCTTGGAGAATCAGGTTAAGGTGCAACTGTGGTACCGTTTTTTAATTATATGCAGTCGTTGGATGCACTTAGATTAGTGGTGTCTATTAGCATCCAACAACTGGATGCAATTATGGTACAGTACCACAGTTGCACCACAAGTTTCCTATCTCTTGGATTGTATAGATGTTTTGCGTGCTTTGTATTTGTTTCTTGTATGGTGTAGTATTAGTAGCACTTTGATGGACAATTAAACATGATAACCTGCTAACTTGCTAATTATACTCTTCCATTACATATTCAGGAACAAATGTTTTTATTCTAAAATTTGAGAGAGAGAGAGAGACTGAGAGTGTGAGAGAAAGACCAAAACTCGGGCCTAGTTTGATATCGTTTTCTAAAATTATGGTAGATATTTTAATTCAATTACATTTACTGAACACTCTCCTATACTTGCATTAGATATTTTTAAGGCAGGGAAAACTTCCAGAGCCGCCTTATTAATCATTGAGAAGTTTCTAGTAGTACTGGGCTGACATGCGTCTTCCTGTACTGCTTCGGCTCAGGTTCTTGACCAATTTGTTCATTGAAGTGACAATTGAGATTTCAAATAAACAAATGGTTTCTTTTCTTTTTAATGTCTGGCTAGATGGTCTTTTCTTTGTCCGGCAGTGTTACTTTGCTCGGAGAAATTTGCTGAAATCATCCAGGACAGGTTAAATACAAAATCAATTATTAATTCTTATCATTTTTAATTCAAATGATGAAATTTTATTGTTAATACATTAGTTGATACAAACTAAATATCTTGACTGAATAAGTATAACATTATTTATATAAAATTGAGATGTTTTTTATTTGGTTTTCCTGGGATATTTTTGGGCAAAATCCCCGGACAAAGTACTTTTTTTTCCTGTTCTTTAATTATCAACATTTAAAGGAAAAATACCTTCTGAGTAGTATCTTAACAACAGTTAGGATGAGTAAAAGAAACGTTTTGGCTTAATAATATCCTTTGCTAGAAGTCGTAATAATGATGTATATTTTCTTTACAAACTGAAGAATAAGTGAGTGAGTTGGAAAACTGATAATTATAGGCATGACGTGTCATGTTTATCATAAGGAAATTGGAAGTATTTGCTATGTTTTAAGGAGGACAACACAAAAACTTAATTTTGAGGGACAACAGCAGCTCATTTGAAGGGGGGCAAATGGTCCCTCTCTGTTGCTTATTACGTGCCGACGCAGTCATGTTTTTCAACCACACTCCGTTGGTCCCTCTAAAACATGCCTCGTGTCCCATTTTGAGCCACATTTAGTCTACCTTTCCAAGCACTGAATGACACTCAGTGTTAAGCTTTTTGTTTTTTTTATTATTATTTATTATTATTTAAATTCTTAATATTATAATATTATATATATATATATATATATATATATATATATATATATAATTATTTAGGATGCTCTCATTTTTTAATAGAGACATATGTTAAATCATGTGTCTTAATAAAGTTATTTTTTAATATATTATAAAGTCGTGCTGTTTAATAATATTAAAATTTAACTCTATTAAACTACATAACTTAAAAGCGTGTTCACATTAAAAAAAAAGAAAAAATAAGGGCACAAGAGAAGGAAGGAGGCTCATTATACAAAGAAGAAGAATGAAAAGCTTAAGCTAAGAAAGAGTATCAAGTACATGATGTAAGTTGATAGTAAGCAAAGTGCCAGCTCACTTTAAGTTGTTGATATCTGTTACAAACATTGTGTGCATACTTAGCTTGTGTTAACCATTTTAGTTAGTTATGAATTAGTTACAATTGTAATGCTTAAGCAATGTGTATAGGGTTGGTAAAAGTTCGGGTCTGGTTTGGGTTTGGGGTTGCCCGAGACTGGCCTACATGATACACATAGTTGCCCGAATTTTTCATATGCGGGTCAGGTTAAGCCCGGCACTATCCGGGCACATGTTTTTTATATGGGCTTTCTCTGCCAGCATAAATTGAATTAAAAAGAGAAAAAAACCTGTAATAAATTGTTACAACATCTTGATTATTTCAATCTACTTTGTAAATTTTAAGTAAATAACAAATAAAAATTATTTCAATTACTACGTAAATTCATTAAATTTCTAAACTAAATTCATTCAACCCCAATTAAAAATTTAAATTCAACATGACAATAATCACCAAATAAATCTAAATAAATGTAGCATACTAACATCCAACATATTACATAATACATATCATAACTCCAATACCAATAACCAACATAACATATGAAAATCCCAAAATATCAAACACAAATAATTCATAAAAGAGTCTAAAATACAGTAATGTAAAATATGTAAATAATAACTTTATGTCAAGCAGCTCGACGATTGTGCCCCATTATCATCATATGAAATTACCTGCTCCCCAACCAAAATCTTATCTTCTGGAACTCCACCTAATAACAAAAATAACATATTAAGATTTAAAAGCACTTTAAGCAAATAACTAATACTATAACATAATTCAAATAACTTTATACCTTGAGAAGTAGAAGCTCAAATCCAATTTTGAGCACACGTCAAGGATTCCAAAGTGTCAGGATGAAATTTACTACGATACAGGCTCAAAAATCTGCCCCCGGTACTAAAAGCTGACTTAGAGGCAACAATGGATACAAGAATGGCTAAGATATCCTTGGCCAATTCACCCGAAATAGGATATTTTCTTGTTAATCTTCCAAAAAGCTAAAATATTAAAGTTCAGAGTAGTATCCAACAATTCCTCATCTAAACACCTATCCAACTCCGACTTAGTCACCTTAACACGCTTATTTCGACTTCGAAATGTTTCAAACTCATCTACATCCCAATACTTATTCGGATTCGAAGAAGATTCCGAAGGAACATTTTCCAATCCAACATCCTGCCCATCACTCAAAACCATTGCCTTCATTTCATATTCTTTCACTAAATCATGACAAAGCTTACGTGCATGCTCAATTTGCTCATTCGATGTATCACCATAGATCTTTGGGAAATAAAAATCAATTAACAACATCTTATATCTCGGGCCAAGTACTACAGCCACAACTAACATCAGATGAATTTCATTCTAATATTTTTCAAATTTTTGGGCCATAATTCTAATAGCGGGATTATCATAGGTGCGCCACCCATTAATTGACATTTTCATTTTACATATCGACGGAAAGAACAAATTAGCAGTAGGGTATTTTGTACCCAAAAACATCTCCATTAACATGTAAAATGATCTCAAATGCTCCACCATTGTGGTTGCCAAATCCCACTCATTATCATTAGGCAAGCTCTTACATTGAGGCTCACGATTTTGTAACCAAGAAAAAACACTTTTATACTTTAATGCTACATCAAGCATGGCATAAGTAGAATTCCAATGAGTTGGATAGTCTAACTTCAAATTTTTTTTACAATTAATTTTCAACTGCTTAGCAGCTAGCTTAAAAGTTTCAAATCTTTTTTATGTTTGTGTCTAGTAACTCACTCTCTCCCTAATCTTTCCAACCTTGTTTTCTATAACTTTCAACCCATCCCGCACAACCAAAATCAATATTTGAGCAGTACATCTCACATGAAAAAAAATTTCATTAGAAATTAAGGTACCAGGATCAAACCTTAACAACAATTTCTCCACCATTGCATCATCAATGGTACAATTATCCAATGTCACTGAAGATAACTATTTATCCACGTTCTAATCCAGCAGACATTGCACTAACTCATTAGAAAGGGCATCAGCAGTATGGGGGCTCGGGACATAAATAAACCTATTAGATATTCAAGTGATAGTATTAAATACATAAACTTAAAATATTATAACAATTTAAACTTGAAAAGAAATCAAATATAAGTAATAAAAAAATTGAAAGAGAAATTAAGCAAATAAAAAGTTTTAGACAAATTACATTAAGATTCGACTATGAAATTTCTAGGAGTTATCAATGAAATGTGCTGTGAAAATCATGTATCCCTTTTTCTAATTACTTGCTGTCCATAAATTCATAGTAATAGCCACTCTACCATGATTTTTCTCTAATGAATGCAAAGTCTTAACCTTCTCAATATGATATAGCTTCAAAATGTCATTATTCAAAGTGTTTCTGCTCATTGGCTTAACCACAGGGTTGGCATGTGCTATCATTTTTCTAAAGCCTTTATATTCCACAAATCTAAGTGTAAGCTCATGCATTACCACCATTCTTGCAATCAAACTCTGCAAAACATTTGGATCGAAACTGCCATACCCAATCTCACAAGTCTCATCCTTTCTTTTGAGCACTTTAAGACTTCCCTGAAGTGCTTCCTCTATTTTCGGTTAATTCTTTGAAAAACTAGATTCCACGTGTCTGTTCAAACTCATGGTCCTTGATGTGTATTTGGCTTCTAAAATTGCATTACAATGCATGCACTTTGCCTTTTGTTCTCCACTAACAATTACTTTTGTAAAGTGATCCCAAACTTTAGAGACTTTCTTTCCCTTTCTATTTTGAGTGCTTTTCGCCTCTTTCTTTCCTTTCTTATCATTAACGGTTGGCAATGAAATTCTTCATCCTCATTATCATTGTTATCTTCAACATTATGGAATAAATTTGGAGCATTTGATGAATTGATTTCTATATTGTCTGACTGTGACATCGCACTGCTGTTTATTATAGAAAAATAATAAATAATCATACAAATTACATAGTTATAATATTATGTAACAAAATTAATTTAAAAGCAACCTAAATGCTAAAATTAGCTCCTATTAATAAAAAATTATCATACAAATTACATAATTATGAATATTATGCAACAAATTAACTTAAAGCAACCTAAATCTAAATTCAGCTCCTATTAATAAAAAAATAATTATGTCATAAAATATTACATAATTATAAATATTAAGTAATTAAGTTAGAGCAACCTAAAATCTAAATTGAGCTCCCATTAATTAAAAATAATCATACAACCATGGCACCCAAGAAAAACATTAAGCATATATATAACACCGAATAATAAAAATAATGAAAATTTCATCATTTTTTTAAAAAAACAACAAAAAAAACGATAATACCTCGTGGCTGTGATGGCGGAGTTGCCACTGAGAAGGTGACAAAACAATGGAGTGAGTCCAGTTATGATGGCTAACGCCGTTGCGTGGTGATTGTTGTTGAGAAGATGACCAAATGGTGGAGAGATAATGATTGTGACGGCCGTGCTCTGTGAGAAATGAAAAGAGCTAACCGAGGGAGGTAAGAGGTTCGTAAAGGGTTAAAGGCGTTGTCAACACTGCAGTGGTGGGTGGTGGGTGCTACTAGAGAGACGGAGAGAGGAGTCGACTGTCGTGGTTCGGAGGTTGGCAGCAGCCAATTGTTTCAGTGTGTGTGTTGTGTTTACTTTAGTCACGATTTATGATTGGGGCAATTCGGCAAAATATTTTTTCGCATTTTATATTTTCCTTATTTTTTTACTTAATAAAAACTAGGCACGGTCCGGGTTCCGGGTTCTTAGTGCTGTGACCGAACCTATGCCCTAATCCGCTTCTTCCATACATTTGGTCCGGGTTTTACCCGGACCACGTAAGTCAGGTCCGAGCTGGGTTCGGTCTGGGTGGGCACTTTTGCCACCCCTAAGTGTGTATAAACTGAATGTAATCGTAACATTTTGTTATGAGCTCAAATTATAAGAATTCTGAAATTTTTTTAGATATTTTCTTAGTAACCAACAACTCCATCTCTATTTTTTTCATGGTATCAGGGTCATAACCATTGCTAGTTCAAGTAGTACAACATCAAATCCAAATTCAGTACTTGCAAATCAAACAACACAGATTTCCTTTTCATTCAGCACTCTAGTTAAGCTCGATCAATCCAATTTCTTGCTTTGGAGGAAAAAAGTTCTTTCTTCAATAAGAGGATATCAACCTGAAGATTTCATATCTAGTGATCAAATTGTGCCAAAACAATATATTTCTCAAACAGTAGCTGATGGATTAGTGTAGAAATTTGATAATATAGTTTATATCAACTAGCGAGCTCATGATCAATTTTGAGCTCTGTTCCTAATTGTGATAACTCATATGATGTATGAAAATCTATTGAGAAACAATTTAGAGATCAATTAGAAGATAAGATAATACAACTTCGATATGAGATGAATGTGCTTAGAAAATAATCTATGTCTATTGAAGAATATTGCTTGAAGGTTAAAATACTTGCTGATAAACTTGCATGTGGTGGTGACTCTCTGTCAGAGAGAGATTTATTGATGCAAGCTTTGAATGGATTGAGATCTAGTTATTTAGATATTGCTTGTATTATTATTGCTAATAAAATGACATATATGATGCATATGCATTACTTTTGACACATGAGCCTAGATTGGGGCAAAATCACAATGCCAAATCAATGTTTAATGCCAACTATGGAATGATGCACTCTAGTTATCTTTAAACCTGGGGTAAGTGTAGAAGATGAGGCTTCATATTTGGTGGTTATCAGGGAGATCTTCATTCTAGAAATGGAACTACAATACTAGAAAATGAATGTTCTTTCACACATATCCTAGAGGTTTTCCTATTAGTGGTAACAGTTTTGGTAAAGGACACTCACTACAGATGTAATTTTACAGACCCTCATCACATGTTAAACCTTCATTCAATATGTCCCATGGTGAAAACTCAATGTCCAATATAGCTGGATATGATGAAATTATTCTTGTTTGTCAGATTTGTCACAAATCTAGTCATACACTTGATGCTTGTTGGTATAAGTACCTTGAGAATTATGTACCTCAATTTAGGAACTTTTAGCAGGGGAAGAGGTTCTAAATCCTGCATATATGGCTAGCTTTGAGCCATCTACTAGATATGTTGGATTTGCACTATATTCTGATGACTTTTATGCCATGAAAGATTCTAGTTATTAGTTGTCTAATTTGAATTCCATGCCATACTATACAACATTTAATTTTTCTGCACCTGAAGCTACTTATCTTGCTAACCTTAAAGGACCTACTGATGAAGGGTGGTATCTTAACAGTGGAGAAACTCATCATTTAATCAACAACATAGCCAATATGAGTGTCACAGAGGAATTTAGTAGATCATATCAACTCATCATTCAGAATAGACAAGGTTTTTCTATAACTTATATTGATAATGCATTTCATAGTTTTAAAAGCTTATCTGTTAAACACAAAGCCCACATATTCCACTTAAAGACATTTTACTTGTACTTTTCATTACCAAAAATCTATTAAGCATTCATAAACTTACCTTTGATAATAACTTATCTATTGAATTTTTTGCGAACATCTGTTACGTGAAGGATTTTCTAAAGTGGCAAGTAATTTTGTAGGGACTTACTAAGAAAGGACCATACAAATTGTTACTCAAAACATCTTCATTCTCTAAATCATCACATCATCCTTTCTTTTTCAGATCAATCCTAATAAACCATTGTCAATGTTATCTTGTTGTCATTTCAATTCTGTTATTGGTGTTCATTGATTAACACTAAAATGTATACGTGTAATAAAGATAAAATTATTAATTTTACACTTATTGTGTAGATTAATGCACTCATTATTTCTAAATTATCTTAATACTCCCCAAATAAATTTTTGTGTTAAATTAATTCGTAATATGTTAATTTTTATCTTATAAATATTTTTTAGGAATAAATTGGAATTGAAAACGGGAATAGAAAAGGACTACCGGAGCAATTTGGAAGCATTATTGAGGAGATGTAAGTAAATAAATAAAAATACAAAAATACAAAAGAACAAAAACCAAAACAATTTGGTATCTCGTAATGGTCAAGTGGCCATCATGGCCACTTGACCATTACATATTTCAATGCACATATATATATAACAATAAAAAATAAATAAAGATAATGCATTCCTTGCCTATAAAAGATAAGGAAATGCAAGCAGCCGAGAGCTAGAAGCTAGTAGAGTTGATTTTTCAAAAACCGAGAGAGAGTTTAGCTGAGGTCTTCTTTATTTTATTTTCTTGTTTTCTTCTGTATCAGTTTCCTTGTAATATATTTCAAAAGTTTATCAAATAAAAAGAGTGTTGTGCTTTCTCCAATATGGGTGGCTAATTTTACTGAGCTGAGGTAAAGGGTGAAGCTCAAAGTTTCAAATCATAAAATTAATTACTTTCTCAAGCGAGTTTTAAGTTATTTTATTCTTTTGTCTATTTTTATATCATGTTAATTTATAAATCTCACTGGATTTTATGGTATTTTGACATAATGTCGACACATTAATTGTGGCACATTAGGTACTTTATTTCATATTTATCCACACACATAATTAGTTGAGAATTAAATGATATAATAATTAACTGGTAAAAGTGATGCTAAAAATGAGAGAGTATTAAAATTATAGTTTGAATACTAAGGGTGGATCCTGTAGCCTTAGCTTATTTTAAAATCAATTTCAAATAATTTCTTTTCCCCACAATTAATTTTCTTAGTTTTAAATTGACTACTGGATTTAAAATTTCATGTGGTTTGACCCCGGACTCATCGGGTTATATTACAACTAGACATTCTTATACTTGGGAGTAATACACTTTTAAATCGTGTCAAGTTCTTGGCACCGTTGCCGGAGAGTTTTCTAAATTTGATGTTAGTTTGTCTTATTATTATTATTATTATTATTATTTGTCGTTACTATCTTTCCATGATTCTATTTTATTCTCTTTTTGTAAAACTTCAATTAGCACCCCTCTTCTTTACAAACTTTAACTTTATCCATAAAAATTTATGAGAAACTTCATCTTAGCCCAGAAACCTTTGCATATCAGTCCCTAAATTGAATTTATTTCTTTAAATTTATGCAATTTACTTTCTGTATTTATTTTAAATGGTCAGTTCTACCGCCTGACTGTTATTTAAATTTTGTTAATTTATGTATTTTTGTTTATATGGTAGGTTCTACCGCCTAGCATTTTAATTTCAGTTTACTTATTCTTATACATTAATTTATTTAATTTTATGTTTTATTATATGGCTGGTTTTAAAATATCGCCTGAACTGTTCCTTTTAATTTCTTTGTTTACGGCTGGTTTCACCGCCTAATTTGTTTATTTTATTTATTTTTCAGTTTGTTTATTTATATTTCGTATTTTTTCTTATTTAATTTCCAGTTTATTTTTATTTCTGCAATTTTCATTTAGCGTTTTTTTTGCATCATTAGTTTAGCACATATCATTAGCATTGTATGCGTCGTTGGTCTCGTACAAATAGTGGCAGATTAATTAGAAGATCACTTTCACCACCCTTAGATATGGCTGACACAGGAGCTGAAAATTTTTCAGAGCATGAAAATGACCAAGCCTTGCAAAATATTCATGAACAGCCTAAGACCCTTAGAGACTTCATGCATCCTACTATAACATGGTCACCATAATGCATAGTTTTCCCTCCTGATGCATCACATTTTAATTTCAAACCTGGTGTCATTCAACTTCTTCCTACTTTTTTATGGTTTTGAGTTTGAAAATCCATATTTGCATTTAAGGAAATTTGAGAAAGTTTGTAACACATGTACTGATCAAAATGGTAGCATGAATATAATCAGGCTTAAGTTTTTTTCCTTTCTCACTAAAAGATAAAGCTAAAACTTGGCTACAAAATCCATCAAAAGTTGGGATGAAATACAAGCACAATTTAAAAAAAAACTCTTCCCACCCCACAAAACAAATTCTTTCAAAAGAAAAATCACCACTTTCACTCAAAAACCAGGAGAAACCTTTTACCAATGTTGGGATAGGTTTAAAGAACTACTTAACATTTGCTCACACCACGGTTTTGAATCATGGAGATTAATGTCTTATTTCTACGAGGGATTAACATTCCAAGGTAGACAAGTCGTTGAAATGATGTGTAATGGTGAGCTTAGGGATAAAAGTCATGTAGATGGATTAGACTATTTTGACTATATAGCAGAGAATGCACAACACTGAGATACAGTTGGTTCTTATGAATCATCAAGTAAACCCCAGTCATCTCCATCTAGTGGAAGCATGCATAACCTTAGGGAATGATCATATAAATTTGCATCATTAGCTAGAAAAGTCGAAGCATTAGAGTCAAAAAAGAATGATCATGTAAAGTCTGTTCAAAATATTTCATGTTATATTTGTGATTCTACTGACCATTCTACGTAGGACTGTCTAACCTTGCCAGCTCTGAGAAAAAGTTTGCACGAACAATTAAATGTCGTCGACAATTTCAAAAGGCCAAATCCAAATCCATACTCCCAAACTTACATCTGCTCTGACCATGCATGAACAAGGAAAGCTTCCTGCTCAACTTGAACCAAACCCCAAGAGTCAACAACATCCTTAAATGGGAAATTCATGAAACTAAAATATGAGTCAAGTCAAATCGGTTATAACCCTTCGTGGTGGTAAAGTGGTTGAAAAACACATTGTGGACCCTCGTGAAACTAGTAAAGATTCAATTTTGGAAAATAGGAAAGAGTTTGTCGAACCTTAAACCCATGAAGAAATAATCAACTCTCCTCCTGTACTCTCATTTCCTCAAGCACTAATCAAGCCAAAGAAATCAAACCACAGTCTAAAAATTTATGAAGTTTTTAAACAAGTAAAGGTCAACATTCCTCTGTTGGATGTCATTAAATAGATACCTTCGTATGCTAAATTTATGAAAGATCTGTGCACGGTGAAAAAGAGACATAAGGTACAAAAGAAAGCTTTTTTAGCAGAACATGTAAGTTTTATTCTCTCAATCAATAGTGCTTTGAAATACAAGGATCTTGGTTGTCCAACTATTTCTTGCACTATTGGGGATCATAAATTTGGACATGCTTTACTTGATCTTGGTGCCAGTGTTAATTTGCTTCCTTACTTAGTGCACCAACAACTCAATCTCGGTGAGTTAAAACCAACTTATACCTCTCTTTTACTTACTAATAGATCGATCAAGGTTCCAAAAGGAATAATTGAAGATGTATTAGTCTAGGTCGATAAATTCATATATCTTGTGGATTTTATTATTTTGGAAACGGAACCAATTGCTAATGAATGCAAACAAATTCTTGTTATATTAGGTCGACCATTTTTAGCTACTCCTAATGCTTTGATAAATTGCAAGAATTGATTAATGAATTTATCTTTCGGCAATGTAACACTAGAACTCAATGTATTCAACATGTGTAAACAACCTTACCACCAAGAAGATGATGATAATGAGAATGAGGAGATTGATCTCATCAAGCCAATCATTGAGGAACACATTCAAGGTGAGAATTTTACAAACTCTATTGAAATTTATTTTGTTGGTTCTTTTGAATCAAGTAAAGAATTAGATTGTGATACACTTAATTCTATGCAGGTACCTATAGGTGACAGTGACTAATCAAACTTTAAAAATATGGTACAACCTGAAGAACCAAACGAAGAGGAAGCACCAGAGCTCGAATTAAAGCCCTTACTAGAAGAATTGAAGTATGTCTATCTCGGAGAGCAGCAGACATATCCGGTGGTAATTTCTTCCCAGCTCATGCATAATCAAGAAGGTAAGTTGTTATCTGTACTAAAAAGACATAAAATTGCATTTGGTTGGACCTTAAAAGACATAAAAGGCATTAATCATTTAATTTGCACACCAAATACACTTAGAGGAAAATGCCAAAACAACCCATCAACCACAAAAAAAAAAAACTAAACCATCATATGAAAGAAATGGTAAAGAATGAGGTCCTTAAACTACTAGATGGAAGAATTATCTACCCTATCTCTGATAGTAAATGGGTAAGTCTAACACAAGTAGTACCAAAGAAATCTGGAATAACTTTTGTTAAAAATGAAAAACGTGAACCAATCCCAACACGAATTCCATCTAGTTGGCGTATGTGCATTGATTATAGAAAATTAAATGATGCCACTAAAAAAGATCATTTTCCCCTTCCATTTCTAGACCAAATTCTCGAAAGCTTAACTGGACATCCCTACTACTGCTTTCTTATTGGCTACTCTGGCTATTATCAAATCGTTATAGCCTTAGAAGACCATGAAAATACCACATTCACATGCCCATTTGGAACATTTGTATTTAGAAGAATACCCTTTGGACTTTGTAATACTCCTGCAACATTTCAAAGGTTCATGCTAAGCATTTTTAGTGACATGGTTGAAAATTGTCTAGAGGTTTTTATGGATGATTTAACTGTATTTGGTAATTCTTTTTATACATGTTATGATAATCTAGAAAAATTTTTGGAAAGGTATAAAGAAAAAGGACTAGTTTTAAATTAGGGAAAATGTTATTTCATGACCACTTCTGTAGAAAATTTTTTGGAAAGGTATAAAGAAAAAGGACTAGTTTTAAATTAGGAAAAATGTTATTTCATGACCACTTCTAGAATTGTCTTGGACCATGTTGTGTCTTCAAAAGAAATTGAGGTTGATAAAGCCAAAGTTGAAGTTATTTCAAAATTACGCTCACCAAAGACAATTGAGAAGTCTGTCTTTTTTAGGACATGCAGGATTTTATAGGAGGTTTATAAAAGACTTTAGTGCTATATCTAAACCACTTTTTAACCTCCTAATAAAAGACACCCCTTTTGAATGAACTAAAGATTGTCAACAAGCTTTTAAAAAAATCACTACTCTTTTGACATCGGCCCCAATAATGCAACCCAATGATTGGCCTTTACCTTTTGAGTTAACGTATGATGCTAGTGATTATGCCATTGACGCTGTTCTGGGGTCAAAGAAAGGAAGGTAAGCTCTTTGTCATCCATTATGCAAGTAGAACTTTGAATAGTGCTCAAATGAATTACACTACAACTGAGAAAGAACTACTTATTGTAATATTTGCATTGGATAAATTTCGTTCGTATTTAATTGGTTCATCCACTATTGTTTATTCTGATCATACTCCTGTGAGATATTTAATGTCAAAACAGGATGCCAAACCAAGGTTGATACGATGGATTTTGCTACTTCAAGAATTTAACTTGACAATCAAGGACAAAAAGGGCGCTGAAAATGTTATTGCAGATTATCTTTCAAGACTTACGAATGAGTCTTCAATTGAAACAACGTCCATTAATGACTGGAGTTCCCAGGACAAAAAATAATTCTTAACAGAGGTGAAAAACTTTTATTGGGATGATCTATACATGTTCAAGTACTGCTCTGATCAAATTTTTCGAAGATGCATACCAGACGACAAGGTAAGTAGGGTCATTCAATTTTATCATTCTGAAGCATGCGGTGGCCATTTTTCTTCAAAAAAGAGAGGTGCAAAAATATTACAGTGTGGATTTTATTGACCTACATTATTTAAAAATTCACATGCATTCTGTAAAATGTGTAAGAATTGTCAAATGGTAGGATCTATTTCAAAACGAAAAATGATACCTTTAAACCCCATCCTTATCATTGAAATATTTGATTGTTATGGAATTGGTTTTATGGACCTTTTCTATCATCATTTGGATTTGTATACATTTTGGTTGTTGTTGATTATGTTTCAAAATGGATCAAGACGATTCCTTGTCGGCACAATGATCACAAGATTGTGATCCGCTTTTTTTTTAAAAAAATTTGAGCAGATTTGGAATACCTCGAGCCATTATCAGTGATGGAGGTAAGCATTTTGCAATAAGCCATTTGAGTCCTTAATGACCCTCAAACAAGTGGTTAAGTTAAATTAGCAAATAGGGAGATAAAATAAATTTTAGAAAAGACAGTTAATCCAAATCGTAAAGATTGGTCTCTTCGACTAACTGATGCACTTTGGGCATATCGTACTGCTTTTAAAACATCTTTAGGAATGTCACCCTATCATCTTGTTTATGAAAAATCTTGCCACTTACCAGTTGAACTTGAACATAAATCATTTTAGGTCATTAAAGCTTTTAATTCAAATCTTGATGATGCTGGTAATGGGCGTAAATTACAAATAAATGAACTTGAGAAATTAAGGAATGATGCATATGAGAATTCTAGAATTATTAAGCCAAGAACCAAATTTTTTCATGACAAAAGAATTTTTTGGAAAACATTTGAAATTGATTAAAAAATGTTGCTTTATAATTCTCGTCTTCATTTATTTCCTGGGAAGTTAAAGTCAAAGTGAAATGGTTCATTTGTTATAAAAAATGTGTATCCATATGGAGCCATAGAAATTGAGAATCCAAATTATGGTGTCACATTTAAAGTTAATGGCCAAAGAAACCATATCTGGAATACCAACCACATGAAGCAGATACCGAAATCAATTTGAGTGACCCACCAAATTTTGATTAAGCCTTTTCATTTTAACGTTTTGCGAATTTGATTTACTGTTACTTTATCGCTTGAATTGTTTGAATTTTTTTTCCTTTTCCATATGTCTTGAATGGAGTGCATTGCATTGTTTTAATTGTGTGTTGTTTGACAATTTTGATTTACCTCACCAAATTTTTATACTTGTCATGAGTACCTCCATGAGAAATTTCATTTTCGATTATCTTAAAATGCTTTTACATGTAAAATTTCACCTGATGAAATTACTTCGGTTTTGTAAATCACATCTCATTTGGGATCTACAACCACCAGAATTAGTATCTCACGTGAAAGATCTAGAAGACAACTCAAGGAAATAGAAGATGGCATTTATAATCTGCAATTGGAACTGGAGGTAAATTCAATAAAGTGACGAAAGTGAGTTATATTCTTTGTGTGTTTTTGTTTTATTTTGTTGTTCTTTTTCACTTTTGATTTAATTTTGCATACTTGATTCGTTTTGTTTTGATTCACTCTCCTGTATAAATGGCAAATAACGGTACTCTGTGACTTTTTAAGTCGGTATTCTCAGTTTCCCACAATAACTGAAACCTCAATGTCAAGCATGGAAGAAATACAACGAAAATTACATCAACGTTCTCCTTCTCTCCCTCAAAATGCTCTTAAGAAGATTTACAAAGCTTGTTGTGAGCGACTGCATTTGTTAATGATCAATGGGATTCCTGCTGACATTCGCTGGTTAGTTGAAGCAAATGTCCGATTGGCGGGTGAGTTTTCTAATCCATTCATTTCCTACATGCCTGGTTTTGGTAAAAGTACATTTGCTAAGAAAAGAAGAGTTAGGCAACTTGGTTCTGAATGTTCTCACTGTATAAGACTTTCTTGTAAAAAGCCACATTGTAAAACTTTAGGAATGGTTTTTGTAAATCGTGAAGATAAAATCAAATTCTTTAAGGATGACATGAGTAAAGAATCGTTGGATGATATCTTACAATCTCTTGAGACACATCTGAGTGGATATGTTCAACGAGAAATTCAAAATTTGTGGAAGTTCCAAAAGGGAAGTATACAGTTTAGTATTGGGAATCTGACTCTAAAAGACTTTGTTTGCCAGTTTATAAGAAAACTATATGAGAAGCATATCCTCGACCCATAGAGGGTGTTCAAGTCGTTACTAGACGTAAAACCAGAGGAAGATGTAAGCCACAATCATAACTACTAATAAATATCCTTTTATTTTACTGTTCTTTTATCTTTTGCATTATTATTATTATTGTGTGTCTTTTTTATCTAATCACTGTTTGTTTTTTCTTTTTACTGTTTGCCTTTGAATTATTAAGGTAAAAGCTTCACGTGTCATTTGACAAACACACCACCCCATTTACAGATGTATATCATTATGTCTGCCACCAAGATCCTTAAATAGGAACTTCTTTTCAAGCTCTCACAAATTGTTTCTTTTTAGAATTGTTCTAATGGCAGCAACTTTAAGCAGTTGACTTAAAAACATTTGTGTACTTTCTGAATTTCGCTATGGAAAGTATAAGGAGTTCATTCAAGCAGCCATAGATGTTAGTCGTGCTACAGTAGAGAGGAAACTACATCTTGTAAATGGTGGAGGTGGTCGAGGGTTATCAAAGCTTGTCTCTGAAGCTACTTTCATTCGAGGAAGCCAAGTGCTAGGCATCATTCCAAAAGTCTTAAAACCTTTAGGATTTTACCAAACCCACCAACTGGAGAAGAGTTAGTTATCTCAGGTATTGAAGAAAGAATATCCAAAATGTTAAATCATACTGACACTTTCATTTTCTTGCCATGAGATCTTGCAACTTTAGAGGCGCTAATTATATTTGCTTCTTGGGCCCATTTGAATATCCATAAAAAATTCATTGGTTTGTTAAATGTTAATAACTTTTATAATGGCTTAATAACATTTCTTAATCATGCAATAAAAAATTATTTCATTCCATCCTTAGCGAAAAAATTCTTCATTTGAGCTCCTATTGCTAATGAGTTACTTGATCTTTTGCAAGCTTACAAACCAGAGCCAAATCCTATGACTTTGACGTTGGATTGGGCAACTGATGACGATGGCAGTAATTCTCGTAAAAAGTGTAAATTAGATTTAACTCTAATTTTACAGCAGTGGCCAGGTGATATCTTCTAAACTCTACTCCTTTATTTAAATATTGAGGAAAATGTCTCCTTTAGGTTAGGGGGAGGAAATAGTTTATAATTGTGGAATGTCTAAGTGCTGGTGATGTTTTTACTAATTTTTATCATAAAGACTAACTTTGGATAAAAATTTAAGTCGAAGATGGCAGAATATAGAATGTAGTGTCTTTAGAAATGCATCTTCTTAAATTTAGTGTTTTGTTTCTTCAAAAAAAAATTGTTTTTTTAACTTTTTCTCTTTTCTCTTATTTATCTCCCTTAAGTTTCTGCAATCAGTCCCAATTTTTTAGTGTTTTCTCTATAAAAAAAATATTTCTTTTTCGATGTGGTCTTTTAACATTGGATAGCATGAATATTTTCAAATTTTGGTATTTGTATTATCTTTGGCCTTCAGTTATGTTACACTATACTTTCCCCTTTGCATGTTGAAACGTAAATTGAGAAATTGAATGAGTGAAATTGATTAAGCCATTTGGAGGAATGTACAAGTTATGAAAAGTCCAAGCGAGTTTTTAAACCTATTATCCTTGGAGAGTAACCTTGTTTGCCTATACAGCTTTACAATTTATTGTACACGATCTTAATATTTTTTTTTAAAAAAGAGAGTTTGTGCAGCTGTCCAAGCGAGTTTTTAAACCTATTATCCTTGGAGAGTAACCTTGTTTGCTTATACAGCTTTACAATTTATTGTACACGATCTCAATATTTTTTTTTTAAAAAAGAGAGTTTGTGCAGCCACATCTAAAAGTCTATTGAACTAGTGGATATGAAAGATTATTTAGAGCCCTAAAAGATGACAGAATGTCATCTTTGACCCGTTTAAGCCTTTCTAGCGAACCCTATTATAAAGAATCCATAGTTAACCCCTTTGAGCCTTTAAAAAAAAAATTCCTTTGATAACCTATTATTTATCCCACTTCAATGTGAAGTATCACCTTATATTTTATATTTTCCACCACCCAATTATGTTTGAAAATAGGGATGATTATGTATTCCTAATAATGGTGCAATAAAAAATAAATAAAAAAGAATAAAAAATCCAAGTGAAAGAAAAAAAAAAGGCACCTTGATACCTCCAAAAAGTCCCATATTTTTCAAATATATATTTTTGTTTTCCTATTACCTTCTTTTGTTAGCCATAACCCTAGCCTACGTTACGTCCTAATAAAAGCCATTCTTTCCCTTCTTGATTTTAGGGAACTATATTTTGAAGTAAAGCTGGTAATATGGACTAAAAGATGTGGTGATGCATAAAAATAAAAATAAATTTTTCCAGTAATTTCTTGGATTTGAGATCATTTTATTTCTAAGTTGTGGGCATTATTTTTTCATTTTGGTGAGAGCATGTGATATTGTTTTATTATTCTCTCAAATTTACTATATTTTTTAGAGTGACAGTTTAATTTTGGGTATATCTTCTTTTGAGAAAGTCACTCTTAATCATAAGATTTTGGGGTTTGATGTATCATTCTTAAAAGTGGCTTGATTAATGTAGCTCTGATAATGGCTCATTTTACAGGATTTTACTGAACTATTTTGTGCGGGTGTGATTTTCTTTAGGCTGAAGATAATGCTTATACTTTTATTTGATTATTGTCATTAATCTGATGAAAGAAGTAAACACAATTTTTCAAAAAAAAAAAGATTTTCAATTTGAGTTTGAAATTTCTCTAAATTTTTATCGCTTCAATTTCAATTGCTATGGCCTAGCAATAAGTTAGTTGGGGAGTGTGATTAACACTAAAAAGTATACATGTAATAAAGATAAAATTATTAATTTTACACTTATTGTGTAGATTAATGCGCTCATTATGTCTAAATTATCTTAATACTCTCCAAATAAATTTTTATGTTAAATTAATTCGCAATATATTAATTTTTATCTTATAAATATTTTTCATGAATAAATTGGAATTGAAAGCGAGAACAAAGAAGGACTACTGGAGCAATTTGGAAGCATTATTGAGGAGAAGTAAATAAATAAATAAATAAAAATACAAAAATACAAAATATGAAAGAACAAAAGAATAGAAACCAAAACAATTTGGTTTCTCATAATGGTCAAGTGGCCATCATGGCCACTTGACCATTACATATTTCAATGTACATATATATATAATAATAATAAAATAAATAAAGATAACGCATTCTTTGCCTATAAAAGGTAAGAAAATGCAAGCAGCCGAGAGCCAGAAGCTAGTAGAGTTGGTTTTTCAAAAGCCGAGAGAGAGTTCAGCTGAGGACTTCTTTCTTTTCTTTTCTTGTTTTCTTTTGTATCAGTTTCCTTGTAATATATTTCAAAAGTTTATCAAATAAAAAGAGTATTGTGTTTTCCTCCAATATGGGTGGCTAATTTTACTGAGTTGAGGTGAAGGATGAAGCTCAAAGTTTCAAATTATAAAATTAATTACTTTTTCAAGTGAGTTTTAAGTTATTTTATTCTTTTCTGTCTATTTTTATATCATGTTAATTTATAAATCTCACTTGATTTTATGGTATTTTGACATAATATCGACACATTAATTGTGGCATATTAGGTACTTTATTTTATTTTTATCCACACATATGGTTGTTGAGAATTAAATGATATAATAATTAAGTGGTAAAAGTGAGGCTAAAAATGAGAAAGTATTAAAATTATAGTTTAAATACTGAGAGTGGATCATGTAGCCCTAGCTTATTTTTAAATCAATTTCAAATCATTTATTTTCCTCACAATTAATTTTCTTAGTTTTAAATTGATTACTGGATTTAAAATGCAGGCCTGAAGTCTTGTTATCTATATGCTATTTTACTTTATATAAAACATCAGTGAATAAAATTGCTTTGTTTCATAACTAATTGTTGCACATTTTAAAATAAAATCTCAAAAATGTTAAGCCTGTTCAATTCTTTGAAACTCTAATACAACAAGCATTTCAATATACCTGTTAAGTATGTCAAATGGACAAAGGTTATAAACTTGATTTCTCATCAACTCCAACTAAAACTTCTTAGATTTTAGAACTTGTTCATACAAACCTATAGGGTCCCTCATCTGTCTGTTCTAGCGATGGTTTTCATTATTACATCAGTTTTGTTAATGACTTCAGTAGATAAATCTGGATCTACCCTTTGAAACTTAAATTAGAAACTCTAGACGTATTTAAGCTCTTTAAATTGCAAGTTGAAAATCAGTTCAACACAACTATTAAGATACTATATTTTTTTTGGATATTATCATTTTCCCATCAAAGTTATTCTGACACATCATGTCAGTGCCACGGTTTGGTAAAACTATCATTTTACCACAAAACGTTTAAACTATTAGCATTTTCCCACCATTCCGTTAACTAAATAAAAATTATGCTGACATCATAAGGACATTTTGGACATCTCACGCAAAGCCAAAACGTTGTGTTTTGCAATTGTACAAGAACAAGTAATTTGGGCATGAAAGCCATAGAAATCGAAATCAACCCCCCTCTCTCTTGTTTCTTGTTCCATCTCCGCCCTCTCTCGCTCACTGTCACTGACCCATATCTCTCTCACTCTCGTAGCAGTGTCGTCTTTTGGGGGTAATTTTGTAATTAAATCATCTTGTGTTGTTCTTCTTTTTTAAAGGGATAATTAATTTTATCGTCTTTTGAGGGTAATTTTATAATTAAATCGTCTTTTGTTGTTCTTTCCTTTTAAAGGATAAAATCGTCTTTTACGATCCAGGGGTAAAATTGACTTTTTATGCATTTTCTATTAAATATTAACTGAGTTTTAACGGGATGGTTGGAAAATGATAACAATTTAAACATTTAGTGGTAAAATTATGTTTTTACTAAACTGTGGTACTAACATGATGTGTCATAGTAACTTTGGTGGGAAAATGATAAAATCTTTTTTTTCTTTTTTTAAAGGTAAAGAGGGGGTGGGCAAACTCGAATATATTTTTTTTACCCCCTTACCACCCTTAAGAATCGAACTCGGGTTGTTATAAATGTTACAACTGCACTGCAACCAACCCAATCACGCCCTTGGAGGCATTAAGATGCTATAATTTGATTGGGGGAGAATTTCGATCTTTGACTGATTTCTTGAATCAAGCTGGTATCATATTCAAATACTCTTGTCCATACACACATCATCAAAATGGATTGTTTGAGAGGAAACACAATCACCTTATTGAATTAAGACTTACTCTATTAGCTCAATCATAGTTACCTTTCAAATTTTGGCGGGATATTTTCGATACAGTTATATACCTCATCAATAGACTGCCTTCTATTGTTCTAAAACTTTTAACCCTATATGAGAAAATCTTCAAATACGATTATGACATGTTCAAATGTTTTCGTTGTGCCTTTTATATCTATTTGAGAGACTATAACAAGTACAAATTTGACTATCACTTCAGTAAATGCATTTTTCTTTGTTACAGTCCATCACATAAAGGATATAAGTATTTACATCCTTCTGGTCAGTTATATGTAGTGAAACATGTCGTTTTTTATGAGCTTACATTTCCATATGATACTATTTTCTTTTTCACAATTCAATTCAACCTATTTCTTTTACCTCACATTCATTTTCTCCTCAACAAGTATACCATCTCTTTACATTGCCTGTAATAAATTCATTCTCTAAGAACAACACCGATCATCATAACTTTACAAGTTCTGATAGCAATGGTTCTCTTACCCAGTTCATCCTCCACCATTAGCAGCTAACCAATATTCCTGACAAATCTCTCATATACTTTTATCTTTAAACATACACTAGCCATCTTCTCATTCTAATCCTATCAAAATTACACTAGTCTTATCAAACACATACCAGCCATCTTCTACTCCTATTTTAACTCAGCCATTAATTTCCAATAATTCATCCCCACCTCAACCTATATCTTAAATGTATTCTAACATTCATCCTATGACAACCAGAAGCAAAGAAAATATTTTTAAACCTAAAGTCTATAACACTGTTCTAACTCACAAAGAACCAGAAATAGTTCAGGAAGCTTTGAATGATTTTAGACGGGTGCAAGCAATGCAAAATGAGTACAATGCTTTAATCAATAATGGCACCTGGTCTTAGGTTCTAAGAAAGGCTGACTATAAGCTTATTGGCAATAAGTGGGTTTATAGAGTCAAATACAATATTGTGGGAGTGTGGCCAAGTATAAAACTAGACTAATTGCTAAATGTTTTCAACAAATAATAGGGGTGAACTACTTTGAAAAATTCAATCTAATGGTAAATCCAGTCACTGTTAGGGGAGTTTTAAGCCTAGCTATAATAAATAAGTGGAGCATAAGGTAAGTTGGTGTCAACAATGACTTTCTCAATGGAGAACTGACAGAAGAAGTCTACATGTCTCAACTAGAAGTTTTCACTAGCAGCAAATAGCCTGATTATGTGTGTAAGTTTCATAAACCTTTATATAGCCTCAAGCAAGCTCCTAGAGCTTGGTATGATAAGCTCAAAAGCTCCTTGCTACAATGGGGATTCATCAATACTAGTTCATACACATATCTGTTTTTTAGAAGAAGTCAAACCTTTATGACTCTTGTGTTTATCTATGTTCATGATATGTTTATAAGAGACCAAGTACTATAGAATTAAAAGGTTTTATAGCCAAAATCAGTATAGTGTTTGCTTTGAAGGATTTTGAGATATTATCTTACTTTCTTAGGATTGAAGTTTTGTATGATACAGATTGTATCTACATATCACAAAAGAAAGTACTTTAAATACTTACTAGCTAAGGTTAAAATGCTTGACTGTAAAGGCATTGACACTCTTATGAGCACAAGTTTGAAGTTATAGAAAGTTACACAAGGAGAACTTGGTTATTTCCTTGAAGATCCAACCAACTATAGGAGTATTATTTGGGGAATGCACTATTTGATTTTAGCATGGCCTGAAATTGCATTTTTTGTGAATAAACTCAGCTAATATGTCTCTACACATATGCTACAACACCTCATGGCTTGTAAAAAGTTTTAAAATATGTGAAAGCTACTAAAAACTATACTTTGAAGTTCATCAAACAAGGCAGCTTAAAGCTTACTGGTTTTACAAAATGCTGATTAGGCATGTGGTTTGGATGATAAGCAGTCAGTTGGTACATATTGCATCTATCTAGGTAATGATTTGATATCTTGGTTTTCTAAGAAGCAGTCTGTCATAACTAGATCAAGGGTAGAAAGTGAATGTCAAGCCTTGGCATTAGCTAATGTAGAATGGCTACAATTTATTCACTAAAATTGAAATAAATTGCACAAAGAGGCCCAAAACTTGGTTTGATAATGTTAGTGCAACTGAATTAGCTAAGAATCCTATTTACCATACAAGGACAATACATATTGAAATAGATATGCATTTTATCCACAACAAAGTCCTTGCAAGAGAGCTCAACATTCACTATATACTAGGCATAGAACAAATTACAGACATAATGATCAAGCCTCTTTCATTCATACAGTTTAACTATTTAAGAGTCAAACTCAAAGTTCATCTTTGTCTCTAGAGTTTAAAGGGGACTGTTAAGGAAGCTCATTGTATAGAAAAGAAAAGGAAAAAGCTTAAACTGAGAAAGAGTAACAAGCACGTGATATAAAATAATAATAAGTAAAGTGACAGTGCAATTGTCATCTCAACTTAAGTTGTTGAAATCTGTTACAAACATTATGTTCATACTTAGCTCATGTTAACCATTTTAGTTAGCTGTAAATTAGTTACAGTTATAATGCTTAAACAGTGTGTATAGAATGTAATCGTAACATTTTGTTATGAGCTCAAATAAAAAGAATTTTGGAAAGTTCTACGATATGTTCTTAGTAAGCAAACAACTCCATCTCTATTTTTTTCAAAATATATATATAGACTATAGTCATCATCTAGTAACTGTTCCTATAGTAACTTACTCATCTTGGAAAGACTACATGGAAAGGGTAGGTCTTTGTGATGAGCAACAAAAGCATTAAATAAATCAGCAAAAATCAAGGTTACCATTTGAGACAAATATGGCAAGTTGAGACAAATACAGTAGTATACTTGCCTTAGCTAAAGGGTTTACAAAGGACTGATTAAGGAAAGAACGAAAGAGAAATCAGTGTGCGTGATTCAAGGAGTCCAATGGTGTCAAGCCAATATTGTGAGTGAGCACTCAACATTATGAGTTTAGAGAGTTATTGTTATTGATACAATTTTGATAACTTTGCATTTGTACTGCACATAATTCATGTGTACAGAAAACAAGAAAACAAACTGTTTTAGATCAATCTTTATATATCTTTACTTTGCTCTATCTGGTTCTTCCTCTTCCCAAGAATGAACAATTTCTAAAAAATGATTTTCTTATATTATTTATAGATAGATGGAGAATATTCTATATTATCTATTATTACTATATTAATTAACAGTGCTCCATAATAAAGTTTCCGTATTTTAATAAAGTGCAGAAACCTGCATTGGTGTGTGTATATAATTATTCTCTAGTTAGGGCATCCTCACTTTATTAAAGCGAGAATATCCTCACTACATATATATATATATATAGTAGTTTTCTGGTCATGGATTTTAAAGTTTGGAAAAATTTAGAAAAATTTTAAAACCACACGGCTTTAAAGGCTTA
>MKYO02008564.1:9623-32791 GCA_002013955.2 Citrus medica | reverse complement strand
TATATATATATATATATATATATATATATAACTTCCTAAATTTTATATATAATTTTTAATGTAGGACATTATTTAGGATTTTAGTATTTTCTTATTTTAAGTTTTTTTGATATTTTCTATTTTTAATTAGAGTCAACTATGGTATGTGTTTTTATATTTCATTTTCATTGTAATTTTGATTTAATTTCCCTTTTAAGTTATCTTGAGAAAGTAGCTTTATCATATTATAAATAAGAAGGTCTTGTTATTGTTTACATATCTTCAATTATTCAATAAAAAAAATCCTCTTTTACAATTCCCTTCCGGATTATCTTTCAAATCTCTCTAATAGAATCATTTGGTATAGAGTGTCATTTAATCTCGCTTAAGACATTATTAAAATCTCATTAAGTCATTTGAATTAAAACGAGATATAATCATACTTCGATTAAAGAATAACGTAATTGCGTTGACTTGATTTGATATTAAAATGGTATCTAGTACTTATTTGTCCTATCAATCCACTTCCGCTACCCCGCTCTATCAATTTTATTGTTTAATCTCTACTGTTGAAGAATAAAGGTGACTTTTCAACATACAAAAGCCTTTTAACTGACAAAAGTGCGAAAACAATAGGAATCCAAAAGTTTCAATGCATTCTCGCTATCGAATGTAGATATATGCGTTATTATGAAACTTCATCGATCGGTGCATGAGACTGACTAATTGTTACATAACCATCCAATTTCATTAATTTATCAGACTAGCTAGCTAATTCTTTCTTATACTTACAGTAGTTATTGTTGTTTCTTTAATTCAAGCTCTCATGGTAAATGTCATAATTGTAATAACGCATGCAAAGTAATAGCTATAAATGCAACAGAATCGTTGGTGATAGAAAATTTATGGGGCTGAGTTGGAGTTGAGATCATATATATCCATGATCCATCTAAGCTCATAAATATTCACTGGATGATTTGGATCACAATGCAAAAGAATCTGTAAGAGGTTGATGGTCCCTTTCTTGGTTTAAAAGGTACGGCTTGGCCGCTTTCAGCTTTTTCATTCGCAGAATAAACCGACGATCTGAAACATTGACATTTCTGCTACATCGCCTCCATGCAATTACTACTGAAAAGCTGACAGTTGCGTTTCTGTTCAATCCTTCATGCTGGCTGATAAGGAAACTTTTGGGGCTAAGCTAATAAGCAGCCCCTAAGCTTTGCGAGGGGACATTTTCTTCTTTTGTTCTTATCAGGCTCTTTCACGTGTACAGATCATCTTGTCCTCCGTAACAAAATGCTAGCCAAAGAAAAAATATTCAATATGACAAAGGTTACATCATAATATTAAGACGGTAGTTTCATCTTTTACGCTTTATATTGCAAAATATAAAGTCAGCAATAGTTCATTTAACGTGGTACGTTTCTCTAATTAGCTTTCTTGAGATAGTTGAGATTTAACTATTCTTATATGGTTTATCTGTTAGATCAATTTTATATTAATCTAATATATTTGGGGCCACACATAAAATAAATAAAATGTGTGTACTATTATTTAATAAACCAAGAATTAAGTGATCTATTTGAAGTTAATTAAATGGCTAACGGTATAATTGTTATGGATTAAATGCAGAATTTAATCATCACTTTAATGAGGGGCTGAAGTGATAATTATTATCACAAATAACATAACTGTTGGGTTTTCTAAAAAAAAATCAGTAGTCACGATATTTATATAAAAGGGGTTATGTTCCCCAATCTCTCTAATCATTTGCAATTCTCTAATCCTCTCAAAGAGAATTCTAAACTCAAGAGAAAGAGAAGATTAGAAGTCCATCTCCTACACTCAAGAACCACTATGAATCACCATGGATTCAGGTACACTTCTGCTTTCGTATTTCTCAGTAATTTAATTTGGATGTTATGAAAATTTAGGGGATAACAAGTGGTATCAGAGCCCATCCATGATTAGATTATTGAGTTATTAATATCATTTTGCATGGAATTTTGTAATTGTTATGGTTAGACCACGTTTCGGTTTCTTTATTAATTATTTCGGTTATGGTTTTATAATCTTTAAATTAAAATGATTATTGGTCTAACACTGATGATATGCTAATTAAAGCAGGAAGTCACCAAAGTGATATCTCCTGTGTAGATTAGTTTATTTGGGGTGTTAGATGTTTGTGTTTGTGTTTGTGTAATTCCTGCGGATGTTAATCGACCCAAAGGAAGGTTAATATTTGGCCTAATTGCACACACACTTGTGATGGTAAATTTGTGACGATTATTAAGATAACTTAATGTGAGTAATGTACTAATCCAAAGATTGGTTCATTACTTGACATAATTTATTGTCAAAATTTGATTATTGCAACAAGAGTACCATTTACAGTTAGTATTATAGTCTAAAGACTTGTTACTAATGTTGTGGTAGGTATCTTAAAATGTTATAATTTGTTTTTTAATTTTTAAAGATTAGTAATGGAGTTGTTTAATGTGAGCATTATTTATATTTTATTTTTTGTTCTCTATTCAGTTTTTCTATCTTTGACTTCTATATATGCAAATATGAATAGTGTCCCGGTTCTAAATGGGACTAATTTTAAGGACTGGAAAGAGAATATGATGATTCTCTTAGGTTGCATGGATCTAGACTTATCATTCAGACACCCTAAGCCAGACAAACTCACTGATGATAGTACATCTGAGGATGTGTTGTACTATGAGAAGTGGGATCGATCTAACAGGATGAGTCTAATGATCATGAAGCGCGGTGTTCCAGAAGTATTTAGGAGTACTATAACTGATGAGGTTACAAGTGCTAGTGAATTTCTTACCGAAATTCAGAAATGTTTTACAAAAAAACGATAAGGCTGAAACAAGTATGCATTTAGCAAGCTTGATTTCAATGAAGTATAAAGGCAATGGAAACGTTCGGGAGTACATCATGGAGATGTCTCATCTTGCTTCTAAGCTTAAGGCATTAGGGCTTTACCTATCTTATCTGATGATTTGGTTGTGCATTGGTCCTTATCTCTCTCCCAACACAATTTAATCAGTTCAAAGTCAGTTACAACTGTAAGAAAGAGAAGTGGAATCTCAATGAACTGATTTCCTTTTGTGTACAAGAAGAAGAGAGACTGGAGCAAAAGAAATCTGAATATGCACATATGGTAAGCACTTCTAAAGATAAGGGCAAAAGAAAGAAAAAGGGTGAAGCTGCTGCTTGTAAGGGTCCAAAACCAAAGAAACCAAAGGCCGAGCATAGTTGTTTCTTCTGTGGCAAGCCTGGACATATGAAGAAGGAATGTCAAAAATATCACGCATGGCGCGTAAAGAGAGGTACATTTCTTACTTTGCTTTGTTCTGAAACTAATTTAGCTTCAGTACCAAGAAACACATGGTGGATAGATTCGGGTGCTACTACTCACATTTGTGTTTCACTGTAGGGTTGCATGAGCTGCCGGCCACCAAGTGATGCTGAAAGATGCATTTATGTAGGAGATGGCAAGATGATAGAAGTTGAAGCAATTGGGCATTTTAGATTACTTATGAAAACTGGTTATTATTTGGATTTGTTAGATATTTTTGTTGTTCCATCTTTTAGACGGAATTTGATTTCAGTTTCTGTTTTGGACACATTTGGTTATTCTTGTTCATTTGTAAACAGACAATTTAGTTTATCTATCAATTCTAATGTTATTGGAACCGGTTTGCTTAATGCTTATGACAATCTATATTTGCTAGACACTGTTTCAAGTTATAATGAAAACCTGCATTTTAGTTCAAGAGGTATAAAGCGTAAATTAGAGAAAGAAAATTCGGCCTCATTATGGCACAAACGCTTAGGTCACATCTCTAAAGCTAGACTTGAGCGATTAGTGTCTAATGAGATTTTAGGATCTCTTGATTTTACAGACCTTGATGTTTGTATTGAGTGTATCAAAGGAAAACAAACCAAAAGTAAGAAATTAGGAGTCAACAAAACATCAGCCGTCTTAGAATTAATTCATACAGATATCTGTGGACCATTCCCTACAGCTACTTGACATGGTCAACAATATTTCATTACATTCATAAACGACTATTTAAGATATGGCTATATATTCCTGATTCATGAAAAATCACAGTTTTTGGATGTGTTCAAAACGTTTAAAGCCGAAGTTGAGTTACAACTCAACAAAAGGATTAAAAATGTCAGGTCTGACCATAGTGGTGAATACTACGGTAGATATGATAGTTCAGGAGAATAACGTCCAGGACCATTTGCTAAATACCTAGAGGAATGTGGAATTGTCCCTCAATATACTATGCCAGGATCGCCTAGCATGAATGGTGTATCTGAGAGACGAAACCGCACTCTTAAGGATATGGTAAGGAGTATGACCAGTCATTCTACTTTATCATAATCACTCTGGGGTGAAGCACTAAAAACAGCAGCTTATATCCTAAATCGACTGCCAACTAAAGCGGCTGCTAAAACACCTTATGAGCTTTGGATGGGTCGAAAGCCTAGTCTAAACCATTTACATATTTGGGGATGTCCAGCTGAAGCGAGGCCTTATAGACCTCATGAAAAGAAATTGGATTCCAAAACTGTAAGCAACTACTTTGTTGGCTATGCAGAGTGATCAAGGGGTTTTAAGTTTTATGATCCTAGTACAAGTTCAATTTTTGAGACGGGAACTGCTACATTCTTTGAGGATGTTGAGTTTGGGGGGAGAAATCCAGTAAGAAACATTGTCTTTGAAGAGGAAGAGGGATCCACAGTTGCTTTTGATAATGTACAAGTTTTAATACCTGTCACTGATCATGAAGTAAATTCAGATCCTCAACCATCTGACATTGTTGTTCAACCCTAGAATCAACATGAGATGATTGTTCCTGAGGAACAAACTCAACAACCTCAAGAGCCTGCGCAATTAAGACGATCCACAAGAGAAAGGAGAAATGCTATTCCGGATGATTATATAGTACTTCTTCAGGAACATGAGGATGAAACTGGAGTGATGGAAGATGACCCAATTAACTTTCATCAAGCCATTCAAAGCTCCAATTCTCATAAATGGATCGAAGTCATGAATGAAGAGTACAAGTCAACGCAAGACAATAAAGTTTGGGAACCCATCTCATTACCTTCCGGTGCGAAGCCCATTGGTTGTAAATGGATATTTAAAACCAAAAGGGATTCAAATGGTAATGTGGAAGGGTATAAAGCACGTCTTGTAGCTAAAGGCTTTACTCAAAAAGAAGGAATTGACTATAAAGAGACTTTCTCTCCGGTTTCTACGAAAGACTCTTTTAGGTCAATTATGGCACTTGTTGCACATTTGATCTTGAGTTACATTAGATGGATGTTAAGACTGCTTTCCTTAATGGTGACATTGAGGAAACAATTTATATGGTACAACCAGAAAACTTTGTGTTGGGAGACCCAAAGAAAATGGTTTGTAAGCTAACCAAATCCATCTATGGGCTCAAACAAGCTTCTCGTCAATGGTACTTTAAGTTTCATCAAATAATTATCTCATATGGTTTTGAGGCAAATGTTATTGATGAATGTGTGTATCACAAGTTCAGTGGGAGTAAACATATATTCTTGGTTTTATATGTTGATGACATATTGCTTGCCACAAATAATATAGGCATACTGCACGACACCAAGAGTTTTCTATCAAAACATTTTGAGATGAAAGATCTTGGTGATGCCTCTTTTGTTTTAGGAAGCAAGATACATCAGGAACGTTCTCGGGGTATTCTAGGATTGTCACAAAGGAATTATATCGATAAAGTTTTGAAGAGGTTTGGTATGCAAAATAGTAAACCATGTGACACCCCTGTCGCCAAAGGAGATAAATTCAGCCTTAGTCAATGCCCTAAGACCAATCTTGAAATCCAGGAAATGGAGAAGATTCCTTATTCTTCAGCTATAGGGAGTCTTATGTATGCTCAAGTATGTACGCGTCCAAATATTGCGTTCATAGTTGGCATGTTAGGCATATATTTTAGCAATCCCGGAATGGATCATTGGAAAGCAGCCAAACGGGTTATGAGATACTTATAGAGAACAAAGGAGTACATGCTCACATATAGGAGGTCGGATTAGTTAGAGATCATTGGGTATTCCGACTCTGATTTTGCTGGATGCCAAGACAGCAGAAGATCCACATCATGCTATATTTACATGTTGGCTAGTGGAGCAATTTCTTGGAGATCTGCCAAGCAGACACTTGTAGCTTCATCGACTATGGCAGCAGAATTTGTAGCATGTTATTAGGCATCCAATCAAGGAATATGGCTGCGTAATTTTGTCACTGTGCTGCGCATTCTAGAGGGTGTAGAAAGACCACTCAAGATATTTTGTGACAATAAGTCAGCAATTTTATATTCCAACAACAACAGGAGCTCTACAAAGTCAAAACACATTGACATCAAGTTCCTTGTTGTGAAGGAAAGAGTGCAGAGTAGACAAATATATATAGAGCCCATTGGGACAAACTCCATGATAGCGGATCCGCTCACTAAAGGATTACCACCTAAAGTCTTTCATGAGCACACTGCTTGTATGGGTGTGATTTTACTTGAGGATATTCAGATTTAGTGGGAGTTTGTATAATTACTAAGTGTGACTTTTATATTTTGATTATATTATTCGGATTATTTTCTGCAGAAATAAAGTATTTCAGTTCCTTGCGCTCTGTTAGACTAACTTAAGTTTAGATCTCAATAAAGTAAATTATGACCAATTGGGAATAGACATGTTTAGATCACATTGCATGTAATTTCCATGCTATGCATCCACAATTGATCTATGTCATGTAAATATATTGATATATGTAACCATGGATGATTGAGTTACGATTAATGTAACAAAGGCCACTATGATCCTATACCGATGTGGTTATTGAACTAGATTGTTCAGATATACTCTAAGGACATAATGGCAATTTTATGAGCTCATTAAGTTAAACACATTTCAGTTTTCATTTGTGGCCCAATGGGAGATTGTTAGATCAATTTTATATTAATCTAATATATTTGGGGCCACACATGAAATAAATAAAATGTGTGTGCTATTATTTAATAAGTTAAGAATTAAGTGATCTATTTGAAGTTAATTAAATGGCTGAGGGTATAATTGTTGTGGATTAAATGCATAGATGCCAGAATTTAATCATCACTTTAAATAGGGGCTGAAGTGATAATTATTATCATAAATAACGTGACTGTTGGGTTTTCTAAAAGAAAACCAATAGTCACGATATTTATATAAAAAGGGTTATGGTTCCCAATCTCTTTAATCCTTTGCAATTCTCTAATCCTCTCAAAGAGAATTCTAAATTCAAGAGAAAGAGAAGATTGGAAGTCCATCTCCTACACTCAAGAACCACTACGAATCACCATGGATTCAGATACGCTTATGCTTTCGTATTTCTCAATAATTTAATCTGGATGTTATGAAGATTTAAGAGATAACATTATCTAGCAACCATTTATCTACTCAAAGTTTACTTAGCTCAAATTCATATTAGAATGGAATCCTAATCCTCCTTTAACATAAAACATCTCACGCATGCAATAGAAACTGAAAACAATACATTAGGTCGTTAATGGCTTCAAATACAACACTTGAATTTTCTGTAAGAGAAGCTAAAACTCAAGGCTCGGCAAGGAGAATACCTGACAACAACGAAAGTACTATAAAAATTTCTTAACTCGGAAATGAAAAAACTAAACACGCTGGAAACAAAAATTAATGCTATAGGATAACCCATCCTAACTAAGAGATGATAAAACTCAAAACATATAATTTGTTGAGATAAAGCATTGTGACTCCTTCCTTCTTTCATGTTGTAACACATCAACAAAAAAGGAGAAAGCTGACAAAAGAAGACGAAACCCTGCATTCGTGAATGGGAATAGGTGATTTGATCGTTTATATATACTTACGTGCCTTCGTTTTATTGCACTTCAATACACGACAATGGCTTAGCTCCAACAATTAATTTCATCTTTTTCAAGTTACATTTTGAATCCGCATCAAAAAAATAATAAAGGTTACATTTTCAATCCAAAATAAATTTGCAAATCGAGTTGACACTTTTAAGATCGCCGACGTATCCAACTCATCCCATCATTTTCTCAACAGTACAAACTCAATTATCACATCCTTTTAGCATGGAAATTTTGAAATTTCAACTTAAGTTAAGCATCGATCATTCGTCTTTCATGTCAAGTATATATTGACATGTTGGAATCATTAGATTAGTCTCAATCTTTGACTGTGATGATTTTTCTCTTGGAAAATGTATAATGAGCTCAGAAAGAAAAAAGGAAAAAAAAAATCATCGATTTGAATTGTGACACGCATGCAATGCATGATAGCATATTATATCGGTTGCTTGGCAGCCATCACATGCCTAAAAAAAGCATATGCTTGATGGCTTGCATGAAAGCTACTAAACTTTTGGAGTGAGCCCACATGGAACCGACCACATAAATGCTGCAACGTCACTCTTTAACTTTACCTTCGACTTGAAACACTATATAAATTCATCGACATAATATTCATATAGCCATAGCCAGCATCTTAATCTTATCTTCATTTATACTCTTCTTCACACTTCATCTCCATTAACTCTATTCTTTCTTTTCTTCATCACATCTATCAATGGCAAAGATTAAGGTTTCAAGGATTACAACAGAAGTTGCGCCGCCGCAGTTGATCTCGGCAGCAAAGCGCCGGCCATTGCCAAAAATGTTGGCCACAATTATTGAAGAAGAAAAAGAATTTCGAGTTTACAATGAAAGTGCTTTATCTTCACCATCAACTTGTGGGTGTGGCTCCCCTCATCATGCTGCATTGCATCTTACAAGACAGATAGAAAAATCGTTCTTGTTGAGAAGCGCTTAAATGTCAAAAAAAACTAGCATATATGGCAGCAGCTATATTTGTTTATCAACTTCAATTTAATTTAATTTATTACTTAGAGAAATAAAAGAACCATGGCCTACATACGTACATCTCGTATTCTCGTTCGTATTAATTCATGGCTTTGCGGCAGAATTTAATAATTAGAGCTTAGGGGAGGAACAACAATTTTTCTGTAGCATTATGTTGTTTTTGTCTTATCTCTTATATCTCTGTGTTTTTATTTTTGGAGAATTTTTAGACCTTTAATCAGGTTCCTGTTCGGTAGTTAAACTTTCTCAGCTGCCCAGGAACTTCAAATAAAATTCTTAGGGTGTACTCTTTTAATGTACATTCATGTTAAGATGAGAACTCCTTTTAATCTCTCTCTATATATAATCTTAATTATCTTCATTAAAGAAATTGTACACATGGGGAACATGTGGTCGATTGAAGGTCGAAAATTGTGAAAAGCTTATGATAATGACATGGGCTGACGAAATTAATCAATTGTAGCTGTGAATATGAAATAAATATTATGTGAACTAATGGTAGATTTCTCCCCAGATTGTTGTTAATAGCGGAATTTCCGAGGTAGTTTTAGCAAAGGTTCGGGTTACAATATACATATGTATGTATCTAAATTCCTAGTAGAGATCAGATTGTAACAATTGGAAAAAAAAAGAAATTAATGCAATAATGGTTTGTTGACAAAGTTATGATGTAAAGTTTACACCACAAGTGACGTGATGACATATAACATAAAATTATTTTAAATTTTTAAGTGTTAAATTACTGCTTATCTTATCATCTTATTGTCACATAGTGAATTGTATAATATATGCAAGTGATTACTTATTTGATCATTAAAAAAAAAGTTCTTTTATTTAAGTATATTACAATTTGTTGATGTGGATCAAACCTGTTTCAAAATATTTAGAAGAAATTGATCTAAAAAGAATGGATAATTCCAAGATCATATAATCAAAGTATTAATATTTACTACTAATACTAATATACATGTACTTACAGCAAAGAAGTTTATTATCTCATACAAATTTACACAATATTTATTTATTTATTTATTTGAAGGACAAAATGACGCACTTAAGAGTTAAGACAGCATAGAAACAAAAGTAATTAAAGAATACATTGAAAAAATATAGAAAGAAAGAATATAAAAGCACACCAAACAAATTCAAAAATAACACACGAATTGTAATATGAATTTGCTGTAACCCAAACCGTAATTGTACCCAATATTATTTTCCTAACTAGAACTGTAATATGAAACTGATCCGAACCGAACTAAAATAGCCTTTCAACTCGTTTGCATTGAAATCTCAAATCCAAACGGATTGCAACACAACCCGAAAACCAAAACTTATATATTATTAACAAACCATGTTTTCAACTTTATGTATTCTAATTTTACTTATATACCAAACAACTCTTAATAACAGTCTATTTTTATCTGTTGAAGCATCATAACCAATCCATTTTTTCAACTTCATGCATTCTCGTTTTGCTCATACTCAGTGGAATAAGACTAAACAACTTCGATGTAACTACCATAAACATTTCCCTGCCATTAAGGCACATTTGGTGACATCAGTAGCAAAGGAGAGGTTTTAGAGCACTTCTTTTGTAGTACACCCACTTAATATATATATATATATATATATATATATATGACATGAATGCATTTGTTTTAAAAAATCATATCATGTAATTTGTATAACATATATATGTATGTGTGTGTACTAAGTGAGTGTAATACAATAAAAATATTATAAACTCTCTCCCAAAAAAACAAAAAACAAAAATTAAAAGGATTTGGAAACATCAGCTCAAATCAACGTGCATTTGATGCAAGTGAAGTCACTAAGCAAAGGTCACTTTTTAAATGTTTTTGGTTTGTATTCAAATGCCAATCACGTAGTATAAATGTAGAGATATGACTGGTGGGCGCGACAGACACCCCACTCGCATGCAAATTTTAAGAACATTAAACCAGTTGAGCGGGTCTTCTGTTTGAACAAGTCATATTAACTAAAAAAATAGAAAGACGCGAGATCGTGTAGCTTTCCCTCATTAAGGAGGAAAAAAATGGAGAAAGAAAAAGATGATCTAAAATTATAGATTAATTTTCTTATAAAATGGGTTCTTATAGCTTCAGAATCTTTGCGTTGGATTTTTTAATCTAGTATTATTGGATTCTTAATCTAATATTGATTTATATGTGAATAATTATGTGTTTCGGATTATCATGTAAAGTTAAGTCCAATTAAAAGTAATCTATTAATATTTTCAGTATTATAGACTTTAATGTATCTAATAGGGTATGAACTTTTAATATATAGAGATCTAATGGTATTCTAATTCTATGATGGGCAGAATTAGGAATATCTAATGACAATATGAAAAAATTTGTCTATATAAGTGATTATGATCTTCAAGTCACATATATCTTTTTATTCTTTGTGACATCTCATCATCAGAGAGAGAGCTCAGAGAAAACTAAAGAATTCTCTAAGAGAACTTGTAAATCTAGAAGGCCAATCATACTACTCTATAGAACAAATTAGTGTTATGGATTCAAGTATGCTTTCGCATAATTCGTTATTGATTCTTGGTGATACAACCAGAATGTTCCTGAATTATAGGTAGGGGTGTTCAGAATTCAATATGATCCTGAATTATAAGTAGGGGTATTCAGAATTCAATATGATCTGCTCAGTCCGTCTGATCCGTAGAAATTCGATCTATGGATTGGTGGATTAGATTGGATTGAAATTTTGAAATTTTGAAAATTCGCAATCGATGAATTGGATATGAATTTATCTCTATAAAATCTCTGTAAATCCAAAGAATCCGCGAATCTGCAAAAAAAAATTATTTAACAAAATTAAACTTGTAAATATGGCACAAGTACTTACTAATAAATAAATAAGTTAGAATATAGTTATATTAACATTATATTATATCTTATCTGATAATAATTTAAAATAAAAATAATTAAATAAACAAATATAACTTTCTAAGCAATTAAATTTCATATACTGATCTAAAAAAATGAGATTTTTTTCTTTTTGGTATTTTATATGTTGAAACTTTGAATGTATTTTCTAGCTTTATTTAAATCTTATTTAATCTTGAATTTGATTGGTAGGAGAATTATTTTTATATTAATTTTTTATTTAGTCAATTCATGGATAGGACGGAATTAAAAAAATTTTGGCCTACAAACCAATCCGCAAAATGGTGGATTGGACATAGACTGGGTCAAATCCGCATTCGATCTGCAAACGTATGGATTGGATTTAGATTGACTTTCATCAATCCGTGGATTAGATTGAATTAAAAATTTATAAGGAAAATTATCCACCGTCCACCCGTTTTTTCCAACTTTTTCAAAAATACACAATTCTTTTTTTTTTGCTGGAATCCACCTGAAGTTACATTTCTTTTCACTTTTCCACTTCCGTTTGGAATCTGTTAAGGAAATTAATGGAATATTGCTTAAATGACTTGTTTACCCTCAAATGTAAAAGATAATTTATCCATCGACCACTTGTTTTTTTCGTATTTTTTTAGAAATACACAATTCTTAATTTTTTTTTTGCTGACCTCCACTCGAAGTTGTATTGTTTTACACCTATCCACCACTGTGTTGTTGTAAAATGACAATTTTACCCTTATGATGTTAGCAAAGTTATAACGGTCTCCAAACGGAAGCGGAAACGTGAAAAGAAATGTAATTTCAGGTGGATTCCAGCCCAAAAAATTGTGTATTTTTAAAAAACAATGAAAAAACGGGTGGACAGTGGATAATTTTCCAATTTATAATCCTCAAAATCGTGGATCGGATATGGATTGATGTCCAATATGTAAAATCTGATCCGTGAACAGCCCTAATTATAGGTGATGGTTCTCACCAAAAGTTTCATGTTCTAACAATGGTATCACAGCTTCTTGAATCATTAAGAATTGAATTTATTTTTAATTAATGAATAAAGTTTTAGTGTTCTTGAATTTAATAATTCTATTATTATTAAATTTGAGAACAAATTTGCGGTTGACTTCTAGTACTAAGCAAAATAAGTCTAGAATTTGAGAGAAATTAGGAATTTTTTTAATTAAAAAAACTCATTCTTTTGTTTTTAGAGATTACAGCTGACAGCCACTGCCCCACCGGCATTGGGGAGAGGCATGACTGTTCGGCCGTGCCACCAAGCACGCTGCGGCTTGGCGACCGTGACGGATCAAGTAAAAGCGATGGCTGCATTAAGAAATGAAAAAAGAAAGGGGAGAACGGTGGCTGTTTTTCCGGCCAAGAAAGGCACGACCATCAGGCCACATCAACAAGCAAGCTGGGGGCTTGGTTTGACTGGAAGCGCCGGCATAAGGAAGAAAGTAAAAAAAAAGAGAAAAAAGTTATGGTTAGGTTTTCAATTAGGGACAATTCAAGTCTAACCCGAACCTGTTCAACCCTAAATCGATCAACAATTTGACCAGTCAAACCGTTGATCGTTGACCAAAATTTTTACCTAATTTTTTTTATTTTTGGGTAATTTTGGTGCAATTTTAAATTTAAATATTGATATGTTTATATGTATTTTGAGATGAATTAATTGAAACAACATGTCACTAAAGTGACTTTTCTTGTGGAAATTAATTTATTTTGGAATATAAATAGTTGTGTGTATGTAATTTCTGTGAATATCGATCGACCCAAAGGAATATACATATTTAATAGAATTACATGTGTACCTGTAGTAATAAACACGTGATGATTATTTAGATTTACATGTGACCAATAAATTAGCCCAAAAGAAGATTTATTTTTTGACATGTTCTTATTATCAGTGTTTGATTACTATACCAAGATATCACTTATAAACTAATATTTTGTCCAAAAATGAAAAATTAATAGAGTGTCCGGTATCTTGAGATGGGATTTACTTTTATTTGAATTTAATTTTGTTTTAACACTAATATGAGCACTATACCAAAATATCACTTATAAACTAAAATTTTGTCCAAAAATGAAAAATTAATGGAGTATCCGGTATCTTGAGATGAGATTTACTTTTATTTAAATTTATTTTGTTTTAACACTAATATGAGCTGGTTTTGTTTGTTTGTTGTTCTCTATTCAAAAGAAGATTTATTTTTCAACATGTTCTTATTATCAGTGTTTGATTACTATACCATGATATCACTTAAAAGTTAATATTTTATCCAAAAATGAAAAATTAATGGAGTGTCTGGTATCTTGAGATGGGATTTACTTTTATTTGAATTTAATTTTGTTTTAACACTAATATGAACTAGTTTTGTTTGTTTGTTGCTCTTTGTTCAAAAGAAGATTTATTTTTTGACATGTTCTTATTATCAGTGTTTGATTACTATACTAAGATATCACTTATAAGCTAATATGTTGTCCAAAAATGAAAAATTAATGGAGTGTCTAGTATCTTGAGATGGGATTTATTTTTATTTGAATTTAATATTTTTTAATACTAATATGAGCTAGTTTTGTTTGTTTGTTGTTTTCTGTTCAGTTATGTCTACTGCTAATATCACTGCCAACATCACTGCCAACATCAATTCTATTTCTATGCTAAATGACTCTAACTTTAAATCATGGAAAGAAAATCTCTCAATAGTTCTCACAGTCATGGATCTTGATCTTGCGTTAAGGGTTGATTCCTTTCCACCTCTTACGAATGAGAGTATCCCTGATGATAAAAGGGAAATAGGCAGCTGGGAGAGATCAAATCGCATGTGTATCATGATCATGAAGAAGGTCATTCTAGAAGCCTTCGGGGGCTCAACTACTGAAAAAGCAACAGAGGCTAAGAAGTTTCTTACACAGATTGAACATAGGTTTTTAAGAATGAAAAGGCTGAAATTGGTACGCTCTTGACAAGCCTGATTTCAATGAGGTATACGGGTAAAGGCAATATCAGGAGGGTATATTATGGAGATGTCTCACCTTGCTTCTATGTTGAGAGCACTTAAGTTTGAACTCTCCGAGAACTTGCTAGTGCATTTGGTTTTAATATCCTTACCAACACAGTTTAACCAGTTTAAGGTAAGCTATAATTGTTAGAAAGAGACTTGGTCTCCAAATGAGCTTATATCACGATGTGTTCAAGAAGAGGATAAGTTGAAAAAAGATAAGATAGAAAGTGCTCACCTAGCCTCTACCTTTAAGAGCAAGAAAATGAAGAAGTGTAAGGACGCTGCAGATACAACACCTCAAAAAAACCAAAAAAAAAATCAGGTGATTAGGAAGGTACTGGTTGTTTCTTCTATGGAGCTGAAGGGCTTAAGAAGAAGCACTGCACTATTATCACCGATGGCATGTTAAGAAAAGTATGCTTCTTAGTTTGGNCAAGTCTAACCCGAACCTGTTCAACCCTAAATCGATCAACAATTTGACCAGTCAAACCGTTGATCGTTGACCAAAATTTTTACCTAATTTTTTTTATTTTTGGGTAATTTTGGTGCAATTTTAAATTTAAATATTGATATGTTTATATGTATTTTGAGATGAATTAATTGAAACAACATGTCACTAAAGTGACTTTTCTTGTGGAAATTAATTTATTTTGGAATATAAATAGTTGTGTGTATGTAATTTCTGTGAATATCGATCGACCCAAAGGAATATACATATTTAATAGAATTACATGTGTACCTATAGTAATAAACACGTGATGATTATTTAGATTTACATGTGACCAATAAATTAGCCCAAAAGAAGATTTATTTGCTTAGAAAGTTATATTTGTTTATTGCTACAGATGTCAATGTGTAAGTGTACACAACAAGTAATATCATGATGAGTATTTAGATCGTCTCCACATGAATTGATGTTATATAACTTGCTACAACAATCTTCACAGGGCAATTTCAATCTAATTAAAATAAATAATTAACATAATTAATGACCTAACAAAATAAAATCAATAAAATGCAATAACCAAAAAAGCAATAAGGAAAAATCTCAAGGCAAACACAAAGATAAACTCAATGGGAAATGAGTAATTGAGTGATTAAACTCACTTAATGGTATTGATTATTTTTCCAATTCTGATTCTGTTACTACAGCATCTACTACAGCACTGGACAAAATCTCTCATGCATCCTCAGCCGTCATATGTTGGATATCTTATATCTACATGAAACCTAACAATGACTAGTTATCATGTTAACATTAGATATAACATTATGCGTTTCAATTCTAATTGCCTTATAAGGTGAACCTTTATGTCTAGTTCTTCACCAATCTTAGATTAAGTATGGCCTTATTTAAATCGAGATTAACTCAATTTGGAAAACTCAATTTAAAACCATATATTGTCGTAATTTGTTCCACTAAGTCGGACATTTTTTAGGCTCCTTTTTAACTAGTATCCACTAAATATCTGGTCAACTGAAATAGAGATTTGCAATAAGTAAAATCAAGACAAAATACTACAGCAGATTTTGAGCAACACACATATAAAAATCAATTAACCATTAAACTTGTTTAACACCCAACTATATCAAAGTTTAGTTCATAATATGCGATAAAACAGTAACAATACTCGTTTTTACCATCAAAAATATTCCCATAGAGTGATGAAAATAAGAAAATAAAAATAAAGAATTGAGTTCCTCTAAGTCTTTGCGATCTGTCCTTCTTTTTCTTTTGGAATATTTTGATTCATGCCTCAACTCTCTCTTATTCTTTTTTTTCTTTTGTTTTCTCTATTATTTTTCTTGAGTGACGACTCTCCTCTTTTTTTTTACGTATTTTTTTTATATCTTGGAATTAGGACAATAAAAAGTATGTAGCCACGTGTTTCTTTTTTGGAAACCTCGGATCGTATATTTTTTTGTGCCACATGTTGTTGTTTTGTTAGTTAATCATGGGCGTAATCATGTTTGCAATTGCTCCCCGATTGCTGCAGTAATGGCTACAGTATCTCTTCTGATTCATACTTGTTTTAGCTCATCTGTAGCTAATTTCTTTGTCATCTCTGTAAGTCTATTGTGCAGCATTCCATCCTTAAAACTTGAGCTTTTTAATCACTTACAATTACGCACATAACCAGAGCACAAAGTGATCTAAAACAAAATCAATTTATTAAAAAAAACTTAAACAGATGCTCTTGCAAAATGTAACTAAAAATGCAATAAAAACATATCATTTACTCTTTAAGTAATATTAGTTTAAGTCTAAAAATGCCATGATAACTCTCATTTTATAGAGTTATCAATACATTTGCATGGGCGATGGCAAGACAGTTGAAGTAGAAGCAATTGGAAAATTTAGATTATTGTTAAAGACTTGATTCATTTGGACCTTAATGAAACATTTGTTGTTCCGTCTTTTAGACAGAATTTGATTTCTATTTCTTCTTTGGACAAATATAGAATTTCTTTTTTTTTTTAAATGGAAAATTCAGTTTGTTTCATGATTCAAAACTGGCTAATTCTGGTTCTTTGTAAAGCGATGATAATCTTTATATACTTGATATAATTGCTATACTTAATGAATCTCTGCAATTAAGTACATGAGGTTTAAAGAGAAAATTAACCAATGAGAATTATGTTGTGTTATGGTACAATAGATTGGGTTATATCTCCAGACGGAGAATAGAGAGACTTGTGTCAGATGAAATTCTCGACCTCTTAGATTTCATAAATTTCAATGTTAGTGTTAACTGTATCAAGGAAAAACAAGCCAATGAAAGGACATTTGAAGCTAACAAGACTTTGAATGTCCTAGAACTCATACATACGGACGTTTGTGGGCCATTTCCTGCAGCTATTTAGAATGGTCAACAATACTTTATGACGTTCACAGACAATTTTTCTAGATATTGCTAAATATATCTCCTCTATGAAAAGTCACAGTCTTTGGATATGTTCAAAAAATTTAAGACCAAAGTTGAGAACTAACTTGGTAAAAGAATCAAAAGCTTCAAATCTGATCGTGGTGGTGAATACTATGGTTGATTTGATGGTTCAGGTGAACAACATCTAGGATCATTTGCTAAATTCATATAGGAATGTTGTATCGTCCCACAATACACTACTTTAGGTTCGCCTATTATGAATGGTGTTGCTGAAAGACAAAACATGACGCTTAAAGACATAGTGAGGAGTACGATTTGTCATTCAACCTTTCCAGAATCACTCTGGGGAAAAGCACCTAAGAATACAATGTATATCCTTAATAGAGTTCCAGTTAAAGCAATTGCCAAAAACTCCTTATGAGTTTTGGACGAGTAAGAAGCCTAGTCTAAAACACTTGCATGTTTGGAGATGTCCAGCTAAGACAAGACCTTATATGCATAATGGGAAGAAATTGGACTCAAGGACATTGAGTTATTCTTTTATTGGATACTCAGAACGATTCAAGGGGTACAAGTTTTATGATCCCACAACTAAGCCAATTTTTGAGTCAGGAATGCTCAGTTCTTTAAGGATGTTGGATATGTGAGGGGATATATAGTCAGGGACTTTGTCTTTGAAGAGGAATATATTGATATTTTCAAAGGTGTTATTTGATCAAGGTCTCATTCCTAACTTTGTTCAAGACACAATAGATCAAGACAATGTTGAAAAACCCTCATACAAGAAGTTGTTTCAGAAGAACAAACTCTACCACCTTAAGAACCTGTGCCATTAAGAAGATCCACCATAGAAAGGAGAAATACGGTGCCAGATGACTACATTGTATTTCTCCAAGAACCCATCAAGCCATGGAAATTTTCTACTCTCAAAAGTGGATTGATGCCATGAACGAGGAGAAGAAGTCCATGAAGGACAATGAAGTATATGATCTTGTCCTATTAGTAAAAAGAGTGTAACCTATTGGTTGCAAATGACTATTTAAGACCAAAAGGGATTCGAACGGTAATGTGGAGAAGTACTAGGTGCGTTTAGCCGCAAATCGCTTTACGCAGAAAGAAGGTATCGATTATAAAGAGACTTTCTCTCTGATTTCATCAAAAGACTCTTTTCGGATTAAAATGGCATTGGTGGCGCATTTCAATCTTGAGTTACATCATATCGATGTAAAGACAGTGTTTCTCACTAGCAACATTGATGAGACGATTTATATGTTGCAACCAGAAAACTTTGGTCGATGATTGCATATACCACCTATAGGTTCAAGTAAGCATCTCGATAATGAGATTTCAAGTTTTATCAAGTGATCATCTCATTCGATTTTGAGATGAATTTGGTCAATGATTGCATATATCATAAGTTCTCTGTGTTACCAAGTATATTTTTCTAATTATATATGTCAATAATATATTTTGCTTGCCAGCAATGATATAGGCTTATTGCACGACACTAAGAGATTTCTAGTTAAGAGTTTTGAGATGAAATATTTTGGTGATGATTCTTTTTTATTAAGCATATAGATAAATCGAATCACTCCTAGGGTATTGAAACGGTTCTTAAAAGATATGGCATACAAGATTGCAAACTAGGCGATACCCTTGTTGCTAAAGGAGACAATTTTAGTCTCAATCAGTGCCCTAAGAATGATTTTGACGAAAAAGAAATGCAGAAAATTTCTTATGCGTCAGCAGTAGGAAGTCTAATGTATACTCAAATTTTTACGCAACCGGATATTGTGTATGTTACTGGGATGTTGGGCCGACATTTAAGTAATCTAGGAGTAGACCATTAGAAAGTAGGCAAACGGGTCTTACGGTACTTACAAAGAACAAAAAACCATATGCTGACAAATTAGAGGTCAAATCATCTTGAGATTGTTAGGTATACTGACTCTAATTTTGCTGGATGCCAAGATAGTATGAAATCCACTTCATGTTACATCTATCTACTAGCTAAGAGTGCAGTCTCCTGGAAGAGTGTTAAACAATCTCTTATAGCCTCTTCTACAATGATAGTAGAGTTCATAGCATGTTATAAGGCACCCAATCAAAAAATATGGTGGCCAAATTTTGTCACAAGATTGCTTATTTTAGATGGTGTTGATAGACTACTTAAATTATTTTATGATAATAAACCAACAGTGCTATATTCCAATAACAACAGGAGCTCTACGAAGTCCAAGTATATAGACATCAAGTTCCTAATTGTTAAAGAAAGAGTTCAGAGTGGACAGTTGTCTACAGAACACATCGGCACAAACTCTATGATTGCCAATTTTGCTTACTAATGGATTACCACCCAAAATGTTTCATGAGTATGTTGCTCGTATGAGTGTCGTGTCACTAAAGGATATTCAATTTTAGTGGGAGCTTGTGATTTTAGATGCTCTTGTAATATAGACATTTTTCAGTTATTTCAGTTTGTAGATATTTCAGGTTATTTTCTGCAGAAATAAAGTTTTGGTTTATTCACACTTTGATTTTGGTATGGTTTGATCTCACTGAAGTTTAAGGTGAACCAATTGGAAATAGGCATGTTAAGATCACATTACATGAAATTTCCATGAAATTTTCATACTACACATCCACATCATGATCCATGTCATTTAGTTATATTGGCATAGTGACTATTAATGGGTCGAGTTACGACAGTTGTAACGAAGGCTGCTTTGATCCTATGTTGGTATGATTGATGAACTTGATTAATTATAGATATATTTCAGTAATGACAGTAAGGTTGAGCTCATATGGTTATTTTTTCAAAGTATAATTATAAGATTACACATATAGCTTAAGTGGGAGATTGTTAGATTTTTTTAATCTAGCATTGTTGGATCTTTAATCCAATGTTGGGCTTATATGTGAATAATTATATGTTGCAGATTGTCATGTAAGGTTAAACCCAATTAAAAGTGATCTATTAATGTTTTCGGTATTATAGTCTTTAATGCATCTAATAGGATGTGAGCCTTTAATCTATAGAGACCTAATGATATTCTAATTCTATGATGGGCAGAATTAGGAATACCAAATGACAATAGGAAAAAGTTGTCTAGATAAGTGGTTATAGTCCCCAAGTTACACTTATCTTTCTACTCTTTTCTGACATCTCATCATTAAAGAGAGAGCCCAGAGAAAACCAAAGAATTCTCTAAGAGAATATGTAGATGTGGAAGGTTAACCACAGTACTCCAGAGAGTAATTTGGCGTTATGAATTTAGGTACACTTCTATATAATTCGTTATTAATTCTTAGTAATATGACATCAATGTTCCTAGGTTATAGGTGATGGTTTTCACCAATAGTTTTCTTGTTCTAACACTTCAACCGCAAGACATAAGGAATACAATAATTAATTAAATAATAAAAAATTGCAGAGTCATTGAAGGTTTATGTTGTGGCGGCTCTGAACTATTTCACCTCCCTCACTAGCATCACCGCTGCCTATAAACTTAACAGTGTCATGGTTAAAGGCATGTTGACTTGCAGCCAAACCATAAATGGTGACTTTAAGTTTTATGTAGTCGAAGGTAATTATTAATGAGAACAAAATTGAAGATGCGACTATATTTTAAAGTATAGGAAAGTTTAGGAAAGCTTTAAAACCTTGTGATTTTAATGTTTTAAAACCGTACGATTTTAAAGATTTTCTGAACTTCCCCGCATTCTAAAATCCTGAATCAAAAAACTACTTTATATATATATATATATTAGGAAGAAAAAAAATCATAATGAATCTTGTACTTGTTTTTCCTCCTTTTTTTTCTTTACAAATATGATATATATACCATTCTTGTGGTGCCCACACTTTAACATCGTCCGTGCTTATTGTTGTTGTTGTTGTTGTATAATATATAACGTAGGGGGTATCGTGGGTTAGTTTGCAAACAAGCTACGGATGGGAGCACCATAAACTACGGATGCCACTACTCTGACAAGGAAGGCAATTATAAAATAACAATCGTGGGTGTTCATGATGGAGATAAATGCCAAGTTAGGTTGGTGGAGTGCCCTCGCTGCACAGAACTTAGGGATCCCAAGACAGTTGAGTTTGCTTACGACAGTAACAAGCATGGCAATTCCATCAGTATCGAAACTCTTTCCTTTTGGAGAAACTATTAATTAATTGCAAGATTCATTAATATTGATTTATTCATTTCTTGATGATTAGGCTTAATATTCTTTTTATTCTTGGGGTTGACTTTGTTGCCTATCATCGGGCGAGGCGAAAATAAGTTTTAATAAGAGAAAGAGAGAAAATGTGATTCATTTTGATTTTTTTAATTTTTTTTCTCTTTTTCATTGTTTTGATCACTCATTTCCTTCCAAAACTTTTTTTTAGGGGGGATACCAGCATAAATGAAAGCACTCGATCGTTATAACAATAAGATGTTAGTGAAAAGTTACTCTCAAGTATGGTAAATGCATTACAAAACCAACCACAAACAAAAAGAGTAAAAGAATGAAAGAAATGAAAAAAAAATGAGATGGAAACTTATCATTTCACTCTAAATAACATAAGAAAAAATGAGTAGGCATTGCAAGGTTACTAATAAACAGGGCACATTTAATTATTTATCAATTTGATTGAAAAATTGTCATCTTGTAACTGAGCTTATCGCCAATGATACACTATATGATGATTATTTTCTTTAATCAAGAGATTAATGTACCAAGAGCAGGAGTTTAAAGCTAACTTTAATATTATAAAAGGGAAAGAAATTCTAGATATCGCTTTAAAATATAGGACAACTTAGCTTTCATATAGGAATTATAAATTAAAGTAATAAGCATAAAAAAACACACGTCATGGTGATTGTGGAATTGTGATTTTATCAATTAAATTAAAGATCACGGTTGATTGAATTGGCGCCATGATCGGTTAGGTCAACCCAACATAAAGAATATCTAGTAGTTTCTTTTAGATGGAATTCAATAAGGACATAGAAACTCTGGTTGAATTCTAAGAGTTTTGAGGAGTCTTTTTATTGGCTTCCACAGCTCTTGATTACTAAATTGTTTATTGGTCGAGAGAAAAACAAAAAAAAATGTATAATAAAAAAACCCGAAAAGGTATAGGTGTGAGAAAACTAGACAAAAGAGGCAGTAGGTTCTTGCAATATGACCTGGGATGGAATTTGACAGTGATGATATCTTATTACAAAGCCTATGGTGAAGAAGAGGGGATTCAAGTGAAGGTGTGAAGTAGTGGAAGGAAGGTTGAAGGGATTTTGAGATATATGATACTTGCTTGTGGGCATAAGGGCAAGTCTTAAAGTAAATCTATTAATGTCTTAAAGTCTCAATCTAATGTGAAAAATGGTTGTGATGTAAAAATTAGAGGATGTCTAAATGAAA